>JAWWEE010000069.1:5318055-5366345 GCA_035221455.1 Xenops minutus | reverse complement strand
TGGTGGGTATGGCACTGGTGGGCATGACACTGGTGGGCATGGCACTGGTGAGCATGGCACTGGT
The DNA here is from genome assembly GCA_035221455.1 of Xenops minutus. Classification (NCBI taxonomy): domain Eukaryota; kingdom Metazoa; phylum Chordata; class Aves; order Passeriformes; family Furnariidae; genus Xenops; species Xenops minutus. Next base: position 5,366,281 of record JAWWEE010000069.1, on the reverse strand, counting down.
GGGCATGGCACTGGTGGGCATAACACTGGTGGGCATAACACTGGTGGGCATTGCACTGGTGGACATGGCACTGGAGGGCATGGCAGTGGTGGGCATGGCACTGGTGGGTATAACACTGGTGGGCATGGCACTGGTGGGCACGAGGAGGGCATGGCACTGGTGGGCATGGCAGTGGAGGGTGTGGCACTGGAGGGTGTGGCACTGGAGGGTGTGGCATTGGAGGGCATAACACTGGTGGGCCTGGCACTGGTGGGCATGGCACTGCCCACCAGCTCCAGCTCTGCGCCCAACACCTTGGTCTTTCACAGGGAAACCCCCACGGAGAGACCCCCGGAGTGGCTACGGGGGTCCTGGTACCGTCACAGGCAGGTACGACCCCCTCGTGCCCCCGGAGTGCCCACGGTACCCCCATCCCAGCACCCACCATGTGCCTGTGCCATGGCAGGGGCTGAGCTGAGACACCTCACGGCCCCGGAGATGGAGCTGGAGCTGAGACCCCACGGACCCCTCCACGGATCCCCCCACGGGAACCCCCACGGCCACTCCCACGGCCCCACGCTGCCCCTCAGCCCCAGGGCCACAGACATCGTGTGGATGGTGGTGCTGGGGGACGGGATCCACAACCTGACAGACGGGCTGGCCATCGGTGAGTGGGATGGGGAGAGATGGACACGGACACGGACAGGGATGAGAGATATGGACATGGACACGGACACGGACAGGGACAAGAGATATGGACATGGACAGGGACATGGACACGGACAGGGACGAGAGATATGGACATGGACAGGGACAGGGACACGGACACAGACAGGGACATGGACATGGACAGGGACAGGGACGAGAGATATGGACATGGACACAAACACAGACACGGACATGGACACAGGCAAGGACATGGACATGGGTATGGACAATGGACACAGCCATGGACAGGGACAATGGACACTGACATGGACACTGGACATGGACATAGACATGGACACAGATATGGACATGGACATGGACAATGGACACTGACATGGACACGGACATGGACACAGACATGGACATAGATATGGACATGGACAATGGACCCAGACAAGGACATGGACATGGGTATGGATATGGACACAGATATGGACATGGACAATGGACACAGACATGGACACAGATATGGACATGGACAATGGACACAGACATGGACACGGACACAGACAAGGACATGGACATGCAGGGAGAAGGGGTGCACAGGGACAAGGGGACAGGGGACCGGGGGTGCACTGGGTTTCAGGGGCGGGAGGACAGGGTGACCACGGTGCTCCAGGGACAGGGGAGGGCACATCAGGGCACAGGATCCCTGCAGGTCTGGGGCACAGGATCCTCTCCCCGCAGGTGCCGCCTTCTCCCACAGCCTGTCCAGTGGGCTCAGCACGGCACTGGCCGTGCTCTGCCACGAGCTGCCCCACGAGCTGGGTAAGTGCTGCCCCTGTCCTGGCCATGGCAGCCCCCAGACCCCCACCCACCCACCCACCCACCCACCCCTGTGGCCGCAGGTGACCTGGCCGTGCTGCTGCGGGCGGGCACAGCCCCCCGTGCCGTCCTGCTCCTCAACCTGCTCTCAGCCCTGCTCTCCTGCCTGGGGGTGGTCGCAGGGGTGGCCCTGGGGCACAGCGGGACCCCCCTCACCCCTTGGGTCCTCACTGGCACTGCTGGCATCTTCCTCTACGTGGCCCTGGCTGACATGGTAAGGGGGGTCTGGGGGTGTCCAAGGGGTGTCCAAGGGTGTCCTGGGGGTGTCCTGGGGGTGTCCAGGGGATGTCCAGGGGATGTCCAGGGTGTGTCCAGGGGTTGTCCAGGGGGATGTCCAGAGGGCATCCTGGGAATGTCAAGGTGGTGTCTGGAGGGTGTCCAGGCAGTGTCCTGGGGATGTCCAGGCGGTGGGCACTGTGCTGACCCCTCCACCCTGTGCCAGCTCCCCGAGGCGCTGCGGGGAGCCGAAGGTCCTGGCGAGGGCACCTGGCGCCGCTTCCTCCTGCAGAATTTGGGGTTCCTGCTGGGAAGTGGCATCATGCTGGGCATTGCCCTGGCCGAGGGGCACCTCCGGGCCTGGCTGCAGCCCTGAGGGGCTCGGCCAGAGCCAGGACCAGACGGCAGGACCCGCAATGTGACCCCAGGACTGGATTTTTACCCCCCTCCCCAGTGGCATCGCTGCCTCAAGAGCCTCAGGCTCAGCCCTGGGGGTGGCATTTGGGGGTCCCCTCACCCCCAGGCCGGGGTGGGGGGCAGTGGGGTGGTCTCACACCCAGCTCTGGGGTTGAATCCAAGCTGAATCGCCTTCCTGTGCCCCCCAGAGCAGGCGGAGGGAGGAGGAGAGCCCATACAAGCAATAGCATCTTAATAAACACAATTGATTCAAAGCCACAACATGAAGAACAGGACTTGGCTCACGTGGTAGAAAATAGATCAAGTCTGAACGCTTTTGCCCTTTTTTTTTTGGTCTTTTTTTTCCCTTCCTTTTTAGTATCTTTTTAGTCCCTTTCCCTCCCTTCCCTTCCCCTCCCTCCTCCTGGAAGGTGATGGAGGATTTCTGAAAACACAGATATGGAATATCTGAGACAAAAGGAACTGCTCGGGGGACTTGGGGGGGGGTCTTGGGGGATTTGGGGAGACCTGGGGGGGCTCGGGAGGGCTTGGGGGAGGCAGGGGGTGGTAGCTGCACTGCGGGAGGGGTGGGCTGTGGGGCTGGGGTCCTTCTGTGTGTCCCTAAAACCAAGGGAGCTGTTCCCTTTGCACAATCCCAAGCGATGCTGCTCCCTCGAGTTCCTCCATCCGGGGTTGATTTTGGGATCCTCTGTTGCTCCAGCTCGCAGGAGGATGAGAAACCAGCAAGTTCGGGGGGATCTGGTGGCACGACAGCCCCGGAACGATTCCGTAGCTTTGTTTTATTCCCATTTTTAAATCGCACATCAAAATTCAGCCCTAATCGCAGCGAGGGGAAACCGAGGGGCTGGGAATACCCCCGGAGTGGAGCACCCTGCAGGGATGCTGCCAGGTGGGAAAGTGTTTCCCCAGCCCCCAAAAACGCCAGAGGGAAGGGGGAACGACACTAATTAAAGCAGCTCTTCATCATCTACCACCCCACGAGGATCGTGGCTCTCCTGGCTCTTCCCATGGCACGGAAAACCTGCGTGGGGGATGCAGGGCAGGAGCCACCAGGAGCAGGGAGGCACCAAATACAGCCCAAGAGGGATGTCAGCTGGAATGTCACCTGGGATCTTTTCCACTGTGAGACCTGGAGTGGTCACAGGATGGGATAAAGGTGGCAGGGAAGGGGCCAAGCCCTCCATCCATGACCAACCCGTGCCCCCCAGCCCCCAAAACTGGCCACTTTTCACATCAAAATTCAGGAACAGAAAAAGGCTGCCAGAATCTGAATGCCAAAAGCCCCTGACCCATCCCAGAGGGCTGGGAACCCCTCCCACAGCAGGACTGGGACTCCTTGGACCCTTCAGGGGGCTGGGACCCCTTTGGAAGGGCTGGGACCCCCCTTTGGGGGCCTGGGATCTCATCATGGGCTGGGATCCTGTCCCACAGTGGGGCTGGGATCCCTTTGGAAGGGCTGGGACCCCCCTTTGGGGGCCTGGGATCCCATTGTGGGCTGGGATCCTGTCCCACAGTGGGGCTGGGACGCCTTTGGAAGGGCTGGGACCCCTCAAGAGGCTGGGATCCCTTGGGGTGCTGGGACCTCCCCTGTGGGGGGCTGGGATCCTGTCCCACAGTGGGGCTGAGACCCCTCTGGAAGGGTTGGGACCCCCCAAAGGGGCTGGGACCCCCTCTTTGGGGGGCTGGGACCCCATGAGGGGCTGGGATCCTGACCCACAGTGGGGCTGGGACCCCCTTTGGGGGGCTGGGACCCCATGAGGGGCTGGGATCCTGTCCCACAGTGGGGCTGAGACCCCTCTGGAAGGGCTGGGACCCCCTCAAGGGGGTGGGACCCCCCTTTGGGGGGCTGGGACCCCATGAGGGACTGGGATCCTGTCCCACAGTGGGGCTGGGACCCCTTTGGAAGGGCTGGGACCCCCCAAAGGGGCTGGGACCCCCCTTTGGGGGGCTGGATCCCATCATGGGCTGGGATCCTGTCACTCAGTGGGGCTGGGACCCCTTTGGAAGGGCTGGGACCCCCCTTTGGGGGGCTGGAACCCCATGAGGGGCTGGGATCCTGTCCCACCCCCCAGCTCTGACACCAACAACCCCTGGAATCAAAGTGCACAACCCCAAAGACCGAGCAGTTCTGGTCAAGCCGTGAGGAATTTGCTCCCGACACGGCTCAGGCAAGGAGAGAGAAGTGACAGGAAGAAGACCCAGGCCCTCAGCAGCTCCAGAGGAGCCTGAAAAGCTTGGGAATACCATCCCAAACCCCTCAGCATCCCAGCTCTCCCAACCACCACCCCCAGGGCCACGCGCCGCGGCTCAGCCGGAGGTTTCCATGCGTTTCCTTTATTATTTTCAAGTTGACGAACAATATCGATACGACTGGGTCGAGTAAGGCTATTTTCCTCTTTTTTTTTTCTTTTTTTTTTATCTTTTTTTCCCCCCCACCCCTCCCTCTTTCTCCCCCCCAGCACGGGAAGAGGGATGAGGCCCCGGGGTCCGTGTGTGGAACGCCGGGACACGGAGGAGTCGGCTGTACCTGACAGGTGATGAGGTTTGTCCTGTCGCCATCAAAGGAACATTTATGTGCATAAAATACAGAGGTGCAGCATTGACACGGAGGATATTAAAGACACAGAGTTGCTACAGATGCCTTAGAGACACGTCCCCCCCCATCCCCAACCGCCCTGTGGGGGCTCTGGCTCGGTCCCCTCCAGCCTCATGCCACAATTCCAAGGATTTTAGGGTAGCTCCAGAGCCACCTCTGCCCTGGGGCAGCTCCTGCCTCGTTGGGTACGTTACCCAGAGCTCCTGGTGACGCTTCAGTGGAGTCTCGGCTTTTATTTTGGGGAGGGGAGGGGGTTTTTAATCTCCTTTCACTGCCGAGCCCAGCAAATTCCAGCCAGGAGGAGAGGATTGAACAGCTCCTTGTGTCCTTGGAGAGAAACAAAGAAAAGAAAGAAAAGGAAGGGAGGGGGAAGAAATAAAAAGGAAATAAAAAGAAACAGAAGCCCGACCCAAGGAATCTGCGTGTCTGCTCCGGGATCCAGTGGAAGGGGTTGGTTTTTCCTTTGGTTTCTCACTGAAGGCAAAGGTGAGCGTGGGCTGCATTCCCACCCGGAGGACCCCCTTTGTTGTGGTCCCTGGGGACAGCAGGGGGATATTGGGAGAGAGCCAGGGAGCTCCTTGGGCCCCGCAGAACATCAGGAAATCAAGGAAAAAAATCAAGGAAAAAGGTTTTTTTCGGGTCTCTGCGCTTGCTGTTTTGGGTTTTCCTTGTTCCTCCCCCTGCGCCGGGGACTGGGATGTGCAGAGACCCCTCCACGCTCTGGGTGCTCCAAACACCCAACCATAAACAAAACCAACAAAACTTATTCCATCTTTTTGGAGATTTTTTTTCATTCGTTTTTTTTCACTTGGCTTTTAGTGCTACTTTTTTAATTTGCAGGATTCCAGCCCCGGGACGTGGCCAACTGGGGCTGCTCATCTGGGTTTGGGGAGGGGGATCCTTGCTCCATCTGGGAAGGGATGGGAGAGGGAAGAAAAAGGGATGGGAGAAGGATTGGAGAGGGGTGGGAGAGGGGATGGGAGAAGGGGAGAGCAGGGACAGAGAAGGTGGGATAGGGGATGGGAGAGGGAGGGGAAAGGAGTGGGAGAAGGGTGGGAAAGGGATGGGGAAGGAACAGGAGATGGGACAGGGATAGGAGAGGGAACAAGAGTGGGAAAGGGATGGGGAAGGAATAGGAGAAGGCACAGGGGTGGGAGAGAGATGGGAGAGAGGACAGGAGATGGGACAGGGATGGGAGAAGGAAGAGGGGTGGGAGAGGGATGGGGAAGGAACAGGGGTTGGAGAGGATGGGAGAGAGGACAGGGATAGGACAGGGATGGGAGAAGGAAAAGGGGTGGGAGAGGATGGGAGAGAGGACAGGAGATAGGACAGGGATGGAAGAGGGAACAGGGTGGGAGAGGGATGGGGAAGAAACAGGGGTTGGAGAAGATGGGAAAAGGATGGTAGAGAGGACAGGAGCAGGACAGGGGACACACTTCCCTAAAGAACTCAGTTTCCAAGTGCCTGCAGCTGGGGAACAGCGACAACAAAGACACCTCCCAGCCTCTCCTCCTCGCTCAGGGCTCGTGGCTCCGTCGGGAAGGCGGCCGAGCCCGGTACATTCAGTGTTTGTCAGAGGGTCTATGGCTCAGGGGGCCGGAGCCCCTCGCTCGGGCAATGGCAGTGCAAAAACACCCGGGGAATTGAAATGTATTTGTGCTGTTGGGTTGCTTTTTTTTTTGTTTGTGTTTTTTTTTTAGGGTTTTTTTAGGTTTTTTTTTTCTTTCCTCTCTCTCAAAACACAACTTCCCTTTGTCCATTCATTCCCTAGAAACGAACTTTTTTTTTTGTTCTCTTTTTTTCCTTTTTTTTCTTTTTTTTAAAATTCCAACTGAAAAAATAAAGCCAAAGACACTCTCGTATCCCTCACGCTGCTCTCTATCCCATGGGATGCTAAAGGGAATCCAGACTCATGCTTTAACAAAAGTGCTTATTACTTGAAGCAAGTGCTTTGGACCAAGGGGGCGGAGAGAAACTTCCTTTTTCCAGGGATTGGGACTAGGGAAAGGGATGGAGATCCGGTGCCTGCGTGTTCCAAACCAAGAGATTGATCAGATTGAGGTGGGAAAAGCCGAAAAATTTGCTGCTTGACGGGGCAGAACGAAGCAGGAATGGTCCAACTTTGGCATAAAGGTCCGTGGGAAGAAGATTTGGGAGCCCATGAGGGGCTGGGAAGGGGTGGGGAAGCGGGCAGGGCAGCGGAAGTTTCCCTCCATCCCTCTTTACAATGCACCAGGGAAACCATCACAAATCTCGTTTAGCAAAATAATGCATTATTACCAAACACTTTGATTATTACTTAAATTGTCAAGCTGTGCTGTCAACGATACGATACAGCGTTAAAGGAGAACAAGACTGGGACCCCCAAGGCCACACGTTCCCCCCTTTCCCACCCCATTCCCTCCCCTCTGCTCCCAGACCTCGGATGCGCCGCTGGAACCTCGTTTCCCTCCATTATCATTATTATTCATCATTATTATTATTATTATTACTACTATTTTTAAGAAGACACAAGGGGAGTGGAGAAGAAGCTCCTGGCTAAGAGGGGAGGACACAAAGCGTGGCGTGGGAAAGGATGGAGAAGCCCTTACGGAGATCACATTGATTGTCTCGGCGTCGTTGAGCGGAGGGGACACGTCGGAGCACGGAAACAAGGCCAAAAGAAGGCTCAGCTTTCTCCTCTAAGCAAAGGAACTGAAAACCACAACAACACTCCAAAAGAACAAAGAGGAGGGGTGGGCTGGGGGGGAGTGAAGGAAAAGCAGCATTTTCCATGTGCTCTACGGAACGGTGGGGAAAGCCACGTTCAAGTGAAATGGTGCCGGATCCCATCTCCTGACAGCAGGAGGGCCATGGCTCTCCTGGGACAGGGATGCATTCCATGGCCATGGAGCATCACAGCCCTGCTCCCAACCAACCTCCCGTGCCAGGGTCAGGAGCAGCTCAGCCCCTCCATGTGCCTGGAAAAGCACTTTAGCCCTTGAAGGCAACGGCTCAGGACTTTGGCCCCATTTTCCTGCCCCGCGGGAAGAGGAGGGGGAGGGAAGCAGCCAGGAGATAAAAGGGATGCTGAAATTCCTCCCAGAAAGGGAAAAGAGCTGCAAGAGGCGAGGGCGGATTCGCCAGCAATGTAAACAAAGTCTGTTTTCCAGTTCTCCACCGCAGAATACTGAAAAGGATCTTCCAAAAGGACCTTTTGATTCAAGTTTCGTGAGTTCGTTCTGGTTCCAGACTGAGGTATCCGGTGCAGAAAGGTCAACGCTTCCTTTCAAGCTCGAGGGGAGTGGGGAGGGGACACTGTCCTAAAAGGAGGGGATCCAAAGGGAAGATACCCCTCCAGAGCAGGCAGAGCTCTGCCCCTCAGAAGTGCCTGGTCCTGGCTCCAAGATCTCACCGAGGGCAAATTTGTTGAGTGCTTTTTGAGTGAAGTGCAGGGTGGGGAGAGGGAGCATCGGGAGGGCCTCAATCCCACTCCCCTCGGGGACAAACTCCTCCGGGAAACGCCAAGAAAATGTGCTTATCACCCAAAGGCCAAGACTGAAAACTTCATATTTGGTTCTAAAGAGTTTGGCTTTGGTAAAAAGAAAGAAACAGTGCGAGGGGATCCTGCCCGTGGTGGGGCCAGGAGTGTCCCTTGGGAGCTCTCCCAGGAATGGTTGGCTCCGGCACCTACACCCAACACTCCTCCCTGACAGGAGCCACCTTCATTTAGAAATGATTAAAGACAAAAAAAAAAGAAAAAAAGACAAAAAAAAAAAAAAGACATAATTTTGGTTACAGAAATGCCCTTTTCTCTCTGACACTCAGGGCTCGCCCGGTCCCATCGCGGGCTCCGTGGGAGAGAGGGATGTTGCCATCCCTGCTCCCATCCCAGGGGGATCACACTGGGACACCCCCAGGGTGGTCCCAGCCTCGTGTTCCCCACCTGCAGTGGGAGAGGAGCTCGGGTGGTTCCTGAAATTCCAGCCCATTCCCGGTCTCTGCATCCCCGTCTTTGGCTTTGAACAGACTCGTGGTACGGAGGAAAACGTTGGGTTTTGGACACTGTTACAGTAATTCAGGAGGAAAACCAAAAAAAAAAAACAAAAGGGGGGAAAAAACCAACCCCACAACAACAGTGCAACATTCTCGAATGCTTCAAACCTGCAGCATAAACAGGATTGCTAAAATTAAAAGGAAAAAAGGAAAACCCAAACCAAAAAACAAGGATCCCACCCACATCCACACGCACCACGAAACCTGCCAGGATGCTGCATCCCAAAAAAAGCAACACAGACTTACTCAGGGGTTGTGAATAAGGACTTGGAAGTGCATTTGTTTCCTTAGTAAAAGGCTAAAACGTTGATTTTTTTTTTCTTCTTTTTTTTTACGGTTTTTGTTGGGTTTTTTTAAAGGTAAATGCTCGTTTCTCTATAAATAATTTCATCTCTTTTTTTAAAAAAAAGAAAAAAACAACAACCAACCAACACTGACTCTCGCATGGAAACGGCCACGCAAACCAGGGAAGGGAAACTCGAAGCAGAATCTTTTAGGATTTAGGATCTGACAATTCTCCAAGGGGAAAAAATCAAAACCAACAACCAACAGAATCCCTAAAGTGCCTGGTGTGGGGAGGAGGCTCCAGCAGTGCATCCGTGGCTGGGCTCGGGCAGCAGCACCCGTTTTTCCCTAGAAATGAGCTGCCAAAAGGATATTTTAGTGTCCCAGGTACAGTAGATCTTGGTTCAAGTGTTTGGACTCAAAGGATGAGGGGAGGGAAGAGCGATTCCCAGAGGAGCAGTGAGAGCGGCACTTGGCCAGGAGCTGACCCCCACCCCAGCCAGCCATTCCCAAATTCCACCCCCCTCCATCCCCCCAAGAGTTCAGGCTTCCCCATCCCAGCCGGGTGGCAGCGCTGGGGGCATCCTGGCAGGGCTGGAGGCTGGCACAGGGCACCGGGAAACACCGGGAATGATTTCAACCCACCCCGAGGGCTGGAGGGGGGGGAAAACCAGCGGTGGGTGGTGGCACCTGCCTTGTCCCAACCCAAATCCTGCCTCTTCCGCCTCCTGCCCGGCCACCCAAGGGACAGAGAGGATTGGGAAGGGGCAGGGGACGGGAAGGGCACTGCCAGGAACAGCTTTGGCACCACGCCAGCACCCGGAGAGATGTGGGGGGGGGGAAGCGCCGAACTCCCCGGCGTGCGTTGGCCCGCCCAGTCTTGTTCTCCTTTAAAGTGCCCTATATTTATAGAATTTCTAAATAAATATAATAAGATATTAGGTCACCCATAGTTTAAGCTACTCCGAGTAACAGCCATCCAGGCCGATGGCGTTGTGCCGGTCCTTGGTGTAGGGGCAGGAGCTGCCGTTGGGGAGGGCCCCACACGCCGCCGTCTTGGCCGCGATGCCGCAGTTCTTGAGGAGGTTGAAGCTGAACGAGCTGATGGCGTCCTTAGGTGGGAAAGGCTTCATGGTGGAGAGGATAAGTGCCAGGCAGTCGGCAACGTCCTTGTTGGGAGCGCATGCCAAGGCTGGGGTATGACCTGGAAGAAAGGGTGGGGGTGAGGGATGGCCCCGGGAATGCTGCAGGGGGGGTTTGTTCGACCCCCTAATTTGGGGGGGAGAATCGTGGAATGGTTTGGGGTGGAAGGGACTTTAAGGATCATCCAGTTCCAATCCCCCTGACATGGGCAGGGACACCTTTCATTGCTCCAACCTGGCCTTGGACACTTCCAGGGGTGGGGCAGCCCCTGCAGCCTTATTGTCTTTATCAATATCTCGATTATCCAAGACCCCAAGAGACCCTTCTGGGCACTGCCAATCCCTGTGACTGCAGGAATCACTCTGGAGCGTGGCAGGAGCAGCAGGAGATGAACAAACAGGCTCAGAAGTGCCCGGTAGACACTGGAATATTCACCACAACCTACAGGAATTCCCACTCTGCCCAGAGAAAAACCTTCTGACCAGCAGCTTCTGCCAAGCTGAAAGTGAGTCACAGCTGGGCTGGGGCCTGGCAGGAGCCAGAGAGCACCAGATGGTGCACAAGGAGGGGGAAAAGCCACATTTCAAACACCTGTGAGACCTGGAAATGCTTTCACAGGGAATGGCAGGTGTTCTGTCCTCCCTGCAGGCCGTGTCTGCCACGCCACGGGAAGGACCTGTGGAAATCCCTCTGATCCCAGCTGAGCAGTTCCTGGGCTCAGGAACATCCCCCACCTCCCAGGGATGCTGAAGCCCACCCTGGGACCCCCAAGGACATGCACCTTCTTCATCCACAGCCAGCACGGTGGCCCCACGGCTGAGCAGGGCCTGCACGACGGAGGCCAGTCCGTTCCGCGCCGCGATGTGGAGCGGCCTGGGAAGAGGGAAAAGGGGGATGAATCCAGCACCAGACACACCTGCCCAGGAAAAAACACCTTGTGCCACAACATGGTGCCTCCGTGAGTGGCTTCAAGGGCAGGCACTCTGCTCTGAGCTCAGCTGCTTCCAGAGTGAGAGCTGAGTCCCCACTGCCTTGCCCAAGGTATCCCCCCGTTCCCAGCAAAGCCCTGGCCACCCCATGGGCACCAGCTGTTCAAATACTCACATCTGCAGAGCACTGTTACTTGCATTGATAAGGCCAAGGTCTTGGGTTTCCCCCAGGATCAACAAGGCACACTTTTCATGGCCCTGGGAAGGAGACCGGAGGGTTTAGTGCAGGAGGGGGAGGGCAGGGGGTAACCTGGTCCGAGTGGAATGTGATTCCTTGGGATATGGAAACATTCCCCAACCCCAGCCTTCTACCACAGGTCCCTTTGGCAGGGCTGGAGGGAAGAGGGTCTGCCCCCTCCACCTCCTCCTTGGTGTGGATATGCTGAGCCTCCTGCTCCCACCATGGAATCATAGAATGGTTTGGGCAGGGACACCTTCCACCAGCCCAGGCTGCTCCAAGCCCCATCCAACCTGGCCAGGAACACTTCCAGGGATGGAAGTGATCCTGGAAACTCCCCAGGAAAAATACAGATGGGTCTGTGCTACCTGAGCTGCTCAAAACTGACCCAGGTGTGTCAGGGGAGGCTCAGAGCCCTCAGCTCTGCTCTGTCTGGCATGAGCAGGGGGACAACCCTTCCCACGAAGGTGACAAGGTGACAGTAACAGCAATCCCAGCCACATCCCTACCTTGCTGCAGGCCAGGTGAAGAGCTGTGTTCTTGTTGACATCCAGCACAGTTATATTTGCTTTTGCTTGGTACAGCAGGAACTCTGAAACGAGGAGAGGTGCTGGTGAGAGGAGGTGCCTGTGAGGAAAGGGACAGCCCTTCTCCCATGGGATCCCTCCTGGAGGAGGCACAGGGAGCCTCAGAGCCCATGCTGGGGATCAAAGCACATACCCACTGCTGCTGTGTGCCCATTCTCAGAAGCCACCATGAGGGGGGTCCTGCCCAGCTTGTCTGCCGTGTCCACCTCAGCTTGGTGCCGCAGGAGCAGCTGTAAACCATGGATGTTGTCTGCAAAGGCAGCAGCGTGAAGGGGTGTCCTGAGGAGACACAACAGGCAGGTCAAGAGGAGGGCAGAGTCCCTTGGAGACAGGGGAAATTCATGTGGAAGTCACAGTGGGAGGCACAGCAGCACCAGGTGATGGGAGGGGGGGTGAACAAGTGTGGGCTCACCTTCCTTTGGCATCTCTGCTATTAACAATCTTGGCACCTAATGCTTCCACCAGCATTTCAGCAGTGCCATCCTGGTTGTTAATTCTGAGGGAGGACGAGAAGGGAAGTCAGAAAAGGACTGAGCAGCACATTCCTGGGGTTCTGACACAAACAGCAGCTGCTCTGGAATTGGGCTAAAACACCCTTTCACCCTTCTTGGTGCTACTCAAGGAAACAGAGACATGTCACACAACAGCTCTGCCCATCCCTCTGCTGCTCCAGGTCCCAAGGACACCCCATGGCCACCCCATTCCCTGCTTTCCTCTTCCATCCCCAGCTGGTGCCACTCATGGAGCCCTTGGAAAGAGAGGCAGGGTTTGGAGCTCCTCCACTGGCACCACATACCCCCAGTCCCATATCAAGGGGCTGGGAAGGGCCTGAGGCAGGTCCCAAGTGTCACTTACACTGCACAGTGCAATGGAGTAAAGGGGTTTCCTTCTAGGTACGCAAACGGGTTGTGTTCAAGTAACAATTCAAGACAATCTTCATGTCCTGAGGACAGAGGGACAGAAAAGTGTCAGCACTCAGCCTGTGGATCCTTCCTGGGCCCTTCTCCTTGTTCTCCAGCTCCTTGCCCAGCTCTGAATATGCTCCAGTCCCTCAATGTCTCCTGTTGTGAGGGGTCCAGAACTGGACACAGCATTTTTGGGGCCTCACTGGTACAAGAGAGCTGCCCAAAGAGCTAGAGGCTCAAACAAGGTGCCCAAACCCTCCTGGGTCCCCAGCACAGAGGCAGCAGGTCTGTTTCTACACTGGCAGCAAAGCTGCTGCACTTCAGGAGGTTTCTAATTCCACACATCTCCTGGAGGAGTCACAGCCACATCCCTGGCTTGCCTTTGGAACAGGGACATCCCTTCCCACTGCTGTGTCAGTCCCACCCTCCCTGCAGTCATCCTCCAAATCCAGCCTACTGGAGGAAGCAGCCTCAGCTGTTCTGGAGTAGCTCCTTTCCCATTTTGATCCTTTTTTAAGAAGCTTGGCAAGGGGGAGAAAAAACTCCCTCCAGGATTTGTGCCATCCTTTCCACCAGGAGCTCAGCGCTGAGCTGGTGCCTCCCAAAGTGGAGGATACCCTGGCTCTCCCTGGCTCCCCAGTCCCCACCAGGGGTGGTGGGCAGGGCCCAGCCCTGTCCTCACCACTGTAAGAAGCCCAGTGCATGGGTGAGTAGCCACTGTAGTCCACCACGGAGTCCAGGGGGTCAGTGGAGAGGGCTGCCTGCAGCAGGGTCCGCAGGATCTCCAGGTGCCCACACGCCGAGGCAAAGTGGATCGGGGTCCGGCCCTTGAAATCCCGGCACAGGACAAAGGCATCGTGGTCCAGCAGAGCAGCCAGGCAATCCTCACAGCCTGTCACAGCCTGTGGCCAGAGGAGAGGACCAGAGGGTCACATCCCACCCTTAGAATCATTTAACAACACATTAACACCCTTCTTCCACAGTTTCCTTCTCAAACGCTTCGTGTCCCGAAGGAAAACGGGCTCTTTCCCTGAGGACTCTTGAAAACAAAGGAACCACCTGCCCGGCCTCTGAGCAGCCTCCACACAGCAGGGGACACACTCACCCCTCGGTGCAGGGCTGTCCTTCCCCTCTTGTCCGCTGCATCAGCCGTGGATCCCTTCTCCAGCAGGAGATGGACACAGTCAACGTGGCCATTCATGATCGCCAGCATCAGCGGGGTTCTGGAAGGGGGGGAAAAGGCAGCAGGGAGGAGGGTGGGCTTGGAAATCATCCAGGTGTGAGTATTCCCCCTCTGCCCTGCCCCAGCCACCTGCAGATCCCAAAGAAACATCCAGACAGACTCACTGGCCGTGGATGTCCATGACGTCGGTGATGTCTGCCCGCTCCCCGCTGTCTATCAGGAGGTGCAGGGAATCCGTGTTCCCGTTGGCAGCTGGAGACAGGGATGAGGAAAGGATGAGGAAAGGAGTCACACACACTCACAAACACACACACACACAGGGCTGGGTCCCCAAACCCAAAGGTGCCCCTTCCCACATCCCAAACCACAGGTGTAGAGCCATCCTCATCCCCGATGGCCTCAATGGGGTCACACTCCCTGCCCTCCCTCACCTGCAGCGTGGAGAGGGGTCCACTTCCTCTTCCTCTCCTTGACCAGGGCAGATGCCCCGTGGCTGGTGAGCACCTCCACACACTCTGTGGACCCCCTCTCCGTGGCGAGGTACAGCGCCGTCCGGCCCTTGTGGTCCCGCACGTCCAGGTTCACCAGGGTCTCGGCAAGTGTCTTTAGGGCTTCACAGTGACCATTATAGGCCTGGGCACAAGGCAGACCATGTCAGAGCATCCCTCAAGCATCCAGAAGGGTCCCCCAGGGATAACTCCTGCCCCCCCGAGCCCCTGCAGGCAGAGCAACTCCTGCCTTGGCATTTGGGTCCCACTCCAAACCCTCTCCCACTCCCACCCCTGCCCACGCTCCAGCACGGGAGGTGGCTCCAAACAGCAGCACCCAGAAAGTCCTGGAAAGATTGAGGAGTTTAACAGATAAATTAAAGGCCTTTGACCAACGACCTGTGGAGAAGCTGCTCCCCCCTCACCAGCACCTTCCCTCCTCTGTCCCGCTCAGCACTGAGAGCTGTAGAGACCCAGCCACCCTGGGCATCTCTCCAGGTCACAGCAGGAGATCAGGCCACCCTGGGCATCCCTCCAGGACATAGCAGGAGCTCAGGCCACCCTGGGCATCCCTCCAGGACACAGCAAGAGCTCAGGTCACCCTGGGCACCTCTCCAGGACACAGCAGGAGCCCTCCTGGCTGTACTTACAGCTAAGTGCAAAGGGCTGACTGGAATGGTGCTTTCCACATCCTCCAGGCAGTTAAAAGACATTTCCAGGAGCTGCAACAGCAACAACACAAATTCATAACTGATCCTGGGCTCCTGGAGGCTTTGACACACACCCTGTCCCACCAACAGCTGCAGAGGGGTCAGAAATCCTGCTCATCTGCTTGAAATTTCAGGATGGGACATTCCCTAACACGGCTTTGAATGCTGCATGGTCCAAAAGTCCCACTACTCCTGATTTCCTCTGCCCAAACAGCTCCAAGGAATCCACACATTCCCCTGTGCCAGGTGACACAGCTCCTTTCCCTCCAGCATCTCACTCCAGCCCAGGTCTTCCCTCCATGGCATTCCAACAGCTCCCCCAAGTCCCCATAACCAAGCCCAGCTCTTGGACAAACCCCATGTTAGTGCCCACAACACACATTCCTTGTGCCACACCTGGGCACCAGAGGTGTGCCACGTTCCTTGCCACGTTTTCCCCCCTCTCCCCAGGGCCAGAGAGGGTCCCCCCAGGCACTCACCAGCTCGAGGTTCTGCCTGTTGCCATACGCAGCCGCATAGTGGACAGCGGTGTATCCCTGCTTGTCCCGCAGGGATGGGTCAGCACCGTTATCCAGCAGGAACTCCAAACAACTGGCAAGGAGCAGGAGAGGGGGAGATGAAGGTAAAGGAGTGACTGGAGAGGCAGAGCTTTGTGGGGAAATCCCTGATTTATCTCAGAGGTGCTTTATGAATGTTCCCACCCCGGACATGGCAAAGCCCATTGGAAGCGAGGACCAGGTTTGCCTCTGGAATCACATCAGCAGATGTTTCCTCTCTCCAAAGCATTGCTGCTCCAAAGGGAGGGACTCTCAGCAAAATGGGAATGGGCAAACACCAAACCACTGCGTCCCAGAGAGGAATAATACATGGTAAAAGTCGGAAGACAGTCAGGTAATATATTCCATGTAATTATCTTCTTATATATCCTGAGCATTCCCCTCTGGTTGTTGTAGAAAACAGAACACTGGGCTAGACTGAGCTTTGTTCTGACCCAACACAGATCTTATGCCTTCTCTTCAAGAAAATTCAAGAGGAGAAATACATCCTTAGCTGCACAACTCCTTGCTGCAAGAAGGTGTGGCTGCCAAAAGTTTAGAAATATTTCAAAAGTGACACAGTTGTGGACTCACAAGAATGCCTCCTTCAGCCTGGACTCCTTCAGTGGCTCCTCGTCAGTGTCATGGCTGTTTCCTGAATGAGTCTCTGCTCTGAAAGGCCACAGACCCCCATCAGTTTGCTGGTTACCCCCTTGTGCTCCCCTTTTCATGACCCACTGAGCACCAGCAGCAGCAGGAGGTGGCCAGGGGACAGCAGTGTCACCACCCAGCACCAGTGCCCCCAGGACCAGCACCCCCAGCCCCCAAACAGTCACCTCCTGTACGTGTCCGAGGCAGCAGCGTAGTGTAAGGGGGTGCAGCCTTTACAGTCAGCCTCGTTAATACTGGCTCCTGCTGTCACCAGTGTCACCGTACACTGGTAGCTGCCATTGGCAGCTGAGTAGTGCAGTGGAGTCCTGGGAAAGGGGGAAAGGACAAGGGGCATCAGCACAGGGGGAGAAACTCACCCAGAATCAAGGCAGGACCTGGGGAGTGACCCCCCAACCCCCTCCAGGGCTGAGCTGGGTCTGGCTCTGGATCAAGGGTTTGGAGCTGCAGCTCCTTCTGAGGAACCATAACTGGGCCCATGGGGTTAGAGGGTGATCCAGACACAGAAAAGGACATCAGGAGGAACTTCCCCATGGAAAAGGGGGTCAGGCTGCCCAGGGAAGTGGTGGAGTCCCCAGCACTGGAGGTGTCCAAGGCTGGATGTGGCACTCAGTGCTCCGGGCTGGGTGACAATGTGGGGTTTGGGCACAGGGTGGACTCCATGGTCTTGGTGGGCTTTTCCAACCCCAATGATTCTGGGATTCTGTGAATGGCCCATCCCAAACCCAGGCTCACTGTGCTCCAGCTGTTTAAAGGCTGGAGCAATCACCCCGCAGGACACTCACCTCCCGAATTTATCTCTCCTCCTCAAGTCAGCACCGCTGCTCAACAGCAAATTAAGACATTCAACGTTCCTGCAGGAGGTGGAGAGAGGAGTTAGGCATGGATCAGAAGGGAAAACAGCAGGAAGGCAAACTCCTCCTAGTGCAGACAAGACAGCAGGGATGTGTCACAGCTCCATCAGGTCTGTCACCTCTGGGCAGCACAAGAGCTGCAGCCGTGGCTGATGCTGCACACAAAAAGCTCTTCCCTGCTCCAGTAAATAACCCTCCGTGCTTCCTGCCTGGCATGAGCTCCCAACCAACCAGGTAATTATGGAGAGAGAACAGCCACAGCATCAGTGCAGCTGACAGACCAGATTTTATGCTACAAAAAAGCTCCAGGATTCCTGTCTCTGTCTCATTGTCCCCATCACTCGGGCACGGTGACAGTGCCGAAGGACGGCTCCGTGAGAGGCTTCCATTTCCATTCCTGCTCTGAACAGGTCCCTGCTCTCCCTCAGAGCTGGGACCAGCACCCAGGGGGTCCAACTGCCCATCCTGCCCCCCACCCCCAGCACTGCTCACCCTCCAGAAGCAGCAGCGTGGAGACAAGTCCTCCCGAGGTTGTCAGGCGTGTTGATGTCGAAGCCTGCAGACAGCACGTGCTCGTTGCTCAGCGAGGACACGATGCTGTACAACTGACCTGGGGGGCAGGAGGGGCAGGGGGGTCAGCAGGGAGCTCAGGGGCCACCCCACTGTCCCTGGCACAGGGGAGTTTTGGAGCCACTCACCTGAGGAAAGTAGCTTACGACAACAGTCTGAAAATCCGAAGAGAACAGCTAAGTGCAGAGGGAACATGTCGTGGATCCCACGCCTGCAAGGAGAGAAGGGAGTCAGGGTGGATCATGGATTCTGCATGTCCACAGAAGGGAACGTAGCTGGGGTGGGGCTGGAGCACCAAGAGGGGCTGAGGGAGCTGGGGGGGCTCAGCCTGGAGAGAAGGAGGCTCAGGGGGGACCTTCTCACTCCCCACAACTCCCTGACAGGAGGGGAGAACCCGGGAGGGGTCGGGCTCTGCTCCCAGGGAACAAGGGACAAGATGAGAGGGAACAGCCTCAAGCTGTGCCAAGGGAGGTTTAGGTTGGATATTAAGGAAAACTTCTTCCTGAAAAGGTAGTCAGGCACTGGCACAGGCTGCCCAGGGAAGTGGGGGAATCACCATCTCTGGAAGCATTGGAAAGGGACATGGATGTGGCACTTGGGGACATGGTTCAGTGGTGAACATGGTGCTGGGTTGATGGTTGGACTCAATGACCTTACAGGTATTTTTCAACCTTAATGGTTTAATGATTCTGTGATTCTGTGGCTGCATCCTCCAGCCTGGGGCAGGGAGAGGGAGGAAGGGACTCTGCTTACCTTGCAGTGTCAGCACCATTCGTCATCAAAGTACTAATTAGCAGCTCGTGGCCGTATCTAGCAGCAACGTGGAGGGGGGTATTGCCGTATTTGTCAGCACAGTCAATCTCACTGCCTGGAAGGGAAAAGCCAAGGGCTCTGCCAGCGTTCCAGTCTGGAGCAGAGCTGTTCCAACACTGCATTCCCATCTCAGGGACACGGCTGACACCTCGAGTTCATCCAGCATCGTGCAGGAGAACTGGAAACTGCTCTCAGAGCTGAGAGCCCACCTGTATCCTGCAAGCCCTGGGCATCACATCTCCCCTTGGCCCCCGAGGGGATGCTTTCCACCCCAGAGGGCTCCACTGAGCCCCAGGGTGTCTGCCAAGCCTCAGCCCTCTTACAGGAATATTGTCTTTCAGGTTGTGGCAGTGGGAATGTTGTTTGGCTGGAGCAGCTCTGACCTGACTGGAATTTCAGGGCCCTGGTGTGCACTTTGCTGTCTTGGAAAGCACAACAGTCCCTGCCACCCTTGAGCAGCACCAACAACCACTCCTGGAGAGAAGGAGGCTCAGGGGGGACCTTCTTGCTCTCTGTAACTCCCTGACAGGATGGTGGCACCAGGCTTTTCTCCCAGGACAAGAGGGAACAGCCTCAAGGTGTGCCAGGGGAGGTTTAGATTGACTGTTAGGAAGGGGATATTATCCAAGGGCACGGAAGGAGTTTGAGTAATGACTGGAGAGCTCTTAAACTCCCCTGAGCAAACTCACCAGGAGGTCCTGGAGGCACAAGAAAAGGCTGGGATAACCCCGAGCTGGAGGAGGAGCCACTCACCGTTCTGAATGAGGATCTGCGACCGTGTGAACCGTCCGTGGATCGCAGCCATGTGCAATGGGCTCTTCCCTTCCTTGCTCTGCAGGACCAGAACCAACATCAGCGACATCCCACCACCTTCCCCGAGCTCCCACCTCGGGCAGTGGGTCCGTCCTCACAGCCCCCAGAGATTCCCCACCTGAAAGTTGACGTCGGCCCCGTTGTTGACGAGGATCTCCAGGCACAGGGCCCCGTTGGTGGAGACGGCAGCGAAGTGCAGGGGGGTGAAGCCCTTCTCGTTGGGCTGGTTGACGTTGGCGCCGACGTTGACCAGCTCATTGGCCACGGCGTCTTGGCCCATGTAACAGGCAATGTGAAGTGCAGTGTTACCGAAGGAGTTTGGTTCGTCGATCTGCGAGATCAAACAAAGAGATTAACAAAGAGAGTGACAAAGTCCAGATTTGGGGGATTCGGGAAGGAAAAAGGCAGTGGAGAACCAGCCAGGGCTCCTGCCACCATCCAGGGCTCCTGCCACCACTCAGGTCCTGCCACCAACCCAGGGCTCCTGCCACCACTCAGGTCCTGCCACCACTCAGGTCCTGCCACCAACCCAGGGCTTCTACCACCATCCACGGCCACCACCCAGCTTCGGCCACCACCCAGGGCTCCTGCCACCAGCCAGGGCTCCTGCCACCACCCAGGGCTCCTGCCACCACCCAGGGCTCCTGACACCACCCAGGGCTCCTGACACCACTCAGCTCCTGACACCACTCAGCTCCTGGTACCATCCAAGGCTCCTGTCACCACCCAGCTCTTGCCACCATCCAGCTCCTGACACCACCCAGGGCTCCTGCCACTACCCAGGGCTCCTGCCACCACCCAGGGCTCCTGCCACCACCCAGGGCTCCTGCCACTACCCAGGGCTCCTGCCACGACGCAACACCCTCTCCTGCTCTTGCCTCCAGCCTGGCCTGCACCTGAGCCCACCCTGCCAGCAGCTGTGGGGGGGTCTTACCTCGACCCCCAACCTCAGGAGGTGACGCACGACCTCGATCTGGCCGCTAGCCGCCGCCGTGTGCAACAGGGTGTAGCCCTTCTTGTCCTTGCACATCACGTCAGCTCCCCGGGCCACCAGCAGCTTCAGAACTTCCAAATGCCCTGGCCAGGAGAGAGAGGTAAGAGCCAGGGACCCTGGAAACACAGGCTCTCCGGGGAGACTCACAGCTCTCAAAAGGTGAATCCATGGAGAACAATGTGGGGGATGAAACCGGAGTGACACCCATGGGGGAAAGACACAGTACTGGTTTGGGCTGGGAGAAGAGTTAACTTTCTTCCCAGTGGCTGGGATGGGCCTGTGTTTGGGATTTATGCTGAACACAGGGTGGATAATAGAGATGATTTTGTTATTGCTGAGTTTACAAAGAGCCAAGGCTTTCCCTACCCCTCGTATTGCCACGCTGGGGAGGGGGCTGGGGGGCTGGGGGAACTTGGGAGGAGACACAGCCAGGACAGGTGACCCCAACTGACCCAAGTGATATTCCAGACCATGTGACATCATGCTCAGGATACAAAGTGGGGAGAGGAGGAGGAAGGGGGGACAATCTGGAGTGATGGTGTTTGTCTCCCCAAGTCCCCGTTACGTGTGATGGGGCCCTGCTCTCCTGGAGGTGCCTGAACAGAGGCTGCCCATGCGTAGCAGGGACTTAATTCTTGTTTTTAACTTCCTTGTGTGTGCAGCTTTTACTTCCCCTTTTAAACTGCCTTCTTCCCAACCCACCAGCTTCCAGCTTTTACCCTCCCACTTCTCTCCCTGATCCCGCTGGTGGGAGAGCAAGCCAAGTGGCTCTGAGGGGCTTTTGGGGGACCACCTGAGGTCAAACCACACCACCTACCCAGGAAAGCTGCCCAGTGGATGGGCTGCCGGTCCTTCTTGTCACAAGTGCTCGGGCTGGCCCCTTTGTTCAGCAGCAGGTTCACCATCTGCACGGGAGGAGCAGCGAGAGGGCTCAGCCTGCCCTTCCCTCCCCATCTCAGCCCCGCCAGGGCCCGGGGGGTGGTGGGACAGGATGGCACCCCCTCACCTACCTCGAGGTGGCCGCTGTGCACGGCGTGGTGCAGCGCCGTGCGGCCCGTGCGGTCGGCCACGTTGACGGTGCTGAGCAGGGGCACCAGGGCCTCCACACACTTGGTGGCCCGGTTGGCCGCGGCCACGTGCAGCGGCGTCTGCCAGTGCTTGTCGCGGGCATTGACGTCCGCCGAGTGCTTCAGGAGGAGGTGAAGTGCCTTCTGCAGGGGTGGAGGAGAGCAAGGCTCCAACCTGGCCTGGCAGAGCCCTGGGAGCCCACCCAAAAACCCTCCTTGTCCTTCAGGAGCCACGCCAGCCCTGGAGATGGAGGTGGTTGAGCTGGGATGGCCCCAGGTGCTTCTGCGCACACTTCCAAGGGAAGGGGCTGTTTGTTTCGGTGTGCCCAGGGACATCCCAAAGCCACGTGTGGCTGTTTCAGCATGTTATCATACAGAGGCTCCAGGAACAAGCAGGGAGAAGGGATCTTCCCAATGGAAAAGGCCCTGAGGGTGCTGGTGACAGAGGCTGGACACGAGCCCAGGTCTGCCCAGGTGGGCAAGAAGGCCAAGGGCACCTGGGCTGTGCCAGCCATGGTGTGTCACAGGCCTGGGGCAGGGACTGTCCCCTGGGCTGGCACTGCTGAGGCCCCTCCAGTGCTGGGGCCAGTTCTGGGCCCTCATGGCAAGAGAGACATTGAGGGGCTGGAGCGTGTCCAGAGATGGGGAAGGGGCTGGAGAACAAGGAGAAGGGGCTGGAGAACTCCTGAGGGAGCTGGGGGGACTCAGCCTGGAGAAAAGGAGGCTCAGGGGGGACTTTCTTGCTCTCCACAGCTCCATGACAGGAGCAGGGAGCCAGATGGGAATTGGGCTCTGTTCCCAGGGAAAAAGGGACAGGATGAGAGGGAACGGCCTCAAGTTGTGCCAGGGGAGGGTCAGGTTGGACATCAGGAGGAATTTCCTCATGGAAAGGGTGGTCAGGCCTTGGAAGGGGCTGCCCAGGGAGGTTTGGAATCCAAGGAAGGACTGGCTGTGCCACTCAGTGCTCTGGGCTGGATGATAAGGTGGGCATTGGGCACAGGGTGGGCTTGGTGACCTTTTCCAACCTCAATGCCTCTGTGATTCTGTATCTTTACAGACATACACCTCTGTCCTTACTAATTCTGGAAATCTGATAATCACTTCAGCACATCCTTCAGTACAGGGGGTTCTGTATATGTATATATGAATTATCAAATCTATTGAAGTCAGGTCAGCTTTGCCAGTTCCTGTGGCCAAATGGTCCTGGTTGGCACTGGTGGCAAAGGAAACACGTGATAATTGATGGTGTTCAGAATCCCAGGCTGGGGGCTGTGACCAGCCTCAGTAAGGACATCAGGCAGGAGTCGTAGAATATCCTGAGCTGGAAGGGACCCACAAGGATCATCAAGTCCAACTGGATGGAGTAATGATCTCAATTAAGCAGGGGAACCAGGTAGAACTGGCAAAATGAGACTGCAGGCAGAAAGTCACACTGATGAAGTCAAATGCTGACAAAATATGTACAAATTGCAAAACTAATAATGGAAATTCATGCTCAAGCTGTCAGGAGGGCACCAGCCATCCTACATCACCCCAGGAGTGCAAAATGAGCTGCTAAGGAGGTCAGGCTGCTCTGTAGCAGTTGTCTGTTATCGTGTGTCTCGGCTCAGTTCTCCAGATGCAGAAATCCTTCTCAAGTTCAAATAAGTTCTCAACTTTTGAATTTGCCCTTAGGCTTGTGCTGAGTGAAAGCTGAAATTGTGGGGCTGATACGGCAGGGGCTGCATATGCCTTGGATTTGCAATGCTGGCACACTGCTGTTGTGTTAAGGAGCCCAGCCCTGGCCAGAGCAGTGACTCTGGAATCACTCGAGCTTTTCCTGGGCAAACAATTCCCACCAAAGCCATTACCTGGGAGCACACAGGCACTGTGTGCACAGGGACACTGCGGGAGGAGGAGGGCAAAAACAAACAGAGAGAAGGTGTTTTAAGCATTCGACTCTCAGTTTCAACAGATGTAACTAATAAGTGCCTGAAAATTGAGTGGGGAATTGGGATGCTTGGCTGGTGTGAAGGTGGCCCTCTCAAAGGGCAGGGGTAAAGCTGAGGTAACCCTAAGTGATCCCATTCTTTTGGAGCTCTTTCTATAAAATAACTTAGTCTTTTCCTTCCCTCCGTGCCACCTCCATTAATCCAAACCCAGCAGAGGCTGGTGGCAGCTGTCACCAGTGCAAATGGGACTTGGTGCACTAACAACATTCAGCACCAGAACAGAGAAACTTCCCCGCCTGAGCTCTCTCTGTGCAGTTGTCAGTGCCAAAACAGACACAGCTTTCCCCAAAATGGCTATTTCTGGCAGTAGAACTGAGAGCAATCGTGCAGTTGGGGTTTTCTCTTTAAGTTCTAAGGAAGGTTACATGTGAATTTGTGCTTCTTCTGACTGTTAAGCTCAGCTGCAATGACAATAGTAGAGTAAATGTACCAGAAAATTGTTACCTCAACAGGACTGTCACAAAGTGACATTTTCACAGGGCCAATATTTTGATAAAATATGACCTTTTAATATTATGACAACCAATGACTAGTTATTAAGGTACATCTAAAAAGACATGTGAAGTGTCTTACTTAGAAACAGGTTTAAGAGTTGACAGAGAAATCTTACTTGTAGATTTAATGTTGGATGGGCCTTGGAGCAACCTGTTCAAGTGGAAGGTGTCCCTGCCTATGGCAGGGGATGGAATGAGATGAGCTTTAAAGTCCCTTCCAACATAAACCATTCTATGGATCTCTGATAGAATAAAGCCAGGACCAGAAAGCACTGACTCCCAAGGTCCTTAAGAAAAAGGATTAACTTTGATTCTGAGTGTTTTGCCCTTACCCACCAGTGCTGGGTCTCCTTAGCAGCCTGGTAGTGCAGCAGCAAAGCTATCCCACTCTTTGGGCACAGCTACATAGGGGGGTTTATTTTATCATTCTTCCTTGTCCTTTCTTCCACTGAAACGATGGAGTAGTTGCTGTTCCTTGAGCACACTGTGCAGAATCAAGCCTTAGGTGAAGTCTGTGCTGGCGTGATACAGCCAGGGAAGGTTGGGGGTCTTGTTCAAAGCACAGTGGAGGAATTATAAGATCCTAGGCTGGCTCCCAGCTTTAACATAAAGGTATCCATTTAGCCTCATTTTCCCTAGGCTAGCTCAGAACTTGTAGCTTTAATAAACACGAGAGCAGTGCTGTTGTGTCTTTAGGCACTTCCATTAGATTCGGGAAGCTCCTGGAACACTGTACCAGCCAGGGCAGGCATTGCAAAACAGCTTTGTGTTTATGGTGACTGGTATCCACCACATCCTTCAGCGTTTTCACCCTCCTGTTGGACCAAAACCATGTCATGTTGTCATATTTTGTCAAGTACATTAGATAATAACAGAGGATTGTGGTGAGGGAAGGAGGTGTCAGGGGATGGGCAGGACAAGGAATGTGTGGGAGAGGCAGCTGCAGGAAACACCCGTCAAAACAGACTAGAGAAAGTTATTTCAGTGGCCAAAGTCCTCTCTTTGGATCTCTTGGCAGCTGTTCCCCTTCACTGGAAGCTGGCTGCTTCTATTTCACTAAGTTTTAATAAAATATAATTGGACAAAGCTGGTATAACGTTGAAGTTTCCCCCTCTTGGAGCAGGTGGTTGGAGCAGATAATCCCAGAGGGCCCTTCCAAGCTGATTTTTTTATGATTCCATGAAACACTGACTGACTTGTCCATCGTGCTCGAGCCTGCTCATGGATATGTATTTTAGTTTTTTCTTCCTGACTGTTTCTACCTGAGACTTAAAGCAGCTTTTTGGAAATGTTTGCACAAGTAAACCCAACCCCAAGAACCACTTGTAGGAAATGAAGGACAAAAGGGGAAAGGGCAAGAGCGAGGAAAAGTTAATTTAAACACGCAGATAATATTTACAGAACAGCTGTTGCTCTGTTTACCCAGCTTTGCTAATTATGGGCCAGAACCTGCCCCTGTTGCTCCCAGTGAATCACTCTGTGAATCCGAGTTGGTTCAAGGGCTGTGCAGGAAGGGGGAACTTGGGATATTTTACAATTCTGTCCCTAGTTATCAAATATGAGCAGTTGGACACGGTGATCGTATCCTGTCTGGGAGCCTGAGTGGGGATGGGAGAGCTGGGTGAGCTCCCCCTTTACATCCCTCATGCAGGAAGGGCTTGGAAGGCTGGCCCTGAGGTGGAAATTCCCATCCCAAAAGACCCCATAGACTTGCACACCTGGGAGCCCAAACAGCAACTGTTTGACCCCGATGCTCTGGCAGGATCTTTGTGTGGGTTTCTGTGCCTAAAGCATCACACAGGACTTTTATACTCCTGAATAAATAAATAATAAACAGCAGAGGCATATGGGGGAACTCACAGCACTTCTCCTGCTTGAAGCTTGAGAAAAAAAATTAAAATATCAGAAGATAAAGATGGCAAGGGACCCCTGCAGGGAAAACCTCTTTGTCTAATGACCTTTCTAGGTCTATGATAGCAAATACAATAGCCAAACCTCATAAATCATAGTTCAGGAAAACATCCAGAGGGCATGCTTTGACACTGTTTGCATATTCAAATGTTACCCTGCTCATGAAAGAAAGACAAAATGTTTTTTTCTCTCAAAAATGTCAGCACAGGCTGGATTAGAAAAGATAATTCAGAAGTACTCCCAGAGAATAATTACCAGTGTCACCTACCTGCAATGTAGTTAATGAATGGGAAGAGAGTGTTTTATTAGAAAAAAAATTATGATTATTAGAGTAATTAATCAGCTATGTGATGACAGCTTCCCTGAGAAAATAATCTCCAAAGGCCAAGTGGCTACAGGAGGGCATTTTGTTGATAAAGCACCGGGAGCACAAAACATTCTTCTACCATTAGATGTGCAAGTGCTTATAGGGGTGGAATTGCATTATGCCCTAAGTACCTATGGATCCACTGCACTTGGTGAGCTAAAAGATTCATTATCTCATTGGTTAAATGCAAGAGAATTTCATGGCCTGCTCTGCCCAAAATAAATAACACTTTCTTTTCTTCATCCTCTTTGTCCCATCTATTTAAGCCTCAGCCCAGGAAAGCAATTAAGGATCTATTTATGTCTGCAGGGCCGTGCACCTTGCTCAGCTTGGGTTTTCTCCACTCTGGGAAGGTGTGAAGGGACAAATTTATGGCCCCTCTGATCTGTTGGGCAAAGGTGAATAGAAAACAGCCAGGCCTTTCTGGGGACACTGGGATTTCTAAACCTTAGGAAGGTCAGAGCCCACCCTCCCTGGCTTCCCACTTGGAGAAGTGAAGGCAGCCAGCAGGAAGGGAAAAAAGCAGGAAAGATGGAGAAGAATTTGGCAGAAGTGCAGCTCAGCAAAGGCAGTTTCAGCTTTGCACTGGGGGTCGGGTTCCAGCCCCCAGCTCAGGGGCAGCAGCTCCTCAAGGTCCTGTCTCTTGAAGGACACTCAGCAGTGACAGTCCCCAGAGCCATCCCCTCTACCCTGTCCCCCCTCACAGAGGTCCTGTCCCAGTGCCAGGAGCCTGGGGAGACTTTTTCCCCTCCTCAGAGCTGGATGGAAATAGAAAGGAGCCTCCAAGGCAGGGGCTGACTGGAGTCTCCCCTTTGTGCCTTTGCCCTCAGCATCTGCAGTCAGTTCCTGCAGTGGGGGCTTGGTTTGAGCCCTGGTGCTGCTGCATTACACGGGGTGCTCTCCCTCCCCTTCCCTGGGGACAATTCCTGCATGGCACAGCTTTAATCTCCGGACATCTCATTTATCCTGAGGTCCCACCGTGCCCTGAAGGATCAGCTTCTTCCCCCAAGACCCTGCTGCTGATTTTCCCAATCCCTGCTCTGTCACATCCTCTGTCCCTCTTTAGGCTTGGCTTTGCTCCCTCCCCAGTGCTGAGCTCCAGCCTGGTCCCCACTGCCCGCACCCACCAGTGCTCCCAGTGCTCCCAGTCCCAGCAAAGCTGGGGAGCCCCTGCTGGCGTCTGGACCTGGGATGTTGAAGGTATGGCAAGGGCAGACACCAGAGAAGATCAAGGGTTTGCTTGAATGCCCCTTCACCCTTTGGCAGCATCATTTCAGGGTCAGGTTTCGCAGCTTGCTGGGGTACCCATGTGGCACAGGAGGGATGCAGTGCCCTGTGCTCACCCTCTGCCCAGGTAAATGCCAGGGGGTGACCCCTTGGCTTTGCCCTCTGCTGTTCTCCAGCTTCCCTGCTCTCTCATAATCTGTTTCGAGCTGTGCCTCCCATGCACTGAGTGAGGGCAATGTTTAGATCATGGATGTTTCGTCCAACTAAAACAAGTGTGTGTTCACAGCAGAGTAACCACTGCAGAGGACAATGTAGGAACAAATGCCAAAGGCAACAGCTCAGAGATATATTATTTACATATTTATTAGAAATTCAGTGCTGTTTGTGAGAGCAAAGCACTTCTGACTTTGATTCCAATAAGTGAACGACCCAATGGGCAAAGAAAAGGAAAGGGAAACATGCAGTGCCACAGTTTAGAGAGGCTAATAGAGTAAAATAAAACATTCTGAACATGAAACTGTTCTGCAAGATGTTAAACAAAAAGTCCTACCTTTGTGCTGCTTCTTGGTTGAACACTCAGAAAAGAATAACTGCAAAATAATTTAATTACATGTTGCCTCACAGACTAACAGAAAGATAATTAATCCTTGTTTATCTAAACCACACTGTAGTTCAGCTTAAACTGCCCTGCAGCAAGGAGCATCACTTCTGCTTCATCTGAACTTTTGTTGGCCTTTCTTTCACTGCTTTTTTCTTCTCTGGGTAGCTTAAAAGTGAAAAAAATAAGGATAGCTGCTGGCTGTCATGTGGGAGGGAGCCCTGTGACTGCAGGAGCACTGATAAACCCTGTGTGAGCCCTGCACTGAGGCTCAGGAGGGAGGAGATGATGCCCAGATCTGTCCTGGACCCTGCAAACCCCCTGAAGGAACATCTCCAGAGGGATATAGGGAATGGTATCTGGTCCTGGGGGCAGGCTCAGGGCTCTGGGGGCCAGGGGTGAGGGTCTCCAGCTGGGAGCCTGCCCTGCTGCCAGGAGGATGAGGGTTTGGTGGTGCTTGGGATCTCTCTTTCTCCTTGCAAATGCAATCCAGTTGCTTATCTCTGGTCGTGGTGAGTGAAATTGTCCCTGAAGGTCTTTACTCCACAGCCCCCATGAGAAGGTTTGGCCTGTAGGTAGAGAGTTTTTTAAGGTAGACATACAGTTATTGTAAGGAAAAAAAAAAGTCATTTACAGCACAATGGGAAATTTTGTGGAAACAGAAAAAGTCAGAATATTAAGAGCTAAAAAATTATTTAAATTGTTGAACTCTTTATAAAAGGGTCTAGTGGAAGGTTGGAATGAGATGATCTTCCAACCCAAACTATTCTGTGATTCTGTGCAAATAAAAGCAGAGGAGCTGAAGTTATTCTGATTTCATTGGTTATTGGAGGTGAGAAAATGCAAATCCATTGCCAGACCCAAAAGCTGTTCAGGAAACAGTTCATATCCCATAACTCTTGTTGAAAAGAACATTTGATACGAACAGCAACTCAAAACACAGCAAAGAGGTGTCGAGGCTTTCAGCATCTTTTTCAAATGCTTGCTTGAAACATTCCCAGGTAGTTGGGGCTTATAAAACAATCGGGAAGAGGAACAAAGGGTTTGTAAAGGTTATAATACATGTAAAAATGTTTGGAGCGTTGGCGCTGCTAAAACCCGTTATTTAAATTCATCAGAATGTCACTTTGAAGGAAGCTTTGAGAAACAGCCTTTCGAGGTATTCTTTTCTAAGGGAAACTCGTAAGTAATTGTCAAATAAAGAGCACCCCAGGCCGCAGCCCCTGTGAAATGTCAAACCCTTCCAGACTAATAACGCCCTGCGGTGCTGCAGAATAGAAAGTGTAATGCAATAATACCACGGGGCGCCCAGCCTGGGAAGGCAGAGCCCACTCGTGAAACACGGCCACGCAGCCAAGGACATGGAGCTTCCAGAGGAAAGGCTGCCCAGCCCTGCTGCAGGCACAGGAGTGACTGCAGCTGATTTAACAGAGGCACTGGGTGCGGGGCCAGGGCTCTGCTGGGACTGCTGCAACAACCTGTGGGGCATTGGGAGAAATGATTGCCAGATGTGCCTTCCCATTCCCCGATATATCTCTTTTGAATTGCAAAGTGGCCTCCTGCTTATTTTGAAGTACAATATGTCCAACCTTCCAGGCACAGCTTATTGCTAATTTTCTCTGCCACTATGAATCT
Source organism: Xenops minutus (assembly GCA_035221455.1). NCBI lineage: Eukaryota > Metazoa > Chordata > Aves > Passeriformes > Furnariidae > Xenops > Xenops minutus. Next base: position 5,336,498 of record JAWWEE010000069.1, on the reverse strand, counting down.
ATGATTTATTTAACAAATTTCCACCCAGCAAATAAACCAACATTTGTTCTACCTGGAGGGTAGTTTCCAACTCTCACAGCACAGCCAGGCAGGGCTGCAACAGTTGGCACGGGAATAGTGGCCAAAATGATGAACAGAGTGACTTATTTCAGACAGGAAAATGCAAAAGCCTGGGAGTATCCCCACAAAATAAAGCACCACAACTTCAGCTGGGACTGTCCTGGCCAGGCACAGTCAACATGAAGCCATCACATCTTCAGCAGCCTCAGTGTTGTTTGCATATATTGACTTAAAGTGTGATGCCAGATGTTTTCTGGACCTAAACCCTCACAGAGAGTAAAGTCTTGGTGCTGAGGAAAAGCTGAACAGGTTGAATACAACCTGTAAATAAATATTTAATCTTTAAATTAGAAAAAATTCCCTAATGTAACTATTTTCGGTGTCTATTTTTCCCACCCAAGTTTACAAAAGTCCATTTCTTTGGAAGGGTTGTTTGTTTACTCGCTCTCCGATGCAGAACACAGGAGGAGTTTGGAGGGGGGGGAGTTTGGAGGGGCTGCACTTCTTTTGGATTATTCTTATTGCTACCTCTGTGACCAACTCAGTAAGAAATTCCAGGTGATGATTTGGTCATTGGAGATGTGAATGTCTTGATTTGAGTTATGTGATTGACTAAGCAGGAGTGGAAATGAAGGCCTGGTGTAGAGGCAGTGTCAAAGCAAAACAAAGACTGTCTGCAGCATTTCAGAGCTTTTTCAAAGTGTGTTTAGAGCACAGTGTGTGTGTCTGCACAGCCCCAGAGCCTCCTGCCTTCTCCTTTGATAAGAAACAGGAATCTCCAGGGATGGAAGCGATGCAGAAGGGCAGGACATGACTTTCTTTTCCACTTAAGTTCAATTGCTATATTTGGAGATGTCACAGTGGGTAATAAAATATATTCCCTCTATTCAGAGCTGAAGAAAGAAGCTTCCCCAAAACAAACACAACTGGAAGAAATTTTCTTTGGTTTTCATTTACTTTGGGTTATTAAAGTGCCAGGTCTGTGCTATCCATGCAGTGTGGGGGATCATAAAGGCTCCATGGGCAGAGCTCAGACCCCAGTGGGTGCTTCTCTTCCCTAACAAACAAATCCTTTCCTCTCCCTCCTCAGCTCTCAGGTTTGTTCTGTGCCAGGCAGACATCCTGGGCAGGCTGAAAGTGTGGAGTCATGGTAGTGAATGCTGAGTGACATCTGAAAAAATGAAATATTCCTCCCTGCCCAGGGATTAAAAAAGAGCTGGACAGGAAAACAGTTATTGCTGTTTACAGGATTGTTTTTTTTCTTTATATCATATTTGGAATTTATAAAATATTTAGCTTAGGCAAATGCAGTAAAAATTGTAATAGACTTCTCCAACTTGCAGGGAAAAGAGGTTGATTGTTTGCTCTCTCCTGTGTAAACAGCTGAGACAAAAAGTAAGAAAACGAACATTCTCCTCTGCCCTTCCTTCCATGCTCTTTGCAGTCAGCATGGAAAGCTTTGGGATAGAACAGATTGGAGGGAGTTTGTGATGGAGAAACACGATGAAACCATTGTGGAAATCCATCCCTTTAGTGGAGCTGCATCAGCATCTCCATGTGCTGGGGTGTCACCATGGCTGGACTGCCACTGCTGCCTCATGGGGCTGAAATTACTTCTCAGATCTTCATTTCTTTGCCCTTGTTTTATCATAAACTTTGTTCCTGATGATGTGAAAAATGGAACATGTGATGCAAGTCGATTTGTTCATGTGTGAGGTATCAGCTTTACTGTTTGATTACCTGGAGGGAAGGATTGTGCACCTTGTTTATAGAAAAGTCATGCTGTGGTTAGTCAGATTTAGAATTAAATTCGAATTAAATGCATGTATCAGTCTTACATAAAATTTTCCTTCTTGAAGAGGAAGTAAACCTTCCTGCAGAAGTGGACTTGCCATCCCTGGAAGTGTCCCAGGCCAGGTTGGACAGGGCTTGGAGCAACCTGGGCTAGTGGAAGGTGTCCCTGCCCACGGCAGGGAGGTTGGAATGAGATGAACTCTAAGGTCCCTTCTAACCCAAACCATTCCATGATCCCAGGATTCTTTGAAGTGGATCTCCATGGGTGCAGGGCAGCAGCTGGAATGGCAGCATGGGCTTTGCTAGTGGCATTTTGCTTCCCCCATGGGGATGTCCTGCAAGAGGACAGTTCATCCCCTGCCGTGCTTTGGGACTGGACCTGTCTTGCCAAAAGTAGAGGTGAAACACTCCAGCCAGAGCTGAACAGCTGCTAAAAGGCTTCTTGGTGTTGACATCTTTCTCTTGCTATTGCCAAGTGCCTCAGACTTCAAGCTCTGCTCCCAGAGCTCAGCAGCCCCATGTGATTCCTTGAGAGGTAACTGGATTTTGAATCAAGTGATCCTGAACCATCAGCTCTGTGGCTCTTTGCAGAAATCTTGTTTGCTTTGTGCCAGGCACTCACACTGATACACAGCACAGCACGAGCAAAGCTTTCTATTTATAAAATAGTCAATAACATTGGTAAAGAATTATTTTTTTTCCCAAGGACACCTTTCATTTCAGTCTCCAAGGGAGCTGGGAATAAATTGTTCCTTACCATCAGCAGCTGACCTCGCTGCTTGTTTAAAATGTGGGCGTCTTCAGAACAAAAAAACACCATTTGCTAAATGAAGCAAAACACCATAATAGGTTTAATGATGTAGATTTATCTCCTAACAGTTGTTTTGAGATCACAACAAATCATTAAAATCATTAACTCTCCAAGCTAAATTAGATTACAGATCTTGGAGAATGTCTGGCCACTGCATTTGCAAACAGTGCCTCTTCCTGCCTGCGAATCATTAATTCTGCTCAGATTCCTCCACAAACAATGAACCAATTCAACATAGTCCAAGTCAGATTAAACAACAAAAAAAAAAGCCAACATCTTTTTGTGTGTCTGCATGTTTTGCTTCTCCTTCCAGACTATTTCCATCACCGGAAAACATTTCCCTGGTGTGGCCAGAACAGGGAATGTTGTCTCTGGTGCAGAGTCTTGAGTCCCTGGGCTGCATGTGCCTGTATGGGAGCCAGGGAATGTGATCCCAGAACTCCACAGGGTGATGGAGATACACGGGAAGCAACACCCAGCCTTGGCAAGAACCCATTTCTATTGCACCTCTCAGTGACAGAGGGACTGTCCCCAAGTGTGGCTTTGACTGCAAGAGGAGGGAGCAAAAGGGCAGGGTTTGGGAAACCTGGGGCTGACACTGAGGTGAGAGCTGGTGGCTCAGCTCCTTCTCTTCCTGCAGGTGCCAAATGGTGCCCAAGAAATCCTGGGTTAGATGCCATCCTGCCTCACAAGAGCATGAAACTCTTCTGTTGGGGGCTCTCCATCCCTGGGAGAGTTCAAGGCCAGGTTCATGGAGCTCTGAGCAGCCTGGGCTAGTGGAAGGTGTCCCTGCCCATGGCAGGGGATGGAACAGGATGAGCTTTCAGGTCCTTTCTATGATTCTATGGCAGTTCCCTTCTCCAGGACCTGTGTCTGCACCTTGCTGCTCAGAAAGGCTGTGCTCTGCCCTTCAGCCTCCAGGGAAGGGCTGGTGTAACTGCACAGCAGAAGCATTACTGGGATTTTCTTCTTCTGATTCATCTTTTGGTTTAATTCAGTTGTCTCTGTCCTCCCACTTCCACAGAGGATCCAGCTGTGAAGGGCAATGCTGGCATCTCAAAAGGAGGGCTGGGTGGAACCCAGAGGTGTTTCTGCTCGTGGTTTGCTGCTCTTGCCCAGTACTGAGAAGGTTCCTCTGAACATCAGGGCTCTGTCAAGCTGAAATCTTAGAGAAGAGAATGGAAACAATCCTTGTTCCAAATAGTTTAGAATCCACATCAGGGGGTCAGTTTACAGCTGCAGCTGTACCAAAGTGCCTGTCCTGGTGCACAGCTGAGCAGGGATCCTCTCCAGCCAGGAAGGAGGATTGGGGCTCTGTCCAACAACTCCAGGGGAATGTCATGCTCAGGGACAGTGAAGCAGCCCAGAGCAGCCTGTTCTGTATCTTACAGGTGGTTTCTTCCTCCAGAGACAATCTTTTCTCATCTGTGAGCTTCCTTCAGCAGCCTAAAGATGGTGTGGGAAGCTGAGCATTCATTTCTGTATTTTTGTAGCCACTTTTAGCATCTATATATTTTCCCCCTGCATTTTAGAACCTTTTGCTTATCCGTCAGGCACCTTTTTTTCTCCTTTTCCCCCTCCTCTGCAGTTCCCCTTCCCCACACTGCCTTCTGAGCTGGTTTAATCTTTGATTCTGTAGAACCCTTGGCAGATTTCACCCTTGTTGTCCCTGTGTTTTGCTGCAAAGAGTTTCCCACTTACCTGAAAGGGTATAATTTGGGAAATGGGAAAAAAAGAAGACAACAAACCAAAGCAAAATGTGTATTCTTTTTAGTAGAGTAGAAGGGGAATTTATTTAAAGGGAAATGAACTTTCTCAAGTGCAGAGCAAGCTTGGGTATCCAAGGAAGTGTAAACCAGAAGCTGATCTGATGGAGAGGGAGGTGAATGAGGGAAATGGGGAGCTGGAGGACTTGGAAGGGCCTTTGCTGTGCCCAGGGAGCCAGGGAGGAGCAGGATGAAGGACTGAGGATGATGATGGGAGCAGTGATGCAGCTGCAGCAGGAGCTGGCTGGGGACTAGACCAGCTTGCCTGGTCCAGGAGAACATCCCCTTGCAGCCAAGCCCCTGTTCACAGTAAAACCTGGGGTCTCCAAAAAGCCAAAATAAAAAGCTTTTTAAAAAACCTGAGAGATCTGGAAAGGGGTTCAGTGGGAATATAATTTTCCTCCACCCATCTGCCCCACAGGGTACTGAGTGGCTGCCACTCCTGTGAGAATTGAGCCCTTCCCAAATCTCCTTTTGGCTCCAGTTTGATGCCAGGACTTTCACCACAGGTCATGCATCTGTCACGGCACCACAGCAGTTGTTCCTCCTTTCTTTGCTGGTCACAGAGTTGGACAATGAGTGTGATGTGAATTTTAGACGAGCCAAAAGCTCTGAAGGGCTCGTTCCTCTGATCTGTCTGGAGTTCTCTGGCCACCACCCCTCTCACTGGGGCTTTGCTCACAGAAACTCTTGACTGGGTGCCTTTGTGGAGTGTCAAAGGGCTCTTAGCGTGGCTGAGTCTCCAGTTCCCTGACCTGAAGGAGAGTTTGCCCATGGTCTCCTTGCCCTGGAGATGATCTGGGGGTGATGGGGGTGATGCCCTGGAGGGCAGAGGATGAAAAGCCTCCCCAGAGCAGCTCGCTGAGGTGACAGCCCAGGGGTGGGCAGGTCCAGCCAGTGGCCCAGGAGGGAGCAGAGCTGCTGTTCCATCTGAGCAGCAGCATTGTTTGTGACTCTGGAGCTGCCCGAGCCGTGCAGCTCCTCTGCAGGAGGGTTTCTGTGTCTCTTTGTTTTGCATTTGAGCCAAATGCCAAAATACCAGGAGAAAGTTGCCTCCAGCGTTTTTTCAGAGTTAGAGGGGGAGCAGTCTAGCTCTTGACATCTTGGCAGGGGTTCTCAAAGCCCATATGTCAGATTCAGGGAAACAGTTCACATTAATTTTAAATGGAAATCTTAGACCTTTGCTAGGCAACTACATCTCTCATTGCAATTCTACCCACAATTTAGTCCAAATAGGCTTGACAATAGCCCACTAAAATCTGAGTGCTTCAGCAAAACAGAATCACACCCTTTTGAGTGAACATCCATCCTCATTCTATTTGTCTTGTGGCAATTAAAATAAGCGTGAAATGTGCTTGGGCATGCTCTTGGTCTCATGCCCATTTTAAATATTAACTCCAAGCCTTCATTCCTATTATTTAGTAATAATGTTTATTATTGATAGTGCTGTAGTACCTGGGGGCCAATCTTTCATTATTCAGTCTAAACATACATCAGAAACAGTTCTTCCTTCAAAGCATTACTGATCTAATTGAAGGCTCACATAGGTTAATAGATACCTTAATAGTGTTTATTTCATATATAAAATAGCCTGTGCTTCAGTCCCTCCTGTTTTACATCCCTGTAAAAAGCAGCCCCTCTCAGTCTCTTCTCAATGTGTCAGGCTCTTGCTTTTATTTCCCCTCTTGTCATGGTTTCCATATTACTTGATGGGAAACCACATTAGAAAAGCCAAAGGGGTAGAAGGGTTTGGAAAACTGTCCCAGCTCCCATCCCCTCCTCCTAAGGTGTAATTCTTCAAAATTCAGGGCTGGCTGCTCTGCCCAGACTCTTCTTCTCCAAATCCATCAGGCTGTTACTACACACAGGCAGTAGCTGACTCATTACATGGCAAATTTGTTATTTAGAGTTGCCAAAGCACATGAAATTGTGCCCCACAATCCAGCAAAATCTAAAATCCCTCTTTTTTCCTTCTGTCACAGGTGCTGGCTTCTGTCACAAGGTCATGATTGAGCACCTCAAGTAAGTTCAAACCATTTTATTCCCATTTTGCAACAAGTACCTTCCAGACCCATCCTTCCCCAGGGAAGTGTTTGCTTTCTGGGTGCAGACCCTTTCCCACCATTTCTCCACCAGAAATAGGTTGCACTGAGCTGGTGACATTCCCGTGTCACCCGTGTTTGCATTCCAGCCAAGCTCCCTTCCTGTAAATGCTTCCCCTCCTGTACCTACAGCAAGAACAGTTCCTCCTCAAAGCCCCAGAACGTGGCCCTTTTTGTGGGAAGCAACCATCCCTTTGATGGCTGTGTTGGCACCCAGGTCCTGCAGCAGTGGGTGGATCAGAGAATGAAATTTCATGTTGAAAATAATAGTTGGATGTAAACTGGTGATGGCAGGAGCAGCACAAACGTGGCAATCAAAGTTTCCATATGTTCCCTTCTTCCACTATTGCCTCCAGAGCACAGGGTGGCAGATCAGCCGTGTCACAACACAGACCCCACCGTGTCTGTGCTGCCACCGAGGGACCAGCAGTTCCCATTCACACAAACCAGGGAGAAATGCATATTTTCTCCGTGCTCCTCCTGCCTCTCTCTGAGTTTGCACATTTGCATCCTTCAGCTGGTGCTGCAAGAGCAAACTCCTTCCCCCCTGCTCTGGGCTCAGCCTGTTTGGGTGGGTCATGGCATGGTTTGGGTTGGAAAGGACCCTAAAGCCCATCCCATTCCACCCCCTGCCATGGGCAGGGACACCTTCCACTATCCCATATTGCTCCAAGCCCTGTCCAACCTGACTTTGGACACTTCCAGGGATGGGGCATCCCCTGCCCAACCTGTGCCAGGGCCTGCCCACCCTCACAGGGGAGAATTTCTTCCTAATATCTAATCTAAATCTTCCCTACTTCAGCTTAAGGCCATTCCCCTTGTTCTGTCACTCCATCCCTTGTCCAAAGTCCTTCTCCAGCTCTCCTGGTACCCCTTTAGGTACAGGAAGGAGTTCTCAGGTCTCCCTCTTTTCCAGGCTGAACACCCCAATTTCCTCAGCTTTTCAGTCTCTGAATCCCGGATGGATTTGGGGAGCAAAGAGGTAGATTTTTTGCCCCACACCAGTGGTGGAAAATGGCTCATATTGAAGCTGTGCTTTTAAATCCATATTTGATCTCATATAATATCTAAAGTGCCAGTGGCCTCTTCTCACATGCCCTCTGTCTTTGCTCCGAGTTGGCTTGAACTCAGTAAGATAAAAATGAAAATGAAAATGGGGCCAAAGGGGACACATGGAGGGAAATATGAAGAAGTCCAGCCAAAAGGAGGATGGGAGGGAGTGATGCTGAGAGATCCTCAGAGGGGTATGTGTAAAGGCAATCACCAAAAATGCTTTCTTTTTCAACCCAAGGCATTAACACTTTCAAAAGTGGAAAGCAGTCATTATTTTAATGCATGTGCTCTTGCTGTGGACTCAGATAGCCCTGCTAAATTTGAACATACAGCATGGCTATTCAGAGCAATTTCACTTTTACAGACTCTATTTGAAATTCCAGCCTTTTTAAAGCATGTGGTAAAATTCTCTTTTGCTTCACTGAGGCCAGATATCACTGTCTGCTTTTATCTCTTTTGCACAATTTTAGTATAAAGGTTTGAGACACTTGTGTAGTCGTTCACTGAGTTCCTTTCCTGCATTTTTCCCTCCAGCTCAGTGTAATGGTGTCGTGGTGGGGAACTTCTATGGAAGCGACAGAGACTTTGCCACCCCTTGAGATGCATTTTTGCAATTCCATGTTTCCTGCCAGGAATTTTGATCCACATTCATCCTGGTTCCCTGGTGATTTGCACTGGGCTTGCAAAAATGTGGTGCTCTGAGCTGTTGTGAATTGACATGAGGAGAAGGCACTGGAAGAGATTGCCCAGAGAAGTTGTGGATTCCCCATCCCTGGAAGTGTCCAAGGCCAGGTTGGACAGGGATGGAGCACCCTGGGCTATGGAAGGTGTCTCTGCCCACGGCAGGGGGTGGGATGAGATGAGCTTTAAGGTCCCTCCCAACCCAAACCATTCTGTGGTTCTGTCACTTAACTCCTATTTCCATTTTCTTCTCACCATCACGTTTCTCCCCACACTCTGTGCCAAGGCATGTGGAGGACACTGCAGGGTTTTAGGGGCTGAATTCCTCTCTACAACTATCCAAGCTGTGTCCCTTTGCCCCCCAGGAGCTCTTGGATTTGGCAGCAGGGGCACCAAAAGCCCACAATAGCAGGTGCCAGCCTGATGGGCTGGTTGTTGTGACAGGAACCTCAGGTTCTCTCCCTCAGCTCCCTCGAATCCCGAACTGGCACGAAGCAAAGCTTACTGGAAAAAATGCAGATTTTCTGCCATTTGTGAAAATTAACTCCCCTAATTAACTTACACATATAAATGCACTTAGAATGAAGACATTAAGTTGATTATCTAGAAAATTGCTACCTTGGTAGACTCCCTAATGCCACCTCTAAATATGCCAAGAATTAAATTGCTCTTGTGGCATTGTTATGTCACTGCAATCGAATGCTCACTGATGGAAGACACCACTTCCCCTTTTTTGGCTAAATTTAACCTTTAATTTCAGAGAGTGGCAGCAACTGAGCTTGCTCTAACCTTTCAGAGAGAGCGATCGCTTTGAAAATCTCTCCCCACGCCGCACTTCTTTAAAATTAAAACCCCCCAACAACTTCATGCTGCCCAGCAGTGCAGAGATTGGATTGAGATTCTTGTCAAACACAGGTGTGTTTGAGCTTATAAACTTGGAGCAGCTCAAATGAGACATTTCAGAGAGAGATGAAAATATGCTGCAAGCATTTCGAGGCTGTTGCTGCAGCTGCCTCCCTCCACGTGGACCTTTGATGGGGTGTTAGAATAGGAATGCCATCAAAAAATAAGTGGGGCATCTGAGCCAACAAGACCCAAGCCAGAGCAGGCAGGAATTCTGCCTTCCAGAACCAGGGATGTGCCATTTCTTGGCCCTTGTGGTGCCCACAGGGCTGAGGTGACAGAGGGCACTTCAGCACCAGAGCAAGGGCCAAACTTGTGTACCCAGCTCTTCACAAATCCCACCCCTGCTTTGGTTTCACGAGGAAAACACTCCTTTTTAGAGCAGTGACGGCACAGAAATGAGAGCAGTGACAGTTCCAAGCTCATTCATAAGTTTCCTTGGGTTTTTTCACTGTTCATTCTGCATCTTGGGGAAGGCATATGTGTGTGTCTGCAGGCAGGGAAGAGAACCAGGCTGATGGCACAGCTCTGCTCTTCGTCATTCAAACACTGCTGCTTCCCTTCCGAGCCTTTCCCTGAGCCATTTCTGGCTCTGCCTTCTCTCTGAGGAGAGGAAATGTTACACTCTGAAAAAAGAACCTTGATCAGATGTTTTCAAGTGCTGTGCCATCTGAGATCATGTCAGTTCTAACACATTGTGATGTTGAGGACCCTGAGACAGACATTTCAGAAATATGGAACTGTTTTGGTCCCTTTTGTTTCCTGGGGAAAAAGCCACTGTTTTATCCACTGCCTAAAACAATGGCCTTGAAAACCCAACACTCCCCACCCCCTGAGATATTCCAGATTTTCAGCTTGGAATAAAGTGATCTCAGAGTGTGGAATGTGCTCGTACACTGCCAGCTTCAGATGGTGCAAGAAAAAAATATATATTTCATGCAAATAGGACTTTGTGAGAAGATTTCTATCCTCCATCCCAGACCACAGGAAAACCAGTCAAGAATTTACCCCCAAGTCTCCTGGCCACACTTTGCAAATGATACTGTGGCTCAAAGGCCAGAACTGACCAGCACTAAATTAAGCAGAAAGCCAAAATTAGGCTTTAATTTACACAAGGTTGTTCTGTGATTATGGGAAGAGGAGGGGGAGAGGGAGGGCTACAGGGCAGGTCCAGTTCTGATCCTTTTAAAATGAAGACTTGATTAACAGCACAATATCTTTTGACTCTAATGAATACAGGGATTGCAAGCTGTTTACAAAAGGGCTTTAACTTCATTTAGTTTCCACCAGAGAATGTCTGTCTGTCCCCATAAAAACAAAGGAATTCCAGACATATCTGATTTCTAAGCCAGAGCTGTCATTGTATGATATGTCATCATGTGGTTCCAGAACAGAAGGGCCTAGGTTTCTTAATTTATTGGATACTCAGCCTGAATTAATTGCTATCTGTTAAGAATTACACTATTTCAACCCCTCCATTAGCAAACTTTTATTGTTTGGCAATTAGCTGCTGCAGTTATCTTGCTAAGCACTGGTTGGATGTGCTCACTGTACTCCTCGGGTTTGTGCTCTTTGCATGTTCAGGAAGGCAGGATCAGGATCCTTCCCCAGACCTCTCCTTGTTTCTCTCTGTTGGCAGCTGTCCTGTGGCCAGAGGAGGGAAATTGCCCCTGGCTGGTACCAATCACTCTCTGACTGCCCAAACTCTTGGCACTTGCAGTTTTTTCTGTTAAATATGGACCCAAAGAGACCTTGTGTGCTTTAACATTACTGCTGGGGCAAGGTGCCTTTGTGTTGAACTCATTAAGAGGAGCTCAGAGTCCCTAATCTGTGTAGGCAAGACTGACAAGGAGGGCTTTATCCTCCCACTCCTCTCCTCTGCCCAGGAAAAGGAAAAATGAAGGGGCAAGGCCAGTTCCACTGGCAGGAATTACTGTGTGTGTGAGCTCTCTGCTGGGAATGCTGGACAAGAGACCTGCTTGGCCATGCCCTTCACTGCAGGAGACCCTAAAAATGCAGCCAAGAGATGGAAATTCCCCTCCCAGCAGCAAACACAATGGAACCAGAGCCCCAGGCTCCCTTCACATCCCTTGTGCTTCCTTCCCATCACCTTCCCCTTCCCATGCCAAGAGAATCTCTTCTTCCATATCCCTACAATCTGAAGCAGAAGACACGGAGTTCTGGCCTGTAAATGAGCAGAACTCAATGTTTTAACCCTGCTTTTGTATTGCCAATACACCGGGAATGGGTTTTCATTGCTTGAGAAGCTCAGTCATAACAATACTTCAGTGCTTTAATTTTAAGCCTTCAACTACTTTTTTTTCTCTTCTTGTTTTTTTTGTCCTTCTGTTGAGTCAGAGACATAGTAAGTTGTTATTTGTCTGGCTATCAGAAGCCTGGTTAAATACTACCAGTTGCCTTAGGGCTGAGGAGTATTTCATCACAGACAGATAAGACCCAATGTCACAGTTCTCCAAATGTCAGAAAATTAATTATGGCCTCTTGCCAACCCCTTTCCTCTCCTCCCCATTCTGCTTAATGTCATATTTAGAGACTTAATATAGAAAACTCTCTCATTAGCTCCAGCAGAGCAGTGAGGGAACTCTCCCTCAGCAGAGCAGCTCTGCCCAGGGAGTTGTTTGCTGAGTGGGAAATGGGCTCATACACACCCAGGCAAATCCCTCCCTGCTCCAGCCCTAAACGTGGGCACAGTGTCTCTCTGCAGTCCCAGGGACTCTGTCAGACCCACAACCCTTGTAAAACACATCAGCAAATCTGCAGGTTGTAATTTGCCAGCCTCTGAAGCTGTGGCAAAGTTCAGCAGTAAGCCTGGCTCTGAGGGCTGAGCCTGAGAAAGCCAGCCCTGAGCTGCACCCTCACCCTGACAATCCAAGGGGCTCCTGCTTTGTTCCCAAACCCCTGAAAAAATGAAATTAACTGAACCACCATTACATTAATATGTAGTTTACATAATATGTAGTTACATTAATACGTAGTTTTCCACGAGATTTTGCCTGCTGGTTGGTCTGTACCCACACTGAACAGGAATTCCTAGTGAGAGGAGGTGGGAAGTCTTTTCATCCCTTTATTTCCCCACCATGGTGAAGATCCACCCTCACATAAACACATCATTCTCCAACTCTTTTTCTCTCTTTTTTTCTGTTCCTCTGTTGGGTGAATTTCCAACTCAGTCTTGTCAATACAGCTCCAAGTGCTGCAGCACATCTGCCTGCTTTCCATATTTTCAATCCTCCCTGATATTCATTCTTTATCACTAAATATTCTGCTATCAAGACTCCACGCACTTGATCTCACTCCAGGATTTAAGAGAGCTGGTACACAGAGTTCCTTTGTATGAGAGGAGACACTTAACCTTTCCAAAGAGAAGAGCAGTTTTTAATCATTACTTCTGATTTGCACATACAGAGCATGAAGCCTAAAATCTCTAAACATTCCAGGCTTTTTTGTGGAGTGGCTTTTCCTTCTCGAGCACTGCATTTACAGGCCATTTGTTTCCATTCAAAGTTTGAAACTGTGATTTTTGCTGCAACCCTTCGACAGCTGAACTGCAGCAGCAGAAGTGCTCAATCCATCATCAGAGCTGGGAAACGTGCTCCAAAATAAATAAATAATGGCAACCCCCTTCGGTTTGGATAGGATGCATGGAGAAGGGGAGGGGGACACGGGGGGAGAGCAATTTGTTTAATGGATTTTATTGATCTAAAGATTAAAATACTCCCAGGGTTAGATACAGCGAGACCCTGTTTTTCCCCTGGAAAATCACAATCACTTACAGGGTCTTTGTGTAAACTCCGAAATTAAATGGAGCTAAATCTATGGCAGTGTCAGCTGGAAATGGGCAGGTCCTTGAGGGATGGATGGAAGGAGCACAGTGATTGTATCTTGCTGAGTAGTTTTTGGGCTCTGCTGGGTCTTGCTTCTCCATGTCCCTGTACATTTTTAAAGAACACATTTTCCTGTGTTTTTAGTAGATTCTCAACAGTCCATTTAGTAAAAAACCCCAGGTTTCCAAGTGCAAAATGAGTGTTTTGGTCCCTGTATCTTCTCCAAAGCCTGATTTTCACCCATGCCCAGCTCTGGTGGGGTCTGTCCAGGTGCAAAGGGGAGGTGGCTCCGTGGTGGGAGCTGGAGATTCCAGGGTGTCACTTGTTACCCAGGAGAAGAGATGGACCCCACCCCACTACACCCTCCTTTGAGCTCAGCCCGACCCTGGCTGTCAGGGCTGAGGGTTTGGATGCTCTTCCTGAACCCTCCTTGTTTCAGAGGAGATGGTGGGAGGACTGAAAATTGCCCTGTACACGGGCTTCCAAATTTAGCTGTCACATCTAATGTTTGTGGATCAGACCCTCCCGTGCTCCTTCTTTAATCCTGGAAAATGGGGATAATTACACCAGCACCGTGACATTTATGGCTGAAAAGCAGCTCACACATGTGAAATGTAGAGAAGGGTTATTATGTGTCTTATTTACACAGGAGAGGATTCCCAAAAGAGAAAAAAAAAACCCACATGAATACATTGCTTGGATTTCTAACGAGCTGATTTCACTTATTGCATTCCAACTGAACATTAGCAACAAGATGAGATGCAGCAGTAAATACTCTCTGCCTGCCTGGAAAAGTTCAGAATCCAAGGTACCAATTGATTTATTTCCTTTTATTCAGGGCTCTTTGCAGCTCCTGCCTTCTTGCTTCATGCAGGATCACACAGCCCCTTCCTCTGCCCTGCAGACAATATGATCCTGGAAGAGACAACTTGGATAATAAATTAGAGGAAGAGCTGCATCTATCTTCTTAATGATGTTGTATTCTCTGTGTGGTCATCAAAAGCTCCCACCACCTGTTCCCACCTGCTTTGTTCTATCCCTTTTGTATCCAGCACATCCACCTTCCCAACCTCCAGTGACAATGGATGATAAATATCAGGTAGATTTTTTTAAAAGGACAGGTTTCTTAGTGTTTCAGTGGGCAGGTGGATCCCACCTCTGTCCCTTAATAATATACTACTAATATAATTTTAATGTAAATGAGTGCTGGGGGAGCACATCAGTGACACAAATATATAATGATTTTATACAGCAGTGCAGTTACAGTTGGTGAAGGAGCCAGGGAAATTCCAATGATGGGTCACAAGTTCCAGCCCCAGGAGCAGCTGAGGGAGCTGGAGGGGCTCAGACTGGAGAAAAGGAGGGTCAGGGGGCACCTTCTGGTTCTCTGCAACTCCTTGGAATAGGTTGTAGCTGGAGGAGCTCGGGCTCTGCTCCCAGGGAGCAGGGACAGGAGAAGAGGGAACAGCTTCAGGTTGTACCAGGGGAGGGTCAGGTTGGACATGAGGAGGAATTTCCTCATGGAAAGGGTGGTCAGGCCTTGGAAGGGGCTGCCCAGGGAGGTTTGGAGTGCCCAGCCCTGGAGGTGTCCAAGGAAGGGCTGGAGGTGGCTCTCAGTGCTCTGGGCTGGGGGACAAGGTGAGGATCTGCCACAGGTTGGACTCGAGGGTCTTGGAGTCCTAAGGAGCCCTGAGGTGTCAGACCAGCTCCTTTCTATTTATTCTTGCCCTTTTTTTGTCATATTGCAATTTTTTGCAAGGTGAGACTATCTGGCAGTGGGGATCACAACTTTGTATTGAAGTCAGGGGCAGCTTTATCACTTCCTCATCTTTTATGCAGCAAAGAAAAAAAAAACTAAATCAAGAATTATTCTTCCCAAAAACTACAGTTGTTCTGCAGAGCTTGGAGCCAGCAGGGCTCAGGTAAGTCAGACTGATGGCAGCTCAATATCCTGGCCCATTTTCTTTGAGGGAGCTGGAACAGATGATGAAGACATTAAGAGCAGTTTTATTGCTTTGGAGCTGTAGCCAGCACTTTACCTACACAGTTTGCATTCAAATAAATGTTTCATCTTGGGTTGATCTTCTGTAGGAGGAAGGTCTTACAGAGATAAAGCTGCATCTCCAAAGGGCCTGCATGTTTTTTTAAACAGAGGCACTGGAAGCTGTTAGTCAGAAAGATGAATTTTAGATCTGTCCTTGCTGTTGCTTCCTTTCATCTGTGAAATTCAACTCTCTGGACTCCCAAAATCTGAACTGTGTAGATGAGAATTCATCTCCAAGGTGAGAATTTGGCCCCAATCTTTTAGGGAAAGGAAGAGGAAGGGTATCCATAACTCCAGTAGTTCATATCTCACCCAGGCACTGCTCAAACTGCAACCACAGCTTGTTTGTGGGTATAAATATCCAGGAACAGAGTATGGATACTACAGCTCAAGCTACCACAACTCTCTGGGGTTCCTCCCTGCTCTGCAGAGATGTCCTGAAGCAGATTTGTGTGATTTTGGTGGGACTGGGTCAGAGAAAACACACTTTGCCTTGCCCTGCAGGTCGTGCAGTTCCGTGCATGGTTGTGAGCTGAGAACAAAGCTGATCTCAGCTACCTCTACACCCAAATGGCACAAACATGCACTTATTTGTGCAGAGTAAAGGATTTCTTGAAGTCCAAGGCAGCAGAGAACGTGGCCTTGTCCCCAGAGCAGCGTGCAAAGATTAAGCCTTGATTAGCCGTGGGACCTCCATCCTCCAAGCAGGTTCATTACTGGCAATGAGTTCCCACTAATGGACTGCAACCCCACATCAGGAGAGCAAATGAAACATCTCAATACTGAAGACATAACTGACAGTCTCCTGTAACCTGATTAAGAAACAAGAGGTGCTTAATTCAGCTGCACCAGGTTATAAATGGGCCTGGGACTACGCCCCTGACAACCATTCAGGCATGAAGATATTTCAGATCAAAACCTCTGGGTCTTCTGAGACCCATGTACTGAAACAGTGATTACTGAATCCTCCAGATGTCTTTCTCAGACTTTTTAATGTACCTCCTCTACTTTGCTTTCACCGAACTAGATATGTACTTAAACAGCTAATTTCCATAGTGCATTAAATATTGAAGATTTGCTCTGATGGTCTTTTATTTTGCCAGCCAAAATACCTAAGAAATGATTGTTTTACTTCCACAACACTGAAAACAGAGGATCACTTAAAGTGATCTGTTGTGCACAACCTTGCAATTAAGTGAGAGCTTAACAATGCCTGTGAGAAAAAGGACTGGACCGGGCAGGTTGAGCCTGTCTTATTTATATTTGACTGGAACAGCCAAAATCAGTGGAGACTCCTTTTTGTTCCATAGATGTGAGCCAGAAGAACCTGCTTTGTTTCCATTCTTGTAGAGTTCATTGTATTATGCTCCTCATTTTTGTGTCTTATTAGTAATTCATAACCTGCTGGAGGTGGCACAGGGAAACTGGCAGCACCGAGATTAAATTCCAACAGGAATTTAGTAGCTCCAATGGGAGTCCAATGTCTGCAAATCCATCTTGCAGACATCCCCAAGAAGCTTTCCCCTATTCATCCTTGGAAGTGTCCAAGGCCAGGTTGGAGCAACCTGGGCTAGTGGGAGGTGTCCCTGCCCATGGCAGGGGGTGGGATGGGATGAGCTTTAAGATCCCTCCCAACCCAAACCATCCTGTGAGCCTTTGATTCTGGGTTTCTCTGATTCATTTTTCCTAATGAAAATCCTCTTCCAAACAGGAAAATGTCCCAAAGCCAACACAACTGGTGGAATGGTGACAGCTTTTCTTGCCAGCTCTTTTCCCACACTGTCTCATCCCTGTTTTTCAGGTGCCACCCCGATGGAGCAGCCCCATTCCCTGCTCTCCGTGGGCACCCCCAGCCCTCGAGGAACGAAGGTACTTCCCATGCGCTGATGGGTTTGCCAATGTCCTTGATTAAATTGGAAAAACCCACCACGAAACTGGAGCAGGATGTGTGAGGGAGGGAAGGAGGATGGATAAATATGTTGGGACTGTCTTGGAATGGAGCAATTCAGGGCTGAGCAGGAGTTGCTGCTCAGTAGATGTGGCTGGGGCTGGGAAGTGAGGCTAATGCAGCGTAATGAGAGGTGAGCGGTCCTCCAGACACTTCCACTGCCACTGGAGACCCCTTACAAACGGGTTTGCTCTTTCAGTCATTAATTTTTTATGAAGTTTAATAGGCCTGCAGCCTAGAGACCTGCCTGGGTGTTGATTAGCTTCATATTTTCTCTCATTAATGTAGAATGTGATTAGCCCCTGTTACAAGCATTTCATCTGATTTGGCAAATGGCATTGTTCTGATATTAGGAATTACAAGTTTACTTCGTTGCAGGAAATAAAGCCTTTGCCTGCTGAGAGCTTCACATCTCCCATGGCCTCTTTTCAAAGCACCTTGTGGCCAGGGAGCTGTTTAAAGTTAAATTTGGAGGTGCCACTCCTGCCTGTGCTCCTGGCTGTCCGTAGCACAGAGATTCTCTTTTTGTCAGCTGCTCAGCTTCGAGCAGTGGTGGGAGAGGTGACAAGAAGTGGTGCTGGTGGCCTGATGACCTGGGCTGCCACAGGGGTCAAAAACCCAAAGCCACCATCCATGCCCCCCCAGATCTGCTCAGGCCAGGAGCACCTCAGTGAGATAAAACCTGGGAAACTTCTTCCATGAACTGGACTAAATCTGTTATTTGAGCAAATGAAGCTAAACCTGGTCTCCTCCAGCCTTCTGACCTTCAAATTCACAGTTCCTCTGTTTTTTTGATGCTCTGTGATAGACACACACAAGGATCATGGTCTTTAAATCCCTTCAAAACTGCTGGTAAATGAAAATAAAACCCATGTCAGTACAGACCAAGCGCTTGGAGCATCTAAGACTCCCTGTAGAATAAAGTGGGACAATGGTTAAGGCATCACTGATTGTCACACACCAGCTACAGCTTGGGGACAGCCTGGCAGGGGGGGTTGCCTTTTGTGCAACAGAGGATTTTAATTCAAAGGGAAGGTGACCCAGAGCAGGAGGTTTGATGGGCACTCTGTGCTAAGATCATATGAATTGAACTTTGAGCTTGGGCTTGACCTCTGGAAGTCTGAACGTGCCATGGGTGCTCCTTAGGCATTTGAAGGTGCCAGCACCTGCACCCAGCTGGCAGCCAAAATTGTTTGTCTGCTTTTGAAGGGGCAGAGGGGGGTCCTGAGGATGCAGGTGACCCTCTGCAGCAAGCATGGCTTGTTGGGGTCATTTAATGAGTCATTGGCTTTGCCAACGCTGTTGGGAGAACAGAACTCTTAATATCCCTTTTTCTGCCTTGGTGATGGCAGGAGCACTATGGATGGATGGATGGATGGATGGATGGATGGATGGATAGATAGATAGATAGATAGATAGATAGATAGATAGATAGA
>JAWWEE010000069.1:5302261-5317955 GCA_035221455.1 Xenops minutus | reverse complement strand
GGATGGATGGATGGATAGATAGATAGATAGATAGATAGATAGATAGATAGATAGATAGATAGATAGATAGATAGATAAAAGAGATTAATCCTCATGCATAGCTTTTTGCTCCAGCCCTGCTTTCATGCTCCCTTTGTGAAAAGTAAAAGAAGTTTTATGAATGACCTGAGCAATTCCAGCTAATGGCTAGAGCTGAAAAACCCCCATTGATAATCCCAGGTGACTAATATCTCAGCAGACTAAAGGAGTCTTTTACCTGTCTGACACTATTAGAGATGTTGTTAGTTAACAGGGGTAGTCAGGGGGTTCAGAAGAGGCATTAAGTGAGATTGCTTGGGTCATTATTAATTATGCAGATTCTCCATCTTCTTCTGTCATAACACAGGAGTTAAATAAACACAAATGGATCAAACTGCTGTGCAATAGAAACTTTATGTTAATATAGCAAAATGCATGGTGGGAGGTGGCAGTTCCATTAATCTCTGGTGGCTGGAAGTACCCAGGGACTTCACCATTTGTGTGTGTTGCCCAGGAGTGAGATGGGAAGGGTTATTTATAGCAGCCCAGAGGGCAGTGGTCCCAGTGAACACACTCCTGGTAAAGATGGGGCTTGGCCTGAAGAGTCCACGCTCTGATTTGACAAATAATCCAAGAGAAATTACCTCAGAGGGATCAGAGAGCTTGTGTCACCCAGCAGGGTGGTCGTGGGCAATTCTGCTTCCATTGCTTTTGTTTAAAAGCTGGAGTTCAGACAGCTGACCTAATTTCACACAGCAATAGAAAATTCCAGAAAAAGGCACTTTTTCTGGAATTTTGGACCCCCAGATTCCCAGAGTTTAATGGTGGGAAGTCACCCTGGGAATGGTAGCCTTGTGTGCCAGTGTCTGCTCAGCCAGGTTTGGAGGCAGGGATTGAGCTCCAGGTATTCTATCCATCCTCAAACACTAAATTGCTGTATTTGGGGAAAAAAGGCTCATTCTGCCTGACTTGGAATTCTATCTCATTTATAAGAAAGCAGAAAGTCAACGATTTTCTGAAGGCTAATTGTTCATATACAGCATAAAAAGAAAAGTTACAAACCAAAGTCCAAGGGCAGCAGCAGAGGCTTTCCAAGCAACTATCACTAAATAAGAGAGAAATGAGGAAACTGGACACTATTTCCTTAAATCTCTGAGTTGCTTTCTCTGCAGCCTTATATAAGACAGCGAGCTCTGTTCTACCCTATTTATCTATTTCAGCTTGTGGCAACACACACTTTGCCTGTGCTGCCAAGCAAGCTGGGTGTCAAATCAGTACAGATGTGCATAATTCAAGCTGGCACAGAAACTGATGGCTTTTGCATTGGACATGTTTATTTTCTTCTTGCAAGGCTTAAGCATGTCATTTGCTGTCACACATGCCCTTGTGAAATCTTGGCAAGAAATCAATTTGATTTTCAATGTCAAGCAGCTTTCTTTAATGTCTCTAGATAAGGTTTGTGTGTATTCTGTGCTGGAGGAGTTATGTATGTACCACCTGGGGTCAACAGCAGAAAGCTCTCTGTGAAATCATCGTGTACAGGATTTCAAGCAAATCTCTCCAGAACTGTGGCTTCTTTTCCATTTCTTCCAAAAATGGACTCTCTCACTCCCCCTTTCCAAAAGTTCTTGAAGGACATGACATTGTGTGTCGTGCCTGTGCCCCACTGGTGCAGGGCCCCACAAGTTCTTTGTGTTGTCCTTTTGCATGAGCCAAGGCCCTGTTTTTAGCAAAATTCCTTGGGCTCTGAGCTGTGTAGGGCAAGGATTGCTGGTTTACTTCTTCAACTGGACAGTATTGGACCCCACTGACACTTGTAGTTAAACCTGAACAGCTACACAGCCTTGATGGTCTCCAGGGTCAGGTTTCTGGGGACTTAGGGGAAGGTGAATGATCAGACAGGATCTTTGACTTTTGAGGGACATTTGAAGTAATAAATAATTAAGTATAATTTATGTTTTTAGCTGCCATTAGTGCTGTGAATATGTGAAACTCGCCTTGTGTGAATTTAGTGCTGAGACAGAGTCTTGCAGAGCACCCAACCCTGTGTGTATGAGGTGACCAGAGCAGAAGAAATGTCCCCAGGCAAAAGCAGGCACAGACAGGCTGTGGAGTGTGATGTCATCTGGCCATGACTGTAGGAAAACAGGCAAAAACCCTCCCAAAAGAGACATCTCTTGCATTCCAGCCTCATCCCAGGAATTGTGGGGTTACAGGTGCCATTCCTGGGTTTTCTCTTGCCATCCACCTGGTGTCTTCAGCTGGGTCTCTTCAAAGGACCTTGCCCCCTGTTCAGCCCCTGTGTGATCCTGTCAGATCTCCTGAGCTGAGGGGCGTCAGGGGAGGTGACAATTTGCATTGAAGGTCCCCGAGGTGCTCTCTTGTAATTCCTTCCATTCACAAAACAACTCCCCTGAGCTGGGGCTTTATTTATTCAAAGGGATGCTGTGCTTTTGATGCAGACAAATAACTAGGACATGTGGCCCATGCCTTTATACAAGCAGGGACTCAGGCCAGTTCTGTTGTCCTGAGAAGTCTCTAATAAGAGCAATTCTGTTCTCCTTCCTTCCAAAATGTGCAGCAACTTGCCTTATGTTCTTTTCCTTCCTTCTGCCTTATGGTGGTAGGATTTTGCTTGTTCTGCTGCTTTCTCTGTGGTGGGCAAAGTAATTCCTCTATGACTTTTTCATTCTTTAGGATTAATTTGGAATAACTGAAAACAAGCACAGAACACAAGTGCAAAATTGTGAGAGTGTGAATCTGTTCTGCCACACGATGTACCATTTTTTCCCGATATTATTTCACTTCAGCCTTTCCTTCAACAAAGTAGTTAAAAGCTATTGCTATTTATAAATATTCTGCACATATATTCAGTGTCAGACTGTAAGGTTTGGTACAGGCTGCCCTGGGAGGGCAGGCATGGGGGTTGCTTCTCTCTCTTGTCCGTGGTCTCTCACCAGCAGAGGCTCGAGGCAGCACAAGAGAATCTGCCTTGGAAACTGTCTTAAGCGTAAGCAGATGGCACCAAAATCTGATAACACTTCACGAGTGTGAAATTCATTAACTCTCCCCACCCCCCTATTCCCCAAATTAATATTTTTTAAGCCAAATATTACAGAATTTCTCTTCTAAGTTTTGTGTTCAAGGAGTTTTGCTCTGGAAAGCTGCTCCTCAGGCTGAAAAGCAGCCTGGCGAGTCTGATGACTGCAAAGACTGTCTCCCTAAATAGTTTTAAGCACCACTGACTATCACCAGCTCTTGCAGAGAAATCCCAGATCTGTGGACTCGCCAGGTCTTGGCAAGGAGCTGGGAAATAAGGGAGAGGAAAGGCTTTGAAGTTCAAATGTGGGACAGCTTTTCCCTGGTCTGTCATTTCCTTATGTGTTATGAGCCATTCTGAGTGTTTGTCTGAGTTGCAGCAGAGTGTTTTATTCCTGATAAGTTCGGGTTTGACATGTGTGTGCATATGAAAGCTGAAGCAGTGTCTGTGCTCTCATCCTTTCACATCACAGAGGTGTGAGGAGGCTCTGGCTCAGCATTTTGGGTTTGCTGGCTGTTCACAGCAGCAGCTCAAGGCTGAAGTGCAGTGCTCTGGTCAGCAGCTCCACCTGAGCACGGCTCTGCAGGAGCAAATGAACTCCTGGGAGTCTGACCCCCCCTGCCAGTTCTCACCTGGGACAGGGGATGCTGCAGGAGCTCTGGGATGTCTCTGTGAGAGCCTCACCCAGCGTGGCAAAGTCCCTGTCAGCTGAGCTGAGGGATCTCAGGGGCTCAGCTGGTCCCTCTCCTTGGTTTGGATGGCACAGCACTGAGTTCAGCTCCACTGAAACACCCCCTGTGCCAGGAGATCCCTGTCCCTCACCTGGCTCGGGAACATGCCAGGCACTTCTCTGCCAGCTCTGGGCTTTTTGCTCTGTTGTGGAATCCCCATACCTGGAAAGGTTCAAAAACATGTAGATGTGATGCCTGGGGACAGGGGTTAGTGCTGGACCTGACAGTGTTGGCTTAATGGTTGGACGACTTGATGGTCTTAGAGGTCTTTCCAACCTTAATTCTATGACTTCATGTCCCTCCTCCCAGCTGGGTCAGGTCCCCTGTGCCACCCCTGATGGGCAGGGTTAGAGCCAGACTGTGCCTGTGCCATGTGGGTTATTGTTACCTCTGAATCCCAAGCTCCTGAGTGGTTGTGTTTGCCTGGTGAGAACAGTTTGAATTACCCAGAAACTGCCTTTGTAGGGTCTTGCTCATAGGACAGAGCCTTGTTATCATAACCATGATAAGCACAGGATATTTTAAGTTAAGGGGAGTTGTATAACTAATGTAAAAAAAAAATAGAGAAAAGAACAAAATGTGATTTATAACACAGGAAGACTGGTGCATCCAACAGGAAAGCCCACAAATTCCTTGGTATCTTAACTTAGTTTCTTTCGTCAGAAAAATAGGAAGAGCAAAGTGGCTTTTGCCTGTTTCAATTTCCCATTGGGTGGCCTAATTCTTCCCACAGAATGTCCAGGATTCTCTTTCTTTCTACTTGTAATGCTTCAGTATTATAAATACCAACAGCTGCTCAAGAGGAATTACAAAATCTAAGAAAAACTTGCTCTATCAGAAAGCAACAAACTTTCCTGCATAGTTGTGACCAAATCCTAAGGATGTTCCTTTTGTCCCTTGGAGGACAGATAGATCCTTTCTTTGTCTGGGATGTCTTTCCATGTCTGGGTGGATGGAAAGCTTTGAATAAAGAGGTGTTAGATCAGTTTATTCACACATGGCACTGCCCTTGTTCCCCTCGAGCTCCAGCTGACATTAGCAGGAGTTTTGCATGAATAAGAGCAGAATAAAACAAAGAGGATTTGCCTCCTGCTACTTTATTCCATGCATTCCCAGCCAGTGAAAGTAGACAGGAGCAAAGGAGATTCCACCACTGGCTCCAGTGGCTTTGGATCTTTTCTTCGAGTGTGAATTTTGGTACTCCTGACAGGTGCAGGGAAAGTGCCAGACGTTCTTTATTCTTGGTAGAACTAAACCAAACTCTCCAATAATTAAAACTGTGATGCCCAAACCATTTCATGTGTGGGTTTTGTGAGGATGTACAGTTACTGAGTGTCCCATGGTTGCAGTTATTATTGAGCATTAATGCTGACCATTACACAAAGCTTTTAAAAGGAGAAACAGAGGATTGCAGGACATTTGGCTGTCAGTGTCCCAGCAGCCACACATTTGCACTTTTCTGGAAAGCCACATATTACCCTTACCTGGGCAGGGATCTGTGGAATTTGGTGCTTGTCCTCTGGAATTAATAAGAATGCTTGCCTGGAAAGGTCTGACTCAGGAAGATACTTGTCAGCTCTCTTCATGCAAAAGCTTCATTCATCTCACACCTAAATGCTGTTCTTCAGTTCCTGGGAAGGACCCAAAATCTTTTCCTCTTCCCAGGGGATAAAACACACCAAAACCTGAACTGAATTGGTCCAAACTCTGCAGTGAACTGGCTGTGGGGACAGAGGTGGGAAGGGGAAGTGGTGGTGACATCTCAGCCTTGCTGAAATACCCTAAAAAAGGGGTGGTGAGGCCCTGGAGCCAAACACCTGAGATGGCCTGGCTCTGCAGAGGGCTGGTCCATGCCCTGTTCCACAAATTCTGGTTGCACACTGAATTCTGGACCTGCACAGTGCTGTCCTTCCGTGTGTGAGAAGAAATGATGGTCAGGTGTTGACTTTCCTCTGCAACCTCATTTGATTTTGCAATTAATTTCCAGTCAGGGTGGTAATTTATATTGCACTCTGGATGATCAGAAATATTTGGCAGATTAACATCAGTTAGCTTTCATCTTCTCCAGGGAGATAAGAAAGGATTAAAGAGAAGGAAATTCCTCGCTAAATGCTGTTAAGAGAGTGAGTACAGAGTGTGGAGATGTGAAATCAAATGAGTGAAAACAAAGGAAAAGTTCAGGAGCCCCTTGCCACTGCCAGTGGGATTTACCCTTTATTTACTGCTGACAGTCCATCTGTCAGCTCCCAAGCAACACTGAGAAGGAGACTACACCTGTCAACACGTCTGTGAGGCAGAGATGGAGCAGATGTTGGAATTTGCACCACTGAAGCTAAAATTTATCATATCTAGCATAAAACTGCTAATGGAGGTGAAAATGGTCACTCTTTAGCTCAGTGCTTGATCCTGCCTCTTTTCCTCTCTTTCCTTTCTACTTTTCCTGGGTGAATATTCCCTGCTTGGTTCCTTCAGAAAGGAGCAAGTCTCTGCAGAAATTTAATTTCACCAGTATTCAATCAAAGCAGAATAATGTGTTTAATATCTGTGTGGCATCGGGGAGGTGGAAGATTCATGCAGTCAGAGGAGGTGAGGGGAGAAGATGCATTAGCAGCAGTGCCTGGGTTCACTGCAGTGTAAATTCAGCCTCACACACATGAAATACATGAAGAGAAGCTGAGACACAAATCAGCAAAGAGCAAGGAAGTCCCAAGTCAAAGGAAGAACAATATCATGTGCTGTTATGTTATTACCACTATATATTCTGATATGACTTATTAATGACAAATAAAATGCAAGTGCGAAACGTGAGGGTAGAGAGAGGAAATATGGGCTGGAATTAAGTCAGGAATATTGAGGTTTAGTATCAGAAATTGTTCTGAGCAGGGATGTCTCTTCAGCTGCATTGCTGTCCCATGGGAAGAGGTTTGGGCTTTCTCAGAGCAGATGGAGCTGAGTGCTGGGCAAGGGAATGTGGGGAGCAGTCCTGCTCAGGGCTGAGGGATCAGCTCATCACGCTGCCTTCCCCTGGATCAGCATTTCCATCTCCAGGGCCTGAATACAATAACTGCCTGATCCTCAGCATTTCCTGGGGGACAAAGGCCAGGCTGGACAGGGCTTGGAGCAACCTGGGCTAGTGGAAGGTGTCCCTGCCCATGGCAGGGGGTGGGATGGGATGAGCTTTGAGGTCCTTTCTGGGATTCTGTGGTTCATTCTGTGACACAATAAATAATTGTCATTATTCCCACTGTGCTGCTGGGGAAACTGAGTCAGGCTGGTCCATGAGCACCCAGCCCACCCAGTGCACAGGTCCCTCTGCCCCTCTGGCTCCCTCTGGAGCCTGGGCTGGTGTTTATGCAGAGGGAAGATTAGAACCCCAAACTGGATGTAAAAGCCTTTGCTCACTTTACACACTGCCCTACAATTGCTCCGGCTCCCAGAGAGACTCGAGCCGAGTGTTTTAATGACACATGTAACTTGAATTTACATGAACTCTTTGGGAATCCATAACATTTAAGAGCAGCTGCCAATGGAATCGCGTGCAGCCAGTGGATAATAGCCCCTCACTGCCAGCAGAGCTGCCAGCAAAGCCCAGGAATTTGGGGGTTGCTCTAAAACAGCAACTATTGATCCGGCACAGCATCGCTCCATAGGCACTATCCCTACTGCATCAAGTGACTGATGGAGTTTTAATCACTTTGTCTGATAGTGTCTGGTGCAAGAGGAATTATATTCCTGGCTTTACTCTTCCCTAGGGCTTGCAGAGTCCTGACTAAGAGTCCAAAACCTGGGTGGGGACCAGCTTAGGTGCAACCTGCTGTCAGCTCTGAGGTGCAGGCACACACACATCCCTCTCCTAAAGTCACACTGTGCTGAAGGTGTGGGAATATATATTGATATTTAAAGTAGAATAGTTTTCCTGTCAGACAAAAATGTGCATTTATGTGTGAGTGTTCCTTTAATAGGGACATTTTGGAGAATTATTATGAATTTCAGATTGTGGGCAAGTTTGGTGCATTTAAAAACCATCTATCACTGTGAGCCAATTCAATAGTCATCATTTTAACTGGCTTTCACAATTCCATTTTTACGACATCAAATGATGTGCTCAATAGTAAAATTATTTTTATCAGTTTTAATCTGTCATTTCCAGACAGTTACTGATTTGCCATATCAATAAGATCAGCATCATTGAAATTAACTGAGATTTACATTCCTAACTTAATTATGAACTTGCTCAATTTTATTCGAAGCCTCAGTTAACAAGTAAATAACTTTGGATAGCACATCTTGGTGATGGTGATGGAACTGGGTGGGCTTTAAGGTCCCTTCCCACCCAAACCACTGAGGGATTCTGTGATGCTCTGCAAGGGTAGCTGGTCTGATGGACCCCATGATGGGACAGGTATGATTGCAGCCCTCCATGAAGTGCTGCAGCTGGGCCCAGAAAGGGCTAAATCACAGATCTGGTTTGGCAGTTGCTTAAATACTTCTAAGCATTTTACCCCACATCTTTTCCCTCTGGGTCAAAGCAGGATAGTTCCCACTGTTGGCATGTTCCCGATTTTAGCAAATCCAGCCTGAGCCAGCTCCTGATTGTGTGTGAATTCTTAACATCTGCTCAGGGACCCACCTGCTGCAGCCTCCTCCTCCTCTGCCATATGGAAAACCTGCACCAACATGTCCCTGTTCATTTAAATAAATCTTATTGTCTTCAGCAGCAAGAGGAGAGAAGGATGGCCATTGCCTCCTTGTCTCAAAGAAAAAGAAGAACAGTAGAGATGCTTTCTAATCTGTGTTTTAATTAGCAGTTATTAATTCATCACTGCTCTATCAGTAAACCCATGATGAGCCCTTGCCCTTACCCTGCCCAGCTCCCAGTGCTGTTGGTTGGCCTCGTGTGTGGTACAAGAAATGAAGAGCCTTTTATCTGAGAATTAATTTGCACCACGAGTTCAGAGTTTGATGCTGAGCAAGAGATGATTCCTTCCAGCTCTGGGACATCAAGGCAGAGCCCTCAGCTCCATGTGGGAAAAGGCTGAGGGTATCAGACTGTCTGTACAGTGAAAGTGCCACAAAATACACCAGGGTTCAAGGCGAGGGGGCACAGTGCTGGATGAGCTCAGTGTAGGGCATGAAATAGCATCTAAATTAACTCAAAGGCACAGCTTCTGCTCGTTTTAATAGGACAGGCTTTTACTCTGCCATAAATTTCACTCCTCAGCACATATGGATCTTTATGATCTCCACTCCCAAACCTACAAGGAAAAGCCACAGCAGTGTCGTGCCACCCTGCAAAGCCCCATCTGCCTTCTGGTTTTGGGGCTGTAGTTTTGTGCCAGGACTGGAATTCCTCCATCCACAGAGCTCAAACATGACTGCCCATTACAGGGAGCTGTAGCATGGCCTTGCTGCCCCTTCTGTTGGCCCCAGAACAAACAATATGAAGAAAGCAAAGCTCCAAATGTAGCATTTAACTAGTGAGCATTCACACTTGAGTGCTGTGTGTGTAAGGAAACGATCTCATTTAACCATCTAAAAGGCTGTGTTGGTTCTTGGACTGTGCTGGGAAAAGGAGAGTGGGAATGATGATTGAAAAAGACAACCACAACAAGTGAGCTGTGACTGTAGCTTGCTTCTTGATTGGAAGTATTTAGAAGGTGATGCTGCAACATGAAAATCAATTAACTCCAGAAGAAATCATGTTCTTCACCTCCTTCCATGTTTCCTGGCATCCTGGTAGGCTTAACATCTGGGTGTCCTCAAGACATTTGATGCATTTCATTCATCATACATGACATTTGCATAATGTGAACATCATACTTTATGCAGATGCATCCTTGAATATTTCACAAATTATGATTGCTATTTAAACTTCCCATAAATAAACCCCACGGGGACTTGCCCACTTCTGAATGTGGGAAAATGCAAGGTCCAAAGTGACTCGTTACTTGCACTGGCACACTATAAATTCCCTTCATATCACAAGTAAACACAGTGTCTTTCATTTTATTTTCTTTCTACAGCCATTAAAATTCTATTAGCTGTTTGTGAATATTATTTCATGCCATCTGCATTTACTCCTAAGTTGTGATAGCGACAGCTGCAATAATTTGTATGCGTTTTCTGTGTACAGTCAGTTATTGAGGAGCAGAACCTTCCTCCCTCGCTGCTGCAGAAGATATGGCCAAATGCAGAGATGGTTTGTTTGTAAATCCAAATCCCCAAAGTATTATTTTATTTATTAGGACAACAGAAGGGAAAATGGAGGATGAGGCAAAGGGAAATACTTGATGTTATGTGACAAAAAGCAGCGTTTCTCCTTTTCACTTATTTATTTGTCCCCCAGCCACAGTTTTGGGGTGGAAATAGAAGTGGACAGAAGAACAGACACATTTTATTCTGTCATGTTTTCACCTGTGAAAGGCTGAAAGCTTCTCTGTTGTGTACAATATGTATTTTTAATTGACTTCCATTTACATATTGTAGCATTGCTGAACAGGAACTTGAACAACAAGATGTGATCCCCATGTCAGCATCTGCTGCAAAGTCACCTCGGTTCCCATTAGCTGAGGATGTAGCCAGTAATTCGAAGCCAAATCAAATGTCTCACCATTACCAGAGCAATAAACCTGGCTAACAACAGGTCAGCTGACAGAGCAGGGCCTCTGTGTGGCTGACTGAACATCCAAATACCCTATTTTTGATATTACTTTCATGAGTGTCTGTGCAGATGCAATCCAGGCAGCATTCCAGCCCCGTGTGAGCTCTGCTTTGGGACTTTCCTTGAGAGTCGTGTGAAAAACAGTCCAAGGGTGATTTTCCTCCCAAAAGAGGTGTCCATTCCCAGAGCTGGCCAGGATCTTCATTTCGTGAGTGCAGAACTGGAGTGTCAAAATGTTTTTGCAGTTTGATGCATGTTCTTGATAAAGTGTGGCCCTCTCTTGTATGCTCATATAAAGTTTGGCTTGAAAATACACAGGTGATAAATGCTTCAATATTTAACCATGATTTACCTGTGGTGAGTGAAGGAAAAATTATGCAAATAGGGTCTGAATCAGAGCAATGAGCCCCTTTATATTCTCCAGAAAATGTCAACAAATAATGTTTTATGAATCGCTCGCTTTCCTTTGAAAATAAAACACTTCTCCCTTTTAGATGTTCAAGATTATGCCTGAACATAAATTACAGAGGAATGGTAGCTGGATTAATACAGTCCCCAAATGGCAGGAATTCATAAAGAAATGGGATTTGTATTTAGAAGAACTTCCTTGTCTTTTGCCTCACTGCAAATCCCAGTCCCTGACTCACCCCAGTGCTCCAGGGACAGGAGCTGCTCAGTCAGTGACAAGGGCAGCACTAATGGAAGGAGGGAAAATAAAACAAAACTGCGTGGATCCATTTTTGAATGGCATCACAAACAAGACAAGAAAAGCTCTTAAAGCATAGCAAAGTCCCTGGAACGAAAGTCCTGCTCATTTTTGTGTAGATAAAACCAGTCTTTTGGAAGGTGAAGAAGCAATGTCATGCAGAATTTCCACTCCTCTCATCTCCAGGGATTGTTCTGGGCCTCCACAGCCCTGGGAGAGGCTTCAGCTTCTGAGAAAAACAAATTTCAGCCCATCACTTTGAACGAACCTGAGTGAGTCATCAATTTAAAAGCCCAATTCCTATTAGCACTTTTCATCATCTCTCCTACAAAGCTTTGGTGAGGTTATGGCCATTTGCACCATGTTTGTGTCTCAGACTCTCCCTCGGATAAATTGGTCGTCTCCTACACAGAGCATTTGGAATTGCTGTCTGAGGACCAGGAAAGGGAAAGAAACCCCAGCAAAAGCAGGACCTCATGTGTAATGAGCTGCCCAGTATCAAGAAGCCACTCTCCCCCATGTGCCCCATCCCTGGGAGTGTCCCAGGACAGGTTGGACAGGGCATGGAGCAAGTGGAAGGTGTCCCTGCCCATGGCAAAGGGGGGAACAAAATGAGCTTTGAGGTCCCTTCCCACCTAAACCACTCTGGGATTCTGTGATCTTACGATCCTGTGATTAAAAAAAGGTCTTTAAGGAAGACATAAATGTAGAAATCCAGTAGCCAGCCTTCCTGCAGGCCAGGCAATGACCTCAGAAAGCAGCAGCTCCATTTTCTGCCTTCCTTTCCTTGGGAAGAGCCGTCTCAAGTTGATGGTGAGCAGTTTTGCAGCACTTCACCACAATTCTCACACTTGCCCAAAGGTTGCTCTTAGCCCAAACCCATATTTATGAGGCTGAAAGCTGACTATTTGGGCTTCACTCTAACAGCTTCTAAAGGCTACACAGGGATAAAAATCAATGGGAAATCAACACAGCAGATGCGAAGGGACTGAAAAAATGAAGTGGTTGATTGCAACTCTGGTGCAAAAATAACTCTGCAGCTCCTACCAGCCAAGCCTTGGTAAATCAAATGGCAGGGGGAGATTGAGATCATGTTATTAGTGTCTGCTTGCTGGAGTTACCAGTAACAACACAGTCTGGTTTTAATTTGTTATTGTAATACCATGGAAAGTCCATTTAGGGAAGGAAAACCCCTTCTGCAAGGTAGATGTCCATCTTGAACCAAGTCATTGTGGCAAAATGGAATTATTCTCTCGAGCTGATAACCCCCAAAACAAGCAAAGGACTGCCCATAAATCTTGGAAACTGCTGTTCTTTAGCTCAGAGGCTCATTAATGGAGTGATGGGCCCTGGAAGAGAAATTGCTTTTTGTGGGATTGCCATTAACAGGTTTGTTGACAATGAGCCTCATGACCTCAACAGGCAACGAGGCAGCACAAGCAGGAGGGTAATTATTGCTGAGATACCTTTTGGGTTAAAAAAAGAAAAAAAATAAGTGCATTTCGTAGCCTTGAAGGTCACTTGGTTTTGCTCTCGGTGTGTGATGTCTTACAGAGATTTTGTCACTGAAATGAAACGTGAAACATGATCCTGTTCTGTCTGTGGCAGAGCGGGGTGTTCCCACTTGGAATTGCTCCTCTCTGGGAAGGGTGAGCCCAGAGTCGAGGATCAGAGGCTGGAGAAGGGATAGGAAGTGTGGAGGAGCCTAAAAATGAGGGGGGATTTCTGATGGTTTCCCTGGGATCTGGACACCTCCTCCCCAGCACTCCTTTTGAACCATATTTCCCTGTTTTGGGAGAGGAGGATCTGTGATGGGGAGGTTTTCACCTGTCCAAAGGTGGCAGATGGGAGCTAATAAATAAATCTTGAGAGATAAGGGCTCCTACTCTGCTCTCTCAGAGCTACATGACTTGCTGCAACCTCATCCTATTATGTTGGCTTTCCTCCCTGCCACAAACTGGTTCACAAAACTAGAATTACTGGAAGATGCTGCAGAGGTCTAATGATCTCCAATTTATTCTCAGTCCCACTGGCAGTTTAGCCTTTATGACACAGAGTATTTTTAATTAGTTTCTGAGTTTCCTCTTTGGAAGACCACAAGCTCCAGATGGCAGGTGATCTCATCCCCTCGCTGTTTTAGGGACTTTGGCCTGTTTTGCTTATCTTCAGTTCTCCCTGTTCCAATGCAAACAGGGTGAAGCAGCAAATCAGGAGGAAGGGATTAACAAGGAGTGAAAAATATCGAGCAGTGGAAATGGGAACAGGCTCTCAACTCTCCCAAAGGGCCTGGTTTGGGAAGAGGGTGCTTTTATCAAGCGGAAAAAACCCAAAACCTGAAAAAAAATCAACCCCCACATATAACGCATGAAAAACTAATTCCAGATAAACAGGGCCTGGGAGGGGAGGAGTCCTTATTGCTAGAATTGCAGTATTAGGTCCATTAAGTTTAAAACATGGAGCAGCCTCAGAAACCCCTGGGTGTTTCTCATTTGCAGAAGAGGAGAAGGAGCGAGACTGAAGGAAGGTGGATCACAGAAATGCACCAGTGCCCTGAGCAAGCACTGCCATCGAGCCCTGTGAGCACCCTTTCAGTGACAGATTCATGGTCCTTGGAGAAATTAGACTCAGCTGTGGATGGAAACTAATTTCACTCCTTGTCATTAAGCATCTGCAGGCCAGATTTGCTGTCCTGCCCAGCCTGGTGCCCTGGGTGGGAGAACTACATCGCTGAAGAAATGTGGATCATTTGGGGGATTTCCCTCTTGATTTGCCATGAAAAGGAGGGCTGATCTTGGATGCTTTGATATCTCTGTGTGCTGCAGGATGTGCTGTGTTCTGGAGGGCTTGGCCAGAATGCCCCCCACTCCCAGTTTGGGGTTCTCCTCCAGGTTAGGCAGGTCTAAGTGCACAGCCTGCCTGGGCAGCAGTGTCTGCTCAGCAGGGCTTGTCCTCTTCTGTGTCAGCATCACTCAGGGGGTGATAACAACCACCAGGTAGTACCAGCTGAGGGGTGCCTGTCATTGCCTGGCCAACTTGCCAGGACCAACACTGGGAAGAAAAAACCAAATAGCATTGCCTTCACTGTACTGCTGTTCCCCAGAGATAGTTTATGTTCGAGGATAATGTGCTCAGAAGGGATGGCTGGGTGCTGTGTGAGGAGGACAGGCCCTGCAGGACTCGTGTGTGGAGCAGAGCACGTTCCCACCCTCACCTGGAACCAGTGTGGGCATGGTGGGGGTCTTTCCCCTACTCCCAAATCCAAGAGCCAACCGAGTATCCTTCCATCCCCAGTGCAGCCACACCCCGATGGAGAAACACACTCCTCACTCGTGGATAAATAACTTCACCAGCAGGGAATTTTGCTGTAGATGAAATCCAACAATGAACACTTCTGAGCAGGTGAAATTCTTCTTGCCCTTTCCTGCTATTGGTGAGTCTATAAAAATCCTGAGCCCAGGGCACATTCCCAGCACAGTGCCTTGCACAGAGCAAGTCTGAGCTCATTTAATGTGTAAATGACAGAGAATCAGGAACTTCCCGCTGTTCCCAATGATAACACTTCCTGTAATTTGCATGATAAAATTCTGCTGATTTCAGATAGCATTTCTCAGGACGGATTATTTGACACCCAGACTGTATGTTAGGGAATAAATTATTGGGCTGTGTTCATAACTGATCACAGTCATGAATTCTGATTCACTGACATTGAGTCCCAAACAAAAGCACAGAACCTTGTCTAATAGTGCTATGAAAAAGGATAGTCAGGAAATATTAACAAGTTTCATATGGTAATTTATGTAAATATAAACCATAACTCAGTTGAAAAGAGTCAGTTGAACCTATAGAAAGAGTCTGAAAGCCAAGGTTTTCATGATAAAACATAAATTGGTACTTAGTCTTTACAACCCAAATGTTGTGCTTTCTGGTTCAGAACAAAGAAGGGAAAAACAGAAGCTTCTCTTAATTAAAAGTGAAACATTTCCCAGTTTTGAGTTTAGGATCTGCAGTGGGGCACTTTTCCAGGATTATGAGCACACCCTTTCAGATTACATCTCTGTGGAAGAAACTTCACAGCATTAAAGTCCAGGCTGGTGCTCTCCTTGTAGGCTTGTAAATAAAACCAAAGGGACAGGCTGTGCTTCTCCCTTGCATGTGGGACCAGTGCTTGGAGTGGCAGGAATGGGATGTGAGCCTGCCCTGGGCGAGGCAGCCTGGGCTCAATCCATGCAGAATCTGAGAGGGAAGCACAGCAGAGAAAAAGACAACTCCTTTTGGTGGGGGCAGTCACTATCCCTTTGGTGGAGACTGAGGGTGAGCACTCAGTCTGCTGCTGGCACTTGTACCATCTGCCAGTCCTGGAATCACAGAAGCCTGGAATGGTTTGGGTTGGAAGGGACCTTAAAGATCATTTCATCCCACTCCCTGCCATGGGCAGGGACACCTTCCACCAGCCCAGGTTGCTCCAACCTGGCTTTGGACACTTCCAGGGATGGGGCAGCCACAGCTTCTCTGCCCAACCTGTGCCAGGGCCTGCCCAC
>JAWWEE010000069.1:5288230-5298543 GCA_035221455.1 Xenops minutus | reverse complement strand
TGTCCAAGGCCAGGTTGGACAGGGCTTGGAGCAACCTGGGCTGGTGGAAGGTGTCCCTGCCCATGGCAGGGGTGGGATGGGATGAGTTTTAAGGTCCTTTCCTACCCAAACCATTGTGGGATCCTGTGACACTCTGAATCTGCTATTCCTTCCACTGACTTGGTAAATCAGGGTGGAAAACGTGGGAATTGGGACTGTGGGTTTGGTGCATTTGAGTTTCTAAGCTCAAAAACTTCAATTACATATTTTAATGTGTGTGATTTAGGAAAATATGGTCCACTCCATCTGCTTTGCATTAATTTGAATGCCTGATTAAAAATACAGGTTGAGATATTACAGCTACTAATAATTTCTCCACATGGCTGGCTCTTCACGGATTGAGAGAAAATTTGGAATAAGGCTTTTTATCAATTTCCACAGGCAAGCTTTGCCATAATCCTTTTGTTTCATCAAGAAATGTGTTTGTTTGTAGTCACTTTATTTGTTTAGCAATTTCCCTCTTTCTCTTAATCTTTTCAGTAATTATTTCATATTCTGTAAATATTTAATTTAATTCTTCATAAAAATTACTCTAATTCACTGTTTTGAAGAGCTTTCCTTTTTGCACTGAGTTTCAGCTGCTTTCCAAGAACCTCTGCCTGGTCCCACCAATCATTCTTGGTTCTGATGTTTCCCAGAACACTCAGCTGACATTCAAACCCCAGAATTATCTATGCCTTGTTTCTCCTTGACCTGCTTTTATAGACTAGTTTGGCCATTGACTTCTTGGCCTCGTGCTCTGAATTGAACACTGACAATGACAACATCATTCCAAGCAGTGCCTGAATATCAGTTCTGGATAAAATCACCCCTTTATTATCAAAGAAGGAAAACAGCAGGAGAGAAGTGATTCTGAGCTTCTCTAAATGACTGTTTATTTATTTTTTTCAAAAGTGCAGGTGCTTGAAGTTACTGTTCTCAGTTCGTTGTTGTAATTTATGGAACCTGATGGCAATTGAGTCACAGCTGTGTCCCAAAGCACCGTGGTGGAGCTACAAAATCTGTGAGTCTGGAGTAGTGGGTGATGCTGCTGGGGTGGTGCTGAGTGGTCCAGCTCAGGGAGTGCTTTCCTTGCAGAGCAGATCCTGAAGGAAGAGAGAGCTCTGAAGAGTGATGAGGAAGGTATTTTCCAACCTAAATAATTTCATGGCCTGCATGCACAGCAGCCAGCAATGGGATGGAGCCTTCAAGGGCTGAATTCTGTGGTTGTGGCTGAAAGTCTTCCATTTGCTCCAAGGCTGTATGTAACTCTACTTCTCTAACCCTCCCTGGTGGTCTTGGGAAAATGATTTCAGAAGTGACCCAGCTTTTACTCTAGGTCAGAATCCAATGTCTCTGTGAAATGTAATAACCAGAATCTGAAGCAGCTGGGAGGAGGGTTGAGCCTCCAGGTGGAACAAAATGACTGAATGCTACATGCACCCTTCCCAAAGGGCTCCTGGTGGTGTGGGCTCCTGGAAAAATGACAAGGGGACAATGGGAGTGTGTTCCCTTCCAGCTGTGCACTGCTGGCTCTGTGCAGCTGCTGCTGGAGCCTGTCAAACCTGGTGGTCTCAGGCCACTGCTCTGATGGATCACCCCATAAAGTGCCTCGCCCCCATCAGAAGGTTCTCTGGGCTCTTGGAGCTTTGCTGCAGGGAAGCATCCATTAATATTGCCAGAGAACTGCAATTGCTGTGTGGGTAACAAAGATGTTCAGAAATCATGATGCTGTATAAAATGCAGTTGCCTTCCATAATTCATCATCAATTTGACTTTGAAAAGTTAGCTGGAGAGAGATAAATAGAAATAGAAAGGAGGAAAGAGCACGACATCCAAACCCAGCTGGGTGACTCAACAGACAAGATAAATGTAATTCTGCTGGAAATACAGATTAGGTCCCTGTAGGACAGCCTAACCCTCCATTCTCAGGAAGAGAATGAAGGGCTAAAAATACCACAGAGATTCTTCCCATGAAGAATTTCTTCAGGGAAAGGGTTGTCAGGCTTTGTAAGAGTGGTGGAGAGGGGACAAGGTGGGGATGGGGCACAGGGGGGACTCCATGGGCTGGGAGGTCTTTTCTAACCTCAGTGACCCTGGGATTCATGTTGGGAGGTAAGAAAGTATGTAAGGCCCAGTCAATGCTCCATTTGCCATTAGAACTGGGGGTTCCTCCTCGGGTGTTTAATCCAAGTCTGTCCTGTGAGGTGTTGTGTGACACAGGGGGTTCAGGTGCCTGTCCCACTCCTGCTCCAGCCCTTCCAGTGCAGGAGTGAACAGTGACCTGCTCTGTCCTGGTTCAGCTCCACGAGCCGACCTGACTCCTGCAATGCCTCTTCCCTCCTGAATTTTGTGTAGAAGCTGAGAGGACAGAAAGATCCTCATCATGTCTCTCTTCTGGTTTAGAAATTGTGTGCCTATGCAAATATTCCACAGGCAGTTTGAGATCTCTCAGGATGAGTGATGCTCTCTAAAATGTGATTATCTTTTTGTAATACCTCACCAACTCATACTGCAGCGTGATTTTTAACTTCCTGCAAGTTCTGTATCAAAGAAAATAAGCAGAATACTGAGTAGGGAAAGATATGTTTCATTAACAACAACATTGACATTGCATATATATCTTCTAATTGCTCCTCTAAAGGTGAAATCAATAGCTACGCCTGCACAAGGGCTGAGACATTTCTGAAAAATTCCACATTCCATTTTTATCCAAGATGAATGTTTCTGAGAATTGGAAAGCTACTGTTTGCATGAGTGATCTGCCTGATTTGCTGCATATTAGTCATAAATCTGGGAAGAAAAAAAGTTATGTTTAACTCCTCTCTTACAAAAACATGGGCATTAGATTAGTGAAAGAAGGCAAACATAACAGATGAAAGCTATTAGAGCTGGCTTGGGTTCTGCTGATTTCATTCTTTGAATATTTCCAGTCTACTAGCTTAGAGAATCCATCTATTTCCGACCTTAACCTTTCTACAATATTTATTATATTTGGGTGGGCAAAAAGAGAATACATTGAAAAACAAATCAAGGGGAGAAACGAGACCTCTACACATTTAGTAAACAGTGAGCTCGGCTCTCATTTTAGATGACATATTCCAAATTTGTTAAGACAACAAAGCTTTAACAAGGTCGGCACGAGCCTGTGAAAAACAGCTCTGAGATGAGTTGGAATCAACCAGAATTTGTTGTTGCAACCTGATAGGGAAGTTCCTTGGAGGTGGCTGATACGGGAGAGATTAAAACCTGTGATTCTCCAAAGTCTATGGATGAAACCAGGAGACAAGAGATCCTGTAGAACTGGTCAGCTCAGTGTCCTGCAAGGGGAATGGCCTTGAGGGTGCAGGATGAGGGGGTATTAAAACAGCAGACCTGGGTCCTGGCAGCTCAGACAGTAGTTTTTAAACATCTCTTACCCAAAGCCCTGCATGGTCATTTAAAGTGTACGTGGTGGAAAAAGGTGCCAAGTGGAAATGCCAGCACAAAGGTCAAGGAGATGGAAGTGTGTAGAGTAATTAGTTTTCAGGTGAATTTCAAGCTGGGTAGCCGTTTAATCTCCTCTCTATAGAGAAGGCAGCAGTGTGGTCTATGAAGCACAAGACTGGGTACAAATCAGGTGGTGTGTGATTCCAGACTCCTGGGCTGTAGATGGAGTGGAGGAGCAGGCTTGGATCTGCTGACCCAGCTGCATCAGAGGTGACCTCTGTCAAGCCCACGCTGTCACTTGTTCACTTCATATGTTTGTGTTGCCTGAAACCTCTCATTTCAGCACTTGCATAAATACTGTTACTGCTTTCCAAGACCTTGGGGCTTCTATTCCTGTATATGTGATTGCTGGTAAATGTCATCGCTGTGCAAATGCTCCAGCACTCTGTGTTCCAGCCTTGCAAAGGCAAGGTCAGAATAAGATGGCAAAAGGAATATGTTCAGTAATGCTCTGAAATGAAAGCTGGGGTTACAGTGAACGGGGGGAATGACAATTGCTGATCCAGAAAATGGAGAGGCAAAGATTCCAGGGGTTTCTGAGGCAGGAATATCACACCTGGAGTGTTTGTGGTGAGAGCCTTTAAGCAGGTCTTTGTTTGTCTCCTCCTGCAGTGACAAAGGACAAGAGAGCAAGTGAAGCTGCAGTGACTTTTTCCAGACATCCAGTTCAGGTGTCACCACTTTGATCCTTTGCCACCAGCTCTGGCTCAGGTTCTGGTGACAGAAACTTTTAGCACAAATGGCTTCAAAGCACCTTGTCCTTGCTGTCCTCTCTGAGAACTGCTGGGGTTAGTTTAGGAGAAAAAGCTGCACGACACTGACACTAGAGGAGGGCTCAGGTGGCTGCACTTTGTGCCAGGGAGGTGGCATCGCTCTGGTTTGTGTTCATATGATCATTTCTGAAGCAATATTTATACCTTAGGGGACTAAGTCATTGAACAGTGGTGTTGGTGCTGGTTTTATACACATTTCTCAATGTCTTGAAAATTCAGAGTAGACTCTCCTTGGTGTTGGTAGGGGAATATTGGCCATGGAACTGTTTCCTTGTGCCTCAGCCACTACTGAGCCCACTTAGCCAAAGTCAGTTAAGACCTTTGCTCTTTCTTTAACCACATGTGCCAAATTAAATCCCTTGCACTGACACTGTGGCTTTCAAAAGCTCCGAATCAATTCCTCAATCACTCCACATCCTTAGCTGTGATTAAAAACATGTGTCCTCTAATTAAGCTAACGAGAAATTGTTAATTGGCACAAAGCCCCCCTCCGAGTGTGCTCATTAATGTCACCACTTTGACAGGAGAAGGAACATGAATGAAGGGCAGACGGTCTTGGCAGAATTTGGGATTGGCCTTGGGCGTGAGGGCTTTGTGTGTGCAGTGGCAGCTGTTGGTCCGAGGGCAGGAGGTGGTGGGACAGGGCTGGCACTGGGGTAAAACAGGGATGCTGAGCTGCTGGTGGTCTTTTCTGCTGCTTCCTTGTCAAAACTCTGATTTGAATCCTGCAGGGACATGAAAGTGTTAAGGATTGGGTCCCCATTGTTCCACCTTCACTGAATTTTAGAGCCAAGAGCAGCTTGTGCTCCGAGAAGCACCCACTTGGCTTTTCCTATGGAAAAGGTTAAGTTTTACTTTATTATCACTTGTGTTGGAGGCAGACTCAAAGATTTCTGTGCAGATCAAAACCCTGTCATGGTAACACCTCTGCACACGCCTGGGGACTGACATTCCCTTGAGGAAGAGCCTGCAGTCGGTGAGCTCCCTGAAAGTTCGGGAGATGCTTTTCTTCATCAGTGTTTTTCCTAGAAAAGAGTGGGCCTTGTCACCAGAGTCTGCAAACCCTGCACTAAATTAGATTTCTTGACATAAACGAAGCTTTTGAACGTAACAAGTTTAAAATATTCCCTGTCTCTCCAGCTCAGATTTTCAGAGTCCTGCTGGAAATAATGTTCCTGTGGATAACAGCAAAGCTGCTGCAGGGATGCACGTGGCTCGAGCAGGGCTGCCAAAAGGGCTGTAAACACCAAAGAGGCAAAACCAAAGTTCAAAAAGGCCACTGCAACACTGTGAGAGGCAGCCACAGGTTGTCCTGGGGGGTCAGCCAGTGGATCACTTGGCTTTTAGTGCAGGGTTTGTGGGAATTGGGCTGGAGGAGGGAGAGCAGGGCAGGGATGAGTTCCCTCGCTGGGGGCTTGTTTGGTTCTTCTTTCTTCACATGTTTTCATTAGACACCAAATTTCAGCACCTGTTACAGGAACAAGAAAGCTGGAGATGGGAGAGGCATCAGAAATAAACCCATTGGTGTGAGCCCCAGGCTGTGGCAGCAGAGAAGCCCAGCTGTGGATTCAGAGCCCCTTGCTTCCCATCCAAGCCAGGATCAGTGCACAGCTGGCTGCATCTGGCAGGGACACGTGGCTTTCAGCACTGCACCACCTCAGGGAAGGCCTGAAGTCCCATTTCCCTGACTCTTCCCATTTCCCAGAGGGACACACCGAGGGTTAATGGGGATGTTTGGATGCAGCACTGGGCCCACTGTGTGGATGGAGGAATCCCAGTCCTGGCACGCCGTCACTGCCATATGCAGCCGCGCCAGTGATGTTTTCCTTCCTCATTTTTCTTCCCTGCATGTTCATTTGAGGTATTCCTGTTCCAAGCTCCTGCTCTGCCCAATGCAGTACCCAGGCTGTAGCAGCAGTAGTTGCCTCTGCTAAATGAATGTTTGCTAATAATGCCTTTCCGTCTGGATGCTCATCATCTCCGCGAAGCGGATTTGTCATTTCTTCCATCCCATTTCCATTCTAACATAAATAACAGACAGATTGGAACCCACACTGTCCTGCAAATTGGCAGTTGCTATTTTGACCACACTGCCTTTTATTGAGAGATAATAAAGTATGCTCTTTTAAGATCCTACCCTGCAATGGGTAAAGCCCAAGTGACATATGAGGCGTGTGGCAGTGAAATTTAAGCACCTCACATCTCTGTCCTGGGTCTACTCCATCAAACCGCAGCGAGGAGAGGCAGGGATGAAACAACATGAAAGCACATTGCTTTTATCAATTGCTTGTATCCTGGTACTTCAGGTTGAAGTCTCCCTATGAAAATCTATCACTTTCATGCCAGATGCAATCGCCTAGTTCCTTCCATGGCTGGATGCACAGACTTCAAAAGTCAAAACTTGCTGCACTCTCAGATCTGTTGGTGGCTGCAAAGGTACCATTTTGATTATTTCTGCACAGCTGAGCAGGGCACAAATCCTGAGGTACTGGAAGGAGAGTGGTTTGAGGAAACGTGGTCTCAGTGCTTGTGAGCTAATCCTATTTTTAGCACTTATGCTCTTATTCTAAGTATATGAAATATTGCAAATGCCATGATATGGAAAATACCGTAATCCATGTGTTTTTCCATGCACCTGATTCCCAGGGTCACATGAGTGTGCCTGTGCTTGGGAGATTATAGCCCTGGGGGAAGGAAATAGTTGGGCCATAAGAGGTTATTTATTGGGGTTTCATTTTTTCATTCTTGTACCCGTTTGGGTTTCAAACTTTTAAGGCCAGAACAGCAATTTTGCCCCCCAGTTTGTGTCATGGATGCTGCAGGTCACTTCTAGCCCAAGGAAACATTGGCATGGGAGGTGGAAGGTGTTGCAAAGAGGAAACTGGGCTGTGAAACCATCTCATGTCTGAGAGCTCCACTGGATATTGATCTCTGCAGGGAATGGGAAATGGTGTTTCAGATGGGTTTAATGTATTATCGAAACTACAACTCTGAGAAGTACTGATCTGAGAGCCCACATCCTTGTTCCACCTGCTGGCTGCACCCAGCTGGAAATGTATCTCAAACCCTGCACAACTGACAGATTTGTCATAAAATCTAGTCTGTTCTGTCTGGGTTGATAAGGATGCCACTCTATGGATCACTCGAGGAGAGGTGTCTCAGAGACAGAGAAAAGCTCATATTTCTGTGCACTGAGGTGTTGCTGACACAATTTAGCATGTGGTATCCAGCTCATTTAGAATTCAGTGCCGACTTCATCCGCATCATAAAGTGAATCCTGTTTTACAATTCCCTTGAACATTCCCTAAATGATGGCATCTGAAAACAAGCAGCACAGTTTATATGCTGGAATTGTGCTTCTGGAATGAATCCTTCACTGGATCATCCAGGCTATCAGTCAGGCACACCTGAACAGAGGGGCTGCAGTGGTTGGGAACTGGAAATGAAGCAGTTTAGTGGGAGGCTGCCCCGGCTTTGAGCCAAGACCAAGGTGCCTGTGCAGCTCATCCCTGACCTGCCTCACTTCTGCAATCCCAAGTGAACTGAGTCAGGATTTGGAGAGGGGGGGGATGTGTTTTCCAGGCAATATCTTCTTGTGAAAAATCAAAGCTTTTCTTGGAAACAAATCAGTTATATTGAAACATAGATCTATACTAGAATCCCTGTTTTTCTAAAACAATAACCCAAATATAAATAATGATGCATTGCTGGGAACAGGAATTCAAAGTAGTTTTTACTGTAGCCGAGAGAATCTGCTTGTTGGGTGTCAGAAACTTTGTAGATTTATTTATTATTTTCTCTTTCCCTTCATGATGCATTTTGTGACATTTCAGGCCACTCTGATGCAGAATGGAGAAAACTAGTGTGTTATTTCCTAAATGCACAGGAAAACATGTTCTACCCAGCTCCTCTCAGAGAGTTGTATCAGGGATCACCTGTGGACACTTGTTCAACCTCCCTGTTCCTCTGAGGTTTTTCACAGGCTCAGAATTCCAGAATGGTTTGGGTTGGAAGTGACCTTAAGGCTCATCTTGTTCCACCCCCTGTCATGGGCAGGGACACCTTCCCTGGGATTTAAATTGCTCTGGCCTGTGGAAGTCTGAGTTATGAAATATGGGTGCCTGACTTGCTCTTGTAGTACTAATCTCTGCCTAATTATCTTCTATGTATACTGCCACTTCCCTGGCATGTGATCTTGGCCTAAAAAGCCAATGCAGACACACACATGGAGATTTACAGCATGTCCCATTTGTCAGTGAGTTTAAAACCTCTCATATTTTAATAATTCAGAGACAAAGGGAGTTTCAGGGTGCCACAACCTCAGTCACAAGAGCACAACCAGCAGTTGGGCAGTGATTGAATAAATGATGAATAAGTGCAGTTTAAGGTTAGACCTCTAGTACAGGTGCTAATGAATTCTTTAGGAGTTATTTGCTGGGACTTTGAGCTCTGCCACGCACCAGGCAAGAGAAGTGAAAAGCAGCCTTTATACAGAGATAAAGTGAAACACTTTCATGCTAATAGTTTGTTTTAAAATTAGTTTTACATCTCATCCATTATGAAACGTGGAGCTCTGCTCTGGCTGCCTATGAGATCCAGGCAGGCAGGCGTGTGCCACAACAAAGCCCTGCTTTCCATAATTTTCAATCAGAGTGTAAGAGTTGCTTATTTTCTGCTTTCAAGCCTTCCAGGATGCCAGATCCCTGACAGAGCAGCAGTGGCTGCACAGCCCATCAGCACAAAGGGAGGCTGGAGTTATTTGGGGAGACTTTTCCCTCTGCTTTCTATGCTAAAACAGCATCAAATATTTCCTGAGAGGAATCCCATCAAGGAAAAAAGAAAAAAGGCAGAATAACTGGGTCTTTGTAGCAAGAGTCCTTCTATAAACAGCACCTGATTGTGATGTTTCAATGAAGGGGGAGTCACAATGAAAGCATTAGGAGTTAAGTGGGATTTTACTATAGAAAAAGCATGAATTTATGACTGATAAATTGATTATTTTGTTCATTTATTCATATAATGGACAACTAGGAGGCAGATGCCCTTTTTTAGGTGATACAAAGTCCTGTGCTGCTCACATCAGCTCCCAGTCTCAGCTGGGAACCCAGTTAGGAAGTTTCAAAGAGAAACTGGTGCGATTCATTCTTCTGTGACCAATGGATTGCATGCAATTCTTCCAAAATTATATCCACATTTCCATCTACTTTCTTTGAAAACAAATGGAACAAAAACCCACCACAACGACAGACCAAAACAACAACAAACCAAACCAAGCAAACTAAAACCCTCTAAAAAGTGCAAGAGATCTCAGTGTTTGTATTTTGCTCTCGGTGATTTAGAGGAATCTTGGCCATTTAAATTAGAGGAATCTTGGCCTCTTATCTGGAGGGGTTTTATTCCCC
Organism: Xenops minutus; assembly: GCA_035221455.1. NCBI lineage: Eukaryota > Metazoa > Chordata > Aves > Passeriformes > Furnariidae > Xenops > Xenops minutus. The sequence continues at coordinate 5,288,861 of JAWWEE010000069.1, read as the reverse complement.
AGAGGAAGCAGGTTCCAGTCCTTTCACATTACCTTTTACCACGCCTTGGATGTGAACTCCGAGTCCTTCATCTGATCTTGCTGTTTGCCCTCTTTGTTTGCTGCTCTTGTGCATTATCAGCAAAACCAGCTTATTTCTCAGGAAGACTCAATACTTGGGTATGATTTGTTTGCAATCCGCCCAAACCTTTCTGCTTGCCATTTATCCTGTATCCTAATCCAAGCATGAGCTGAGCATCCCAAAGATGGTTTTTATGCAAAGTCTCTGTAATGCCACCAGCAGGACTGGCCTGAAGGGATGAGGCAGTTTAGTGATTCTTGTCTCTGTGCAGGGATTGTAAATGAAGGGAGTGCAGGCTGATTTTCATGCAAACTATGAATCTTATGTGATTAAAGACAAAAAAAAGGAGTACAATAAATTAGCCATCACTTTCATCTTTCCTCATCTGTGCAGACAAACTCCAACCAGATTTATTTTTACAGTTTCTAACTATTTGAATAGTTCTGTGTTCTGTTGAATGGTTTGGGTTGGAAGGGACCTTAAAGCTCATCCAGTCCCACCCCCTGCCATGGGCAGGGACACCTTCCATAGCCCAGGTTGCTCCAAGCCCTGTCCAACCTGGCCTTGGACA
>JAWWEE010000069.1:5278085-5288130 GCA_035221455.1 Xenops minutus | reverse complement strand
TTCCCTGGGTGCTGTCCCTGGTCCCCACAGAGCAGAGATCAGTGCCTGCCCCTCCTCTGCCCCTCCTGAGGAAGCTGTGACTGCAATGAGGTCTCCCCTCAGTCTCCTCCAGCTGAACACACCAAGTGTGTCCAGTGCTCTTCACACACTTCTCCTCCAGGCCCTTCCCCATCTTCATTGTCTTCCTTTGGACACTCTAATGGATTAATTTCTTGCTTATATTGTGGTGATCAAAACTGCCACAATATTCAAGGTGAGGACAGGTGGGGCAAGGCTATTTACAAGGGCATGTAGTGATAATATGAGGGGGAATTGCCTCAAATTGAAAGAGAATAGGTTTAGATTGAATTTTACGAAGAAATTGTTCCCCATGAAGGTGGGGAGGCCCTGGCACAGAGAAGGGATCCACCCTGGAGCTGCCCAACATCCAGCAAAATTCAATGAACATTCCTCCAGCCAGAGCACAGTGGGAAATCAAGCCATTTAATTCGTGGACATAAAAAGCACATCCTGCTCATCATTGATAATCCCTGTTTTCTACATGAAGAACATGGTTTTTTTGACATCCATCCCTCTTACCCAGCTGCCCCACAAGCAAGGAGTGTGCCCTGGGGAAGAGATGAAACAACATGCCCAGAGCCATTCCAAGAGCCAACAGCAGAGCCTGGAGCAATCTCCCAAGGCCACTGCTTTTGGGCAGCCACAGAGAGAAGCCCACTCTGTGTGGCTCAGCCGAGGGACTGACATGCCACCAGGCCCTGCAGATCTGACAGTGTTTCCACAGGGCTGGGATGTGACAAGCAGCCCCAGTCTCACTGTAAGCCATGAGGGGCTCTGGAAGCCCCTCAGAGATGCACTGATGGAAGGTCCTGATCAGAAACCACCCTCTCCATCTACACTGATGTCAGCAATTTCACTGGTGCCACAAGGACAGAGTGAGCCATGGAAGCGGCTCCTCTTCTATTTCAAACAAGGCAGAGCAATAGCAAAATAAAATGACTGCAGTTCAGGAGAGGGAACAGCAAGCCCACGGTACACAAAACCCACACCAAGTCCTCAACAAGCAGCTGCCACCAGAAGAAAGAATCCTGGACCTCAAAGGGACAGGACAGTGAAGGGCAAGCTGTGACCTCTGTGTCCCTACACACAGGCAAGGCCATCCTGGAGTAGGAAGCAGCTGCTCCACTTCTGCCACCCCAGCACCTTCTGTGATCAATGAGACCTTCTCATATTTTTTTTAATCAGACCAATAAAGCTGCTCCCACGTTTACACAGCCAGTTATTAACCCGTGGCTGATCAATAGCTGGGTGAAGCAGCGGATCCAGCTAATCAAAGGATGTCATTAGCAGCAGCAAGAGACGGAGCGTCTGTCAGGAGGTGGCAGTGACAGTCACCAGATGGGAGAGTGAGTAAACCTACACCAGGCACTGGCAGCGTTATAAATAAAACTCTTGTCGAGCTCCCAGTGCCTCCCACCACGAGTCCTGAGTTTCCCTGTGAAACCCAGAGAGCAGTGGAGGTTTTTGTCTGCTCCTGGCACACTGCAGTGTAAGAAAATTTCCTACTGGGAAAGTGGATTCATTCTGGGACTTGCAGCATCTCCCAGAATCTGATCCTGCATCCTCCACCCCAATTAACAAGGTGTTTTGGGGGTCAGAGTTAGATCCAATGGACCCTGTAACAACAGATCAAAGATGCTCCAAAGCTGCTCCTCTGTGGGGTTTTCCCAGCATTGGCTTCCCCTGACTTGGATTCGTCTCAGCACGTCTGGGAAAAGGAGCCTTTAAGCCAAGTTTTTCTCCACAGAGGAATCTGGTCAAAGGAAAATGATTGACCCACTTTGTTGCTGTGTTTCCTTTCGCTTCATTCATATTTGCTTTGTAACCCGACCCTTCAGCTATTTCAAAGATAAACACCAGCACAGAGGAGGCACAGTTTGGGAGCCTCAGGTCCTGGGTTTCCCAAGGAATCCTCCTTGGTTACTCACCCGAGGCAAGGGCTGTGCTGGCTCCTCCATCCCAGGCAAGGACAGCCTGGGCCCCCCGGAGCTGGGACACCAGAGCCCCACTTCCCTCTGCCTTCAAACCTGGGGTGGGGGTGACTCAGGGACAGGGATTTCTTAATGTACTCAGCATGTTCACCATGAATTTATCATGGAATGGTTTGAGTTGGAAGGGACCTTAAAGCTCATCCCATCCCACCCCTGCCATGGGCAGGGACACCTTCCATAGCCCAGGTTGCTCCAAGCCCTGTCCAACCTGGCCTTGGACACTTCCAGGGCTGGGGTGTTCACAACCTCTCTGGGCAGCAACTCATTTCCTTATCCAAAACACTGAAACATGACAGGAAAAGCCCAGTTTTGTCCTACTTCTGCCCCAGTTTTGTGGTGTGTGTGGGAAGCTTTATTTACCTTTTCAAAAACCACCTTTTTGTGCCACCTCCTCTCCAGGCTGTCGACATCCCTGCAGCCTCTCTGGAGTGTGAGGGACTGACTCGCTGAGTCAAATATTGCTTCTCTGAGCATCTCCTCCCATCTGCAGTGGTGAATATTCACATTAAAAAATGGTTTTATAATTTATTTCTACTGCTTAGCACCTGTTGCACCTGATTAATGAAGTAGCTACAGGTCCTGATGATATAAATTAAGATGATGAACACACAGCTCCAATGAACATCACAGGCCATTCTTAATTTCTAAGCTGCCCTCATTTGTTCCTGTGAAGGATATAGTTTGACTTCTAAGAGCGTTGCACACAGAAGAAATGAAAGAATTAATCCCTCTAGCATGAAAAAAGGTAAATTTGCACATATTTGAAACATCTCATGTCTCATTTTTTAAACAAGTTATTCCAGATAATGTGGTCAGAGCCTCTTCACACAGGATCCCGTAGGTAAACAGCCAGTATTTAATATAATGATCAGAGTGCTTTAGTTAATTGGTTTCCATATTCAATTTGCCAGTGGAGACACAGTGGAGGGTCCCCCTCCTGCACTCTCAGAACTCAGGCAGAGGGTGCAGGAACACACCAGTGTCCCAGCTGGGGAGGAGATGGAATTCAAGGGGATTTGTGAGCACCAACAGGAGCTCCTGTCCCTTTTATCGAGGGAACTGAACAAATCCTGCTGATACTCGTGTGTCGTATTCATCCTGTCATTCTCTAATGACTTCAAGCCTCTCTTGAATAGGAATGCATCAGCCTTTATATATTTACATATATATATGTGTGCACTCTGTCTTGGAAATCAAATCTAATTTCCTGGATACTGAAACTATCTATAAAGGTAGATGCAGGTGCTGGGTTTTTTTCTCTCATTCCCTTTCATAGTCATGATGCATTTCATGATTTCTTTGCTTTACAGCATCCTTTAAAATGACACATTTTATGAATTCTCTGGGTAGTATTGATGTTTTGCCCTTTTAAACATGTCATTTGATTTTTTTTGATGTGCCTCTCTTACTCTCTATCTGTTCTCTTGTAATGCTTTCATTTGGTGGCAATTTTTCATTGAGTCCCCAAAAGGTCTATTCCAGGAGTTGCCTTGAGCTTATTTTTCTCCCCCCTTGTGTTTTGAAATGTTTGACATGTGACCCAGTTCTTCCCAAGTGTGAGTGGTCCAGGCACCAGTCCTGTTCTCACCACACTCTTCTTTAAGGATTCCATCATGCAGAGCACATTTTCTTGCCTTCAGGATCCCCGTGGATTCAATCAGAGAACAATTTTTAAAAGCAAATGAGGAGAAAAACCCACGATGATATCTCAGACTGTGGACATGGTTTGTGTGGCTTTGGAGACGTTTCAGACAAAAAAAAAAAAAAGGAAAGAAAAAGGGAATCCTGTTCTTCTCTGGTTCTCCTCTGGTTTCCCTGTCCATAGAGTGCTCTCCAAAAAGCATTATTCATGGTCAGATTTCAAAATGATCTGATGTGGATTTTCCTTTAAAATTCCAAGCAGGTCTTTGCAAATATTTTCAAAAGTTTTTATAAGTCAGTGAGGATTTCTAGAAGGAAGGTTTGAAGGGGGATCATGTGGTGGAAGCTCCTTCCACAGGAGCCCTGCAGTGCTTGGGGGGGTCTGGACCAGTTCTGCACTGGGAAGGTGCCAGGGCTTGCTGACCTTGGAGATGAGCTCTCTGTGGTCAAACCTGAATCATTCAGCCCCTTTAATTCTCCTATTTAGATGTGTCTCGGCTCATTTTTGGTGAATTCAGACAAATGTGATTTTTTCTTTTATTTCCTCATCACTTGTGGCTGGTCCAGTTTTCAGCCAAACGCCACAGATTTTGTTCCAAATTCCTGAAATGAATGGAAAATGGCTCTGTGGGTGCAAAATCCCCATTTGGGTCCATCATTCCCATTACATCCCAGTGAGTGTTTGAGCAGGATTTTATTCTTGGACTCGTGAATGCAGCTTCCAACTGTTTGCTACTAAACAGCTCCTTTGGAAATACATTCCTAATTATGTTCACTGTCTGAATATGAAAGCTGTGTGGGGATGAGATATTTTTCAGGTTGGCTTAAACAGCCTGAGCTGGTATTTTTCAGTAGTTTTTTCTTGCATTGGAAAGAGATATTTAGATAAGGCCAATATATAACCTCCACATTATCTCAAATAGTGTTTCCAGGTCTATTCCTATCAAGGATGACTTAAGGGACAAGTGATGTTCAGCTGCATTAACATAGCAGATGGAGTATTATTCCAGCCTGGATGGCAGGAGAACATAGAGCTGCTACCTCCAGACTCAGCAGATGTCAATTTATATTAACGAGCAGCACCAACACACAATATATTTTATTTTCCTTGTAACCTGTCTCCATTACAAAACATCTGCATACATTATATCCCATTCCAGATGTTTAAAATTAATGCCACAGCAAACAGCTCACATTTTGCCTTGCGCTGATAATTTCTTTTTGTCAGCATAAAAATTAGGTCTGATAAAAATGAAAAAGCTCGTGATGGCTTTCAGTGTGTTTGGGGGGAAGTCTATTACACTATCAATTCCAGTCTCACGGTGTGCTAAAAGGAGCAATAAGACAAGACTGCTTGTCACATATTTATGAGCTTATGAACCTTCCCTGTCCCTTTTGTTATCCCTTCCCTTGGCAGTGCAGGGAGAGTCTGAACCTTGAATTAATGCAAAAAGGATGAGGATCTGCTTTCTAGTACATACGTCCTGGGTACTTGGCAGTTTGTAAATGTCACTCTTGGAAACAGGGAGAAGAAGTTGTGTAGTTGTAAGGCATCGAGTCTGTCACTGTCACAGGCTTCCCAGGAAATGGATTGAACAGTAATGAGCAGCAGATAAAGGACATTAAGATTAAAGGAACTTATATTTTTCGTTATCTTCACAACAATCTACAGATGAATTTCCTCGGGGCGCAGCGTTACATCTTTCCCACACAATCAGCTGTAAATCCTGAAGCTGGAGAGCTCCTGGTTGGCCTGAAAATGGCCTTTTCATGGAAATAGGCAGGGCCTGAGGAATGGCTGAGAAATGATTCAAGGAATAATTACAGCGATTGATCTGGAGATGTTTTGTGGTGTTTTGCATTTTTTTAAGGCTTTTTTTGTTGTTGTTGTAGCAGGGTCTTGTTGAAGCTGCTGGACGCCAAGAGCTCAGTGGTCATTGGGAAAGTGGAATAATTCCCCTGATTAGGAAGGAAATTTTGGGGTTGGAACTGGATGGTCTTTAAGGTCCCTCCCAACACGAGCCATTCTGTGATTCTGGGATTTATGTATATACACATTCCTATATGTCTTTGGGTATATAACACCCTATTACCTGTATTTGGGTATATAATGTCCTATCTCAAATAGCCTGAAGCAGCACAAGGCTGCCATTGGTAAATGAGATGTTCAATGCAGCTGCTCAGGTGTTCTTTGTGTACAAATTTAGTTCTGGTTCAAATGAATTTGGCTTTTCTTGACCCGTGGGAGGAGACATGTGCCTTCCCCCAGAGACAGAATGGCAGAGCATTCTCCTGCAGGCCAGGAAAAGAAATATATCTTTGTTTAATTTAGTGTGACTTGATGGTTAACTGAGTTGGGGGTCAGCAGCATACCCAGAAAAAGCATATAAACCTTTTTTTCTCTGTCATGTGAGGGAGAATAGAGATGGACACCAGAGTATATTAATGTTCATTCTCCTTGGGAATCAATAGGAATCTATATTTTATAAATGGCTCTACTAAACACAAGAGAAAAGGCAGGAAGAGGAGACGGAAGGAGGAAGAGAATGAAAAGGCAGCTAATTCCTTTCAAGCAACTGATGATTATCAGCATCCTTGAGACATAAGACCATTGAAGGCCCATACAAGAGAAGACAAGGCTTCTGCATTTATTTTCCCCAGGATGATTGCATTAGCTATGCAGAGAATCAGGCCTGATCCTGTTAGTTCTGGAGCACCCTCAGCTCTAAATGGCTCTTAGCACCTCCAGGTACAAAGCTTGTTTCTTGTTCAGCACCTATTAATAGTCATGGGAGTCTTCAGTAACTTCACTGGGAACTTGATCAGGTCTGTGATGTTAATAAGCAATTAAATGTGGCATAAATAGATACACAGAAAAAGGAGAATGGGATAGGAAAAAGACCCCAAACATTTCAGACAAGAAGACAGGGAGGATGGTTTACAGGTGATTTTGGTGGGAATAAGATTCAGTGGATTTGGAAGGTACAGCTGAATTTTAGGGCTGAAGTGAAGTTGACAGGGAAGGATGAGGGGGAAATGCACAGATTTGTGGATGAAAAAGAGTGATGATGAAAAAGTAGCAGAAGAATAAAAGGTGAAGGAGAGGGAAATGGCAAGTTGAAACAAAAATCAAATCAGGCAACAAATCAAGCTCAGAGTAAAGTGGAAACCCATCAGAAATAACATTTACTGATGGAGCTGTTGCCCTGTGTGGAGTCAGGGATCTCTTTTACTTACTGAGACCCAAAACACACTTCTCTAATTCTTGAAGGGTTTTTCCTCTTCTCTGCTGTTGCAATCTTTCCTCTGTCAGCCTCTAAGGGAGCTGGAGATCTCCCTCTGCTCCAGAGAGCTCCCCCCTTTCCATGGAGATCCTTCCAGAAAGCAGCTGTGTGGAGCCTCCTTTCCTTCCTCCCTCTCCCAAATCTCTCCCTCCATCGCTCATACCCCTCCCATTTCTTGGGTGGGGATAAAACAAACAAATAAATAAATAAAGTAGAATCATTGTGCATAAAACTGTAGCTCAATTTCCATAAAAAATAGAATTAGCAAATGATAGCAATGAGAAATATCAGCCTGTGACACCACATGCTTCATCAAAACCCCAGCCCTGTGAAAGGAGAGCAGACATCAGTAAGTGCCAAAACACCAGCTCTATGGGTGTGGGGGAGAGAAATGCTCCACTTCAATTTCCAAATTTCTTGTCACCCCTTTGGGTGCTTGAAGGGCACGATGAGGTTGCCCCAAAGCTTCTCTTCTCGTACAAAACCAGACAAGTCTTCAATCTACCATGGTTCTGAGCCAGGAGGATGGACACCATCGTGTCTCCTGGCACAGACCTGTGGCCCAGGGCGTTGCAGACTTTAATTAAATCACTTACTTTTGATGAAATAAGGTCTGCCTGTCTCTGAGCTGACAGGGATTAAGATTTTAAGGGCTGGAGGAATCATATTTGGAACACACCATGCTGCTGCTGCTGCAGCCTGGGACAGAGAGATCTTTTCCACCAACCTTCTCCACTTACTGGTTTTCACAATCCAGCTCTGTGAAAAAAAGACTGGGATCAAAATCAGCTCAATAAAACAATCACTGTAAAAAAAAAAGAAAAGGCTGAAGTGTAAGTGTCAAGGTCTTTTTACAAGCTTGTTAAGACTCTGACAAGTTGCAGAACAAGAACCTGAGCTCCTGATTTCTAAACTGTTGGTGTTTTTATACAATTCAGTGCTCCCCATGCTGTAGTGGAGCCTTGGCCAGGCAGCCCTGGCTGCAGAGTCAAACAAGGATGGCAGAGAATGTGCTGCTGGGACTCAAACCTCCTTACCTGCTACCTTTGGAGAGGGTTTCTGCTCTCTGCACCCCAAAAGTGACCCTATGGGTGGCACAGGGCGGGTGTCATGGGGACATCCAGAAGGTTGCAAAGGAGGTGACTTGGAGGGTGTGACCTGTGAAGTTTGGGAGTGAGAAACTGGAACTGGCTGACTTCTGTCAGCCTCTTTTAAAACAAGACAAGCAGGAGCAGCAGCTTCTCAAACCTTCCAGCTGGCAAGAGCCATTAAAAACATGGCAAATCCACTCCTGACACGGCAATGGAAGGCTCAGTTTGACCTTCTCAACTGTTACTGGGCTCTGGGTGTGTTTTACCAGCACAATATGGATTATTTTGTTTACAGCATGATAGGAACATTTGTCAGCTGAATTCTGCAGTGGGTTTGCAATACCTCTGCTGTGGATCACTGAAACAATCCATTAGCACGTGAATGATAATGGATGGCTTTAATCAGGGAGAGAAAGTATTTATTTTAGATTTTCTCCCAGTGTAGCCTATTAGTAAGCCTGTTTAATTACAAAGGCCAAGGTGGTCACAGACACATGAAAAATCCAAGGTTCTCTCCTGCCTCTGCCACGGAGTTAGAAAGTTTGCAAAGATAAATGATCCTGTTCTCTCCATGCATCAGTTTATTCAGCTGTATAATGGCAGCATTAAACCCACTGTAGAGGACAAAGATTAATAGAGCAGAATTCCTCCTGCACCACGAAGGTGATGGAAGGGAAAGATTGCTAATCCTTTGGAAATATTGGGCAGCAATGCAGAATATGCACCTCTGGTGCTGCAGGACAAATGCAGTGCTCTGTGTTTGTGAACCCAACTTGGCAAAGGAGCAGATGGACAAGAAGAAGCAAAAGGGGGCACAGCAAAGTTTGGAAACCTGCTCTCTTAGAGGGTCTCAGTGATGGAAATGGATTATCTCCGAGATACCACTGAAATCTCCTCTTCAAGGGATCCAAGTCTTTAATCATTATCCTGAAAGCACAGAGCAGCTCCACACACACACACACACACACACACACACAGAGGCCTCGTTGAAAGACTTGTCAAGACTGAAACGGTAATTCACAAATTCACTAAAATTCCCTGCTCCACTGAGCAATGTGACAGCTCTGCCGACCGCAGTAACATTTCTATTCAAACTGGCTTTGGTGCTGAAGCTATAAATATCCCGGCAATATTTCCTGCTTCAGAACATAAAGACAGCTTTACAGTGCTGATAAAATAGAAATTACTTTCTCTCGGAGGTCTAGCTGGAATTTTAATGTCTGTTTTGCAATAAAGCAGCTCCTACACAATTCGATTTGAGGGAAAGAAAACAAACGGTCTAATTTAGTTACAGTAATGACTCCTCTTGTATTGTTGGCCACAGCTGAGTCTGTGGTTGCTGGGCTGTTGATGCTTGTAGTGGTGAGCACAGAGATGACTTTTACAGTAATATGAATCCTTTTTATCCCTTAAATGTATATATGGCACTGCTTAATTACAGGTATGGAAAAACAAGGGCCCAGAAAGTAAAAGGTCATTAAAGTTTACAACCTCTAGCAGTGTTTCTGTAAGAATTGCTTGTCACAGCTGTAAAGCTGGTGACCAAAGATGACCTGGATTCAAAAGGGTTCTTCAAGTGAAAAGAGAAATTGCAACTATTGGGCTCATCAGTATTGCCTTTAATTATCCATAAATGTCACCCTGGCTCTTGTTAGTTCCTTCAAAGGGAAAGGGAAAAACTCCTCATTTTCTCCAGAGTGCCCCTTTGCATTTGTGGGCTGATTGATCATGACAGGGTGGGGAGGAGACCTGGAGCACTGGGATGGGGAAGGGAGGGAGAAATAGTGATTCCCCACTGGAATTATGGCACAGGCAGATTGTCTGGAGCACAGGAGCTGCTAAATGGTCTGAAACACCAAAGGAGGAAGGTTCAAGGCCAGGTTGGACAGGGCTTGGATCACCCTGGGCTGGTGGAAGGTGTCCCTGCCCATGGCAGGGGGTGGGATGAGATGAGCTTTAAGGTCCCTTCCAACCCAAA
>JAWWEE010000069.1:5263856-5277985 GCA_035221455.1 Xenops minutus | reverse complement strand
CCTGGGCTGGTGGAAGGTGTCCCTGCCCATGGCAGGGGGTGGGATGAGATGAGCTTTAAGGTCCCTTCCAACCCAAAACATTCCATGATTCTGTGATTATTCACCTGCCTTGAATACAATCAAACGCTCTTCCTGCAGGAGTATGGCATTTCCCCCTCCCCACCATGCTGAGGTGGCCCCTGTTTTGGTATAAATGATGCTGGAAAACATGCAAAGCAGTTACAAGCAAGGTGACAATGTGTGGGAAGTGGAAGAGGTAGGGCAGTGTGTCAGAGACCGACACCACTGAGAAGGGGAATTTTGTTTCTCCTTCTCTTCTCTGCTGGGTTTATTTGTTTGTGGTTCAGACTGCAAGCTCTCTGTGCGTGCCTGTGAAATGCCTAGCATACTTGCAGGGCTGTATAAATAAATAATAACTATTTAGAATCTTTTAAAAGATACATAAGTGTGTTTCTTTTCATAGATGTAAAGCTAAAGTTAATGGAAACCTCAATGTTTTTATTTCAGTGACAAAACAGCAGCAGAACAGCTGTGTGGGACTCAAATGAAATAAACTCTAAGTGTTAGACACTATTTCTTTTAAAGAATTAGAATTTATAGTGCTGCAATGAATGCTGATTTATAGATATTTTAGAAAAATAAATCCCTGTAGATATTTCTTATTTCAGAAGGGAATGTGTAATGATGGCTTTCACTGCCTTAGAATAATATTACATCAGGCAACCTCTACTGAGTTGTGTTTCTCGTGCTGAAAGTTGTGGGATCACATAGCAGGGAAAATTAGGAAGGTTTCACAAAAACATGTTAAAGAGACTTCTGTTCCCAAGGAGTCTTTACTGAAACCCTGCACGTAAGTGGTTGTGGGGAAGAACAATGTAAATCATGCACAGTTCCACGAGGATGGATTTTTCCGTGGGGTGGGTTTGCTGATGGGTCTGCCTTACAGACATAACACTGTTAGATGGCTTTTGCTCTGGAATGCTTTAAACCATCAAAGCAAATATTAAACTGTGAAAGAAACATTATTCTGTAGAAAAAATATCAAGAAAAATCTGGCGTAGATGGTGTTTTGGAAGGGAAAAGCTTTTATTCTAGAGGATAAATGAGATTTATAGATTCCCTTGGAGCAGCCATCCTGCTTTGACTCTCAAATGCTTCCCAAGGTCCCATCAAGTTTAATTAAAACCAAACAGAGGTCTGTAAGTACATTTAAATTTTACTAAATGGGCACCTGAACCTCCACTGGAAAAAGTTTAAATATCTGTAGATCAGGAAGATTTGATGACACACAAATATCTGATGGAGAGGAGAAAACAGCCACCAAAAGTTGCTTTGCTTTTCCAGGGTCATCCCAAAATAATGCCAGAGTATGACCTTAGCCTGTTAAAATAAAGCATGTCCAAAGGTTTCAGTCAGCCTCAAAAAGGGAGGACAAATACAGTATATTTGTCTTTAAAATGTGTCTTGGTCATTCCTTAGCAAGCAGATGCATCGCTCACAAGCTGGACTTGCAAGTTCAGGGCACTAAAGAGCACCCCTGGAGTAGGAGTGAATCCTGCTTTTCCTGCCACTTCTGGATAATATGGATGTTCAAGGCTATCCAACCAAAATTGCATTTAGATTACATTACATTCTACAGTAAGTGGCAAATCATCACTGCTTCCTTTGACATTCAGTGTAATAACATTAACCATGATGAATTTCCCTTTACTATTCATGTGGCCTCCATACATTATTCCAGCTGAATTCCATTGTAATGTAGCATTAATTAATGTGTGCTGCTTATCGAGTGGGGCCCATTTCTACTTTCCATCCCACTCTTTAATTCTTGAAGAATGACACATAGAAAATCTGCAAAGGCTCTCAGTGCTGCCAGGAAACCTTCTCAGCGTGGAAGGAGTCGAGTTTTGGTTCTGATACCCATTGTCACCCCAGTCTTGTGTCTTACAAAGAGCTGTTTCCTCCAAATTCAGCAGTAAAATGTGGTTTGCTGAGGGCATTTTTTAAAAGTGACTCTGCAGATGAATTTCCTTATTACCTCCCTTTCCATAAGTTTCCAAGTTCATCTTTGGGCACCCCTCAGAGACACTGGATTATAGAGCATGGTTGAAAAGCCATGCAGAGCTCTGTTCTGGCTCCAATCACACCCAAAGGGCAGCTCAAACCACTGCCCAGGCTCGGTTTTCAGACGAGCACAGCCACACAGCAACGCTGGGTGGGGAGCAGAAGAGCCCCCCTGAGGCTCTACATTGAAGAGGGTGTCCTTGCCAGGTGTCCTCCTTGTAATATGTTGGAAATAGCTTAATTTAGAGCACTTAATTAGTTCTTGGGCCTCTGACCCGTCCCACCACAAGATGTCATCCTTCTGACAGGTAGGATTGTCACCTCCTCTGTCTTCCCCGGGAATCCCAAGCCTGGACTTCATATTTCTGTCCTGTCCTCCAGCCTTGAAGGAGCCCTGCAGTCATCCCAGAGTGATTTATGGTGGCAGCTGTTCTCCAGAAAAGCAAAGCCATTCTCTCCCACTGACTGATTTCCTGCCAGGCTTGAGGACTGGTGACACAGAGCAAAGTGTTTTCTTCTCTGAGAAGCAAACAACAGATTCCTCCCAGCAGAGTGCAAGAGTTAAACCATGCAAATGACTCTAATAAGCATAATTTAAACCCATGGTTTTCTTTTTATGGCAGTTTCATATTCGCTGTTTTATATTCCAATTTTCCACCTTTTAGTCTTGCTTCTTTCTTTTCCTTCCTGCAAAGCCCTGTCACAAATGGGAGGGCAATTACTAGGCAAGCATGTAGTTCTTTAATTGAAACACTTATAGGTGTACACTTAAAAACTATAAAGACTTTTATGGAATAGCAATGCCTTAATAGGCTCTTGTGTATGTACATTGTAATCCAATTCTGTACTCTTTGAGCATTGCTGGGGGAAGCTGTTAATTTATGGTTCCAAGGAGCAATAAAGCAATAATAATAATCTAAAGGTGCAATATCCCTTGTTTAGGGGGCATTTATGGTTATGTATTAAAACCATAAATATATCAGGATGCTGCACAACTGATCTATACAAAATGAAAGGTAAGATCTCTTCCTTCTAAAAGGTGGCTTTTCCCAGCCTGAAATGATTGATGTCAGATCCCAGTGCTCAGCAGGGACCAGTGGCCAGGTCTGAGGAGAATTTAGGTGACCACCTTCCCTCTCCCCCAGCTGAATTTGTTACCAAGGCAAGAAACAAGATGCATACTTATTTTAGTAATTAACCTACTTCCTGAGTGTGAGAGCTACCTAAATGTGCTTCCAGAGCTGGAATACCTCCAGCACATTCAGGATCATTTGCTGCCTGCTTTCTGTAATGATTCCTTTCTTTTCCCTGTGTCAGTCATATCCAAAGGCTAAATGAGGTCTTTGTTCCTGCATTGCTGCTCTTGTTTCCCTGGGATCCAAAGCCCTGCTGCTGGTGGGATCAGCCCAAGCCTGGGTTGTGTCCCGTGGATCCCAACAGTGGCTCTTGCTCAGGAGGAAGCAAGTTGTGTGTTTGAGTGGTTGTTGCCAGAGCACCAAGGAGTGCCCTGCAGGAACAAAATCAGTGGAAATCTCTGTGGTCAGTGTTATCCTGAGTTACCATTGAGGGTGAGTTGGTTTTCAGTTTATTTCCCTTATCCACTGAAATCTGTGAGAACTGGGCATCTTCCTCCCTTGATGTACTTTGTGTCTCCCAGCCACATTATCTGGGCATCAAGTAGATGATGAGCATCATCTGTAGAGACTTTTTCCTGTAGGGATTTACCTGTACAGGTATAAACCCCCTGGTTTGCTTTCGTGCTTCCCTGTGATAGATCTGGGCAGGGAGTGGTACCAATCCAGGTGTCCCAGCTGGCCCTGGAGCTGCAGGGGCTGGAAGCCAGAAACATTTCCTAGGACAGTGGATGACAGACTTTAGTAAAAACACTTCATTTTAAACAAGTCAGAATAAGAAAGGGTGACAGGAAGGGATAATTACCTTGTCTGCACCGGGTCTCTGGGCAGACACAGTGACATTTCAGAAATCCAAATGGCTTTGTTGTGTTATGATTGGGAAAAGAATGGAGGGCAGAGCCCCTGACATTACAGACTGCCAACAGTTTCTCAGGGAAGGCAGCCAGAGTCCAGTTTTCCAGGGACACAGTACCCTCTGTCCCTCCAGGAATGAGCTACCTGGAGTAAATACTCTGGGTTTGGAGTGTGGATTAATAACTGCAGCTGGGAAAGAAGTGGAAGCCAGAAGTAACTGGTTTTAATTTGCAGCTTGCACGAGTTCACTGTGTTAATATAAAATCACTCTGGTGGATCCTTATAAATGTGTTTGCAAAGCTGTGCTTTGGGGGATGAGTGGATGTCCCAAGATTTACCTGTGCTATCTGAACACCTAATCAGGTATGTGCTTGTCCAGAGCCCGATTTGCAGGCGCAAATGCATGTCCTGCACATGGAATTGTGATGATAGTGAGCTCAGGGCAGAGGCTGAAAAATCTGTGTGCAAGAGAGATTCAAATACCTGAACTTATCTCCTGGACCCTTTGAATGGTTCTGGTTGGAAAGGACCTTAAAGACCATCTGATTCCATGGGCAGGGACACCTTCCACTAGACCAGGTTGCTCCAAGCCCCGTCCAACCTCTTTCCTGCTTTCAGAAATGTAAAATGAGGTTAAAATGACATGTTTATTTTAAGTACTACAGATTGATTTTAATATTCAAACAGAGCTTTGAGACCTTCTAGAACAAAATCGTTTAGGAGCAAAGCTGTGCCACCAGCAGTTTTTTCCTCTTCTTTTTTCCTGGTGAAGGCTGTACGTTTCCCTTCCTCTCTCTGCTGAGACTGTCCCAGGAATCAAGTGTTCAGCTTGAATTTATAAGCTGCAGCACAAAAAGGTCCAAAGGAAATATGCCACTTTAATAAATAAACAGAAAATCTGCATAATTTCCTGGTACCTTTGTAGCACAGCTCTGTTGTTTTCCCATCTTGTGTGCTTTAATGAATATATCCATGACCTGTTTCACTTCTTCCTGGGAAAGGCAGGTGCCAGAAAGGCCCTTATCCTCCCTCCCAGGCCATGCCTATCCAGACCCATAATTTTATCAGCAACCAGCTGCTTGGCACAAGCCTTGCCAACTCAGCAACTATGTCTACTCTTCCCTTGAGGAAACCATTCACCTTATCACCAAAGAGAGACAGGGGGAAAGAATTCCATCTGTTACAGCTCAGAGCTAGAAGCTCCATAATTGCATGGGTACACAGGCTGCATATCAAATTTTTTTTGTTTTAGGGAGCACTTAGGGAGTGTTCATTCTCCTTTTATTGTTGTTCTCTCCCTTGCAAGTGACTGTGTTTCATCTCCTCTGGGATGCAGGGCGAGGCTTTCTGAGCAAATTTGTGGCTTAAAGATGCCAGGGAGGTGTTTAGAGGCACAAATGCATCCTGGAAAACCTATGTGTTCTCCTGAGGTCTTAGGGGAGATCCTCCTGCTCTTTAGAACTCCTTGAAAGGAGATGGGATCCGGGTGGGGGTCGGGCTCTGCTCCAGGGAACAGGGACAGGAGGAGAGGGAACAGCCTCAAGCTGTGCCAGGGGAGGGGCAGGTTGGACATCAGCAGGAATTTCCTCATGGAAAGGGTGCTCAGGCCTTGGAAGGGGCTGCCCAGGACATGCTTTCAAATCCAGGGCTTTTTGGATTTGAACTCTGTCTCAATTTACAAAGTGTCCCCCTCCAGACATGCCTTTGTTGCTGCCCACCTTTGGTGTCCACCCAGGGAAGGGCAGTGCCAACCCCACCTAGGAGGGCAAAACATTCCCTATGGGCAATACCTCGTTCATTAAGCTATTTTTTTTTAATACTATCTACACTCAGTTCTGGGATTCCAAGCAGGAATTCCATGGGGCCTTGGAGTGTCTTTCCAAAGACACTCATTAGTCTGGGCTGGGGCACGACACGAACATATTGCTGAAGTGCCTCTGGACCAGGGAGGATGCTGCTGCATCCCTGGGGACTGGCTTTGTTGGGAGGTGTGAGGAATATTCCACGGCTGGAAAAACGTGCCTGGCGGTGACAGGCTGCTGGAGATCAATCTGATTAGCTTATCAAAGGGAAGATTAGAAAGCAACCTGATCGTGCTGTTTAAATATGTTCACAGGGAGAAAGCACGAGGTACAAAGTAGTTTTTAATCTAGCGGGGGAAGGTGTGACAGGAGCTGATGTCTGGAAGATTGAAGGAAATTATTCAAATGGTTAATCAAGAAAAAAAGAACGCAGCAGCTTCGAGTGAATCTCAGGGCATCACAGTGAGAAAAAACTCCTCCTGAATATGGTTTGCAAAGAGGAAATTTTGCAGGAGTCCTTGCAAAAAGGGTTGTGGCCAAGTGTCTTTCACCCCTCCACTGCTGGCTTCAGTTCTTTTGGTGTATTCAGACCTCAGATTGAATAGCAAGTGGTTCTGCTTTATTTGTTTTTATTGCTGCCAAAAGGGAAAAAAAGTCAGAGTAAACAGTGGGATGTTTGCAACCTTCTTACATTAGGCAGATTGAATAAACTGGCTCACAGTTGATTGTTTTTCTTCAGATCAGTCATTGCATTTGTATTTATTTGATTTTATGGATGTAGTTCGGGGACTTTTGTTGTGTCTGTGGTTGTTTTTGCAGTCAGGGTTTCTGGTGAGGGGAATAGGAATACAAACAGCTCTACCTTCACACAACACCAATGCAGGCTTTGCAGAATGCTGATTCTTGGGCTAACAGAAATAACAGGATGAATGAGCCGTGCTACTCAGGGAATGCAAAGTCATTCATTATAAATAACACTGAGCCCGATTCTCTCCTCTCCTCTTGCTGAGTGAAATCCCTTCATGGCAAGCAGGAGAAGCAGGGGGAGCTGATGTCAGGGTGAGGATGAGAGTGGCAGGACCAGGAGCTGGGTGACCCCAGGGACCCTACGGGGTGCCAGGACGGGATGAGAATCCACACACTCTCCGTTCTCTTCACTTTCCCAGACTCCATCTTGTGCCCACTGATGGCAAAAGCAAGTTCTCTGTTAACTCCAGCTCTGCAGCATCCTTAGCTGCCATCCAGGCAGCCCCACTCGGGTGGTTTCCCCCTCCAGCACGCCTGGACTTTGCTGCACGATGCCAGAGGAGCAGAGGGCAGTGCCTGCAGCCTCCTGCCTCTGTGCATCAGTGTGGCACAGCCTCGGTGTCGCCTGCAGTGACATCTTTTTGTTCCCTGTTTCCAGCCCCTTTCAGTGTTATTAGCTTCCAGAGGACACGAGAGGGAAAATAGGGCAGACAGCACACACACCGCTATGCTGGAATATCCGTGATTAGTCTGGCGCCGGCTCGGGGAGTGGTACTGCCCAAAAAACACATTTCCATCCCCAATTTTCTTCCAAGACAGTCGCTGTGACATCGCTGATCAGAGGGAGCAGGAAAAAAAACTTAGTTGGTGTTTTTTTGTTTTTCTCGTGCTTCACAAATGCAAACAGGTTGTGGTTATTCCCTTCATGCAAGGGCAGCCTAATTGCAAGAACACCCATTAATTATGGATGATGTGCACAGTTCGGTTGCCAAAAAATAATATTTTTGGATATTGTTCACCAGAATATTACTTTAACCCACTGTCACCATTCTTTTGCACGGCGTGGTGTTTTAATGAACATATGGCACTACATTAGCTAATGCAAGGCCCTCTTTTCCCAAAACTGAGTTGTTTTTCCACTGCCTGCAGTAGGTATTCTGTAAATATTTAAATGCATGGAAGGGGCCGTGGAGCTGCTCCTCCTTTGCATTCTTCTGCAAGTGAGTTCTGTCTGTCTATGAATATAAAATTCTGCCACATTCCTGGCTGAGGGGACCATTTCTGACCCTGCTGCCAGAGTCTGGCCTTAAATTAAATCAATCTGCAACTTCTAATGTGTTCTCAGCTAATTCCCAACTCTCAGCAAGTAGAGAATCTGTTGCTCTCCAAAATGTCCTTAGACATCACACTTTAATACGAGTGTCTTCAAAGGCTCTGCCTTTTATTTCCCTGCCATAACACATTGTTTTAAAGCTGAGCTCATAATTGTATTGATTTATTTTTTTTTTTTGGTTCTCTGCGTCAAAGCACTTCTTTAATCAAAAGTAAATTATGTAAAGGCCATTAGGGTCAGCCCAGCAAGCAAAATGAAAACTGCAATACATCATTTATTTGTAAATGTCAGTGAAATCTGCAGATCAATACCCTTCCCTATATGGTTGATATTTATTATTTTATATAAATCCTGAGGCAGCTGCTGGGTCGGGGTGGCCCAGCAGAGCAGAGAGTGGCAGGGTCAGCTCTGAGGTCAAGCTGAGGGTTCTGTTCCTACTCCCTGGACCAGCCACATGTGCCAGGTCAGGTCTGTTCTCCCATCTTTGTGTCCCTGTGCCTGATCCAAGGATTCCACATCTGGCCCTTGGAGAAGGGCTGAGCACTCAGCCAGGGGTTGCATTTTATTTTATTGCTTTCCATCTGTGTTCAAGCAGCTGCCAAACCTCGACTTTCCAGGTCACTGCCACCCTTCCCACCTCGTGTCCCACCATCCTGATCCCAAACACCAACATCTGCTGCTGTGGGACCTGCTGAAATACGGGCTGGGAAAGGGTGAGACAACTTCAGGCTTTTTAAACTCCATCTAGTGGCAAAAAAACTTGTTGTTTTCTGATGGTGGGAAACCTGGTGGGTCTGGATTGGAGCTGATCTCGCCCAGAGATGGGCTGAGCTCCTTCAGTGTCAACTGGAAACTTGACCTGAATTACTCCTGAGTGCATCCAGATGCCAAGGCAGAAGTGGTTGTTCTCCCAAGGGTTAAACCCGATATGCTGCTGTTCTGCCTGATAACAGAGGTGTTGGGTGGTGTAATAAGGCAATTGTGGTGTAATAAAGCAATCCTGCTGTAGCTGCCTTGGGGGAATTCTGGCTACGTGGTAAAACAGAAGCTTCTGGGGGGTGTCAGAAGTATCTGTCCATCTTTTTATAGACTTATATTGGCTCATGTGGGTCACTGTGTTATCTGAGCACTGTAAAAGGAAATGAAGGAGGATATAACAGCAGATAGGATCTGAGCGCTGCTTTCACTCTTAAATATTCAAAGGGACTTTATGAGGGATGGGATTAAAATTGAGAGATTTTGCTGATGCTCGTGGAAAAGATGTTTATAAAAACTAACAATAGGCTGTGTAGGTGGGTCTTGGGGATGAGGCTGCCCAGGATGGTGGGTCCTGCTCAGGCACTGGGATTCTGTGCCCTACAGCTCCCTGGCATTGCTGCCCACAGGGAAAGCCCGTCTGCACTGAGTTCTGTGCCCAGGGGGCAGAAAAAGGGGCTGGGTGGGAAACTGCCTGGTTCCTTGTGGGTCAGATCTTGTGAGGGTTTTCTTCTGCTTGAGCCTGTTGTGAGCTCTGTGCCCCTGCAGCAGCCTGGGCAGCCTGCACTGAGCCCCAACGCTTTGGATGGGCAAGATGGGAAAGGAACACGTGGGATTGTTTGGATTTTGAGCTGGGCTCTGGCGGGTGACCCACCCAGATGCCACCTGAGGACCTGTGTGTACTTGGGTGAGCCTCGCTGTTAACAGCAAACGTGTTTCCCTCCCCGTGCACAGAGCAAGGGGGTTTCTCCAGCCTGGAGGGAGGGAATGGCTCCAAACATCCCTGGCTGTCTCCCCACACTGTGCCAAGGAAGGAGGGTGCCAAGGAAGGAGGGTGCCAAGGAGGGTACCAAGGAGGGCGTTACAGCTTTTAAAAACTTGACCTCAAAGCACAAAGCATTGGCAAAGGGCAGCTGGAAGGGATGCTACCTTGGCATTACTGCCCCTGCAGTAACGTGGCAGGAGCTACTGGTTATCCCGGTGTGCAGCACGAGGAGAAAGCAGGAATGGTCTCTGGGGGTGAGAGAATGGGAGGTGGTGGCACAGTTTGGCACCCCGAGTGCCCAAAGGGATGTTGGCTCAGGATTGCCACGGGATGGGATCCATCAAGAATGTTCAAAGAAGGAGCACAAAGGGGGATGAGGCTCCCCAGCCGTGTCTGGAGGGGCTGGTTCAGCCCCCCGCTCAGGAATTGAGGGCTGGGTTAATGAAGGCAGACGCACAGCGGCTGGAATCATTAAAATATGAAATAATAGGAGCTTTGCCTGGAGCAGGGGGAGGTGCTGGCTCCTTCCTGCAGGGATAACCCTGGTGAGCTGACAGCAGGCAAAGGGCAAGACTGGGCTCAAGGACTCATTTCAGTGCCCAGGCTCTCATTTTTATAATGACCCTTTCCAGTGCTTGGGTCCAGAGCC
This sequence comes from Xenops minutus, assembly GCA_035221455.1. Lineage (NCBI taxonomy): Eukaryota > Metazoa > Chordata > Aves > Passeriformes > Furnariidae > Xenops > Xenops minutus. Next base: position 5,267,661 of record JAWWEE010000069.1, on the reverse strand, counting down.
AGAGGAGTCTGAGCATCCCACGAGGCTCTCGGCTTGGAATCTCGGCTTGGAAAAGCACAGACACTGGTCCAAGGGTGAGGGAGCTCAGTCAGGGAACCAGCTTCCCACTCCAGGAGCTTCCCTTGCAAAGCAAGAAACACTTCCAGGGAGTAACTCCTGGGTGTAGGGAGTGCTGCCTTCAATTCTGCACCATCAAGGCTTTCCAAAATCCGGCTGCTCCAGCCATGGGTGGCTCTCAGTATTGCCAAAACTACCTGTCAGAAATCATGAGTGGATATTTTGAGGGGAAAAAAATAGCAACTTTGTATTGAATTTTGGAAATCGTGGCTTGTTTTTCTGTTAATCAGCTTTGCAATCAACAGATTTAAGTCAGTGTGACAGCCATGAGCCACAGTGTAAATCCCACAATGCTGGGGTAAGAAAGTCTCGTGTGTTCATCAAAAATACTGTGCAAGGCTGTTGCCTATCCTACTGAAACAGAAAAACAGAAAGGAAAGAGGGTTAAAAGCCTAAAACTATGATTCCACTCGGGATAAAGCATCGAGAGCTTCTATGAAGTTATCATTAAAAAAAATAAAAATAAAGATTTGAGAACAGCTTGGCCTGGAACAATATTTCAGGCATGGCTAGCTGTTAAAAATAAGCTAATTCAGAAGAGCCACATTTAAATAAATATAATGCAAAGACATAATGGCACAGATAATAGTTTTGAATGGGGAATTCTAATGACTTTGAGGGCATTTTACAGGGCAATTAATACACATGAAAATGCTGCTCTATTCAACTGACGGAAAGAAAGGAAAATAAAATAAAATAAAGCGGGCAGAAAGAGAAAGGGAGATGGTTGTGACTGGTAAAAATAGGGTTTGATTTTCTTTTCAAGAGGATCACTGCTTACAAACATAATAAAAGGAAAAATAAGCATGTCAGGTTCTATAATGTGGCTTGTGAAATCCCGAATGATTAGTTTCTAAAGAGGGGCAATTAGGAGCCTTTTGCATATGCATGTGACTTGTGTGGAACGGGGCTTTCTCCGCTCCCTTCTTCTCCCCCTCTTTATCAACAGGCTAAAAATACATTGCCCCCATTAAACCTCCAGCATCATCCCGCTGGCTGCGGGAAGGGGATGCGGGCTCTGGCAGGGAGGATTAGTGGGGGATTATTGCCCTCCCTGTGCAGGGGAACAGCGGCTCTTCTGGGGGCTCTGCTCAGTGCCCAGCTCTGGAAGGGAGTCTCTCCCAGGGGTCGGGGTTTGCTGGCAGATGGGAGAGGCTGTTTCTAAAAATGCAAACTGCTCTGTGAATCACCCTGGGGGAAATCCCAGCGCTGGTTCCTCTGGAATGGGAACCTTCCCATCATCACTGAGCGCTCAGGCTCGGGTCCTCCTGCCCAGAGAGCAGGAGAGCAGCAAGGTTATGGCTGAAGGGATGTTGTGGTGTTGGGTCAAAGGTTGGAGGTCTTGTCCAAAAAGCATTCAGTGGTTCTAGGAGATAAGTTTAGGTATTTGGGTTCTGTGATTCTAAGTGCTGCTTACAAAGAGGCTTCCAAATTCATCTTTTGGTTCCAAATTCATCTTTTGGTCCCAACTTCATCTTTTGGTCCCAACTTCATCCTTTCTCAGCTTTTCTAGCACTGGTTCTCCCGATGTTTCTGTAGGGATCAGAGGAGGGAAGGATGTCCTGTCCCCTCCAGGCTGCCCGTCACGAGCTGCTGAACTTGCAGCAGGGATGGTTTGGGGACAAGTTCATGGCTCTCTGCTGGCAGTGCAAGGGCTGAATCAGGCTCACAGTGGTCCCTGTGGGACTTGCAGTCCATAAACCTCCCCCTCTGCCCATCTGCACCAGGAATGAGCTGCCCCTGTCCTTGAAAAAGAGCCTGTCCAGATCTTTAGCTGCATTTTTAAAATGTATAAATAAATATTACATATGCTAACAGATGGTTCATTAGCCAGTTGTTATGGCAATCAGCATTTCAGCCAATTAAAATCCTTTTTCACAGCTTTAAAAATGTCAGTGATAGGGACATTTAAATGCCCAGAGAACAAACAGCCTCTCTGTAACACAGCAGTGAAACAAAAGGAGTTTTCTGCAAGTTTATAGAGAAAGGATGGGAAGAAATAGAATAAGAGTTTTAAATCCTTTGTGCTGAAGAAGTGAAAAGGTGCTGGCCCCTGTGTATTAATTATTGGGAGAGGTGTTGGGCATCTTGTCACTCAAATTGCCTGGAGCTTTGGGTGATCAGCTGGGAACCCAGGAGGGACATGCAGGGATTCTGAGTCTCCCAGGGGGTTTGCTTGCAGAAATGCTATGGCAGGAACTGCTTGGGGAGGGCTCACAGTTCAGGACCCACAGGCAGGGTCTGACTTTTGCTCCCTGTGCACTGGAATTTTCCAGCTCATTTTCCAGCCTAACTGGAACTGCAGACTCTGGAATGGCAGACTGGCATCCCTTGGCAGTGCTGCCCACCTGTACCTGGATGATGCTCAGCTGGCTGCCAAGAAGTTTAAATTCAGGCCTCACAAGCTGGTTTTTAGTCAGTAGCTCTGAGTGTCCAGGCTGGAGGTGATGATGAACTAAAGGAATTTAAACTGGTCTCGTAGGCACACCAGGACCCCCAGAGTTAGTGGAATGTGGGACAGTCACAGCAGGAGGAATGAAGAAGTTGCACTTTCTGGTGTTTTCAGGGCTTTGAATAACAAATAAGTGTTTAGATCCTAAAAATTCCTCCAAACCACCTTTTCTCTGGGTTGGTTTTGCATCTTTATCCTGTCAGTGCTTGACATCTCCAGCTTGGGGTTCTGTGTGCAAGAATAAAACAACAGCATGGGAAGACAAGGGTTTTTCATCCCAAATTAGTGTTGTAGCACAACAGTGCCTGGAGTGGGGAGAAAGCCTGGCCTGGGGAAGCATCCTCTTGCAAACAGGTATCAGGTGGTCCATATCCCTTATGTATGGATAGATGAAGGTAAAATCCTTCAACCCTCTTGATCCCAGAGGGTAAGGCAGGGCTTTTGTCCCCTCTCCTGCCACATTCCAGGGATTTCTGCTGCTTTGGCAGCCAGCAGAGAGCAGGAGCCTGGATTTGATGAGTCACAGGCTTCGCAGGGTTGATTCTCTTTTTCTAATCTGTGCTGCCTTTTGCAAGCGTTTAGAGGAGCAAAAAATAGCTCCCACAGACAATCAGGACAGATTATTTTAATGAGAGCTCAAAAAATGAGAAACAAATGGCTCAAATTGAGCCTTTAAACATTTCTCCGTACGTCTGCAAGGAGCTGTGCGATGCTTGAATCAGCAGGTCTGCAGCACGAGACGCTGCTGTCAGGAGTTTAGTTTGCAACCCTCTTGGTTGTTTTTATCCCAGGAGCTCAAGTGAACATCCCAAGTGGAAGCTGCATGCTATCAGCAGCTCCATTTTCTGCTTGTAATTGTCTTTTATCTGCTGGAGTCGGCCGTGCCCAGCTTCCATCTGCTCCTGCTTCACTCGCTGCAAACGTCAGAGAGGCAAACAATCATTTCCCCCATTTGTGCTCCAACAGGCAGAGGTAGAATGAAGCTAAACCCTTCCAAAGCTCTTTCCATCCTCTCTAGGATTTGTCCATATTTTTGATGGCTACTGTTGGCTTATTAACTAATTCTGGGGTTTTTTTTCCATGCTATGAAGAGAAAGTACATGTTCAGTTGTTCTATTACAGAATGGTTTGAGTTGGAAAGGACTTTAAAGATCATCTTGTTCCACCCCCTGCCATGGGCAGGGACACCTTCCATAGCCCAGGTTGCTCCAAGCCCTGTCCAACCTGGCCTTGGAC
>JAWWEE010000069.1:5246709-5263756 GCA_035221455.1 Xenops minutus | reverse complement strand
GTGTCCAAGGCCAGGTTGGACAGGGCTTGGAGCACCCTGGGCTGGTGGGAGGTGTCCCTGCCCATGGCAGGGGGTGGGATGAGATGAGCTTTAAGGTCCCTCCCAACCCAAACCATTCTGGGATTCTGTATCTCTGTATCCTTCATCTATAAAAGCCTCCCCCACCCCTCACCATCTTCAGATGGTTTCACTGACGGTTTCCTGGCACTTAACCTGCCAGCAACCCAAACTGGGGGTGTTTCTGGGCTTGCCCCACCCAAACCACCCTCAGGGGTGCCTGTGGGTCTGAGTGGGGGCACCCTAAGCCCCCCATTGTCCCACAGGGCACTGCCCCAGGCACAGAGGGACCGGTCCTGAAGGTCCCCACTGCTGGAGGGACACGTGGCTCGTGGGGCAGGCTGAGCCCAGCTTAAGGAATCTCCGTCTTAGGCACTATTTGTCAGGCTGAGCACCCTGAGGATTAGATCTGACAGCCAGCCTAGAAATCCTGTGCAAACCCTCCTCGTCTGAGAGACGTTCCAGGCTTTGATCGCTTCAATTTCTCATTTCAGGGACTTATATTGATTGCTTTCAGAATTACACACACACACCCCCATAGACACACACACAGAACAGGAACATCAGAGCAAACTTTTTCCCAAACACTCATATCCCAAAGGACTGGGAAGGATTGATTTTTACACATTTGGCTTTTAGGCTATTCACATCTCAATCCAGACAATTTTCTTTCAAGAGAGTCCACTGCAGTCTGCTTAATTGTATTTTCTAACCAAGCAATGCAAGAGTTTTGTTGGCTTTGCTGTCCAAAAAAGACACAAATCTTTTCTTCTGATTATTTTTTCCTTGAGTCCATAAGACTGTGAGTGAATTTCTGACCCTAAAAGCAATAAAACATCAAATTGTTGAGTCCAACACCACAGGGGAAAGATTAGTTCATGAAGGAATTTAAAGACTTGGAAAAGAGGACCTGGCTGTATGTTTTTTTATTTTTTTATTGGGCAGCAATTATTCTTAGTATAACTTTCCAATTTGGTCAGGACAGTGTGTGAGTTCTGATTCTCTACTTCACGTAATAACTTGGAAAAATAACCCCAGTATGGGCTTTAAAAAAGAATTCTTTCATATATTTTCTTTGGCCTCAAGTTTAATAGTTGGATATATTGTACTCGACCAGGTTAGGCATTCCAATGACATCTTGTAAATTGGGTTAAGAATACAGTTTTGCGACTTCTATCCAAGTTTCCTGGTTTATTTAAGGCTCAGATGTTATAAAATAACTGGTTAAAATATGTGGGTTTATTTGCAAGCTGCACCAAAGCTCCCTTACCTTGGAAATAAGAGCATGAGCCAGAGGCAGGTCAGAAAGGGGCTACTTTGTGGAGTAGCAACACAAAGACAATTATCTCATTAAGTACTAAGTTCAGCACTTCTCAAGCTAAAGAATTAAAATCCAGCCCTCAGAGAGGTTTCACTCAGGGCCAGTCCTGTTTCAAATCTCCATAGGGCTGGTGGCAGTGGGGACCACAGTGCTGCTGTCCCTCTCTGTGACATCACAGGACTGAGCTGAGGGGGTTGAGATCCTGGGGGGCTGTTCCACACCAGCTGTTTGGACAGACAGTGGCAGGAGAGGTGAATGCAGTGTAAGAGTCATAGAATCATGCAATGGTTTGGGTTGGAAGGACCTCAAAACTCATCCAGTCCCACCCCTTGCCATGGGCAGGGACACCTTCCACTAGCCCAGGGTGCTCCAACCTGGTCTTGGACAATTCCAGGGATCCAGGGGCAGCCACAGCTTCTCTGGGCACCCTGTGCCAGGGCCTGCCCACCCTCCCAGCCAAGAATTCCATCCCAGTATCCCATCTAACCCTGCCCTCTGGCACTGGGAAGCCATTCCCCCTTGTCCTGACAACAGGATGCCTCTTGCCCAAGGAACTCATGCTGGGTCTGACCTGATAGCACCTAATTCAGACCTTCAGTGAAACTTTTTTCAATACTTTTATAAATATAATTCTGTCAAAAAGCACCACAAATATTCATTTTGCTCAGAATATTTCATTCCTCAGCTAACACAGCTGCATGCTAGACTTTCTCTCAATTTTCCTGAAGAATCTCATCTCGTATCCTAAAACCCCTTTATGCAACTTGGTATCCCCAAAAGTAAAGTTCCAGCCCAGTTTGTGTTTGAAAGCTGAGTTTAAACCCCTTAGGGAATTAAAAATGGGGTGCACTGAGCAAACAGGGACTGACCCTTAAACGCAGCGTCGCACCCATGAAGTTGTAATAACAGTTACTGCAATCACTGTTTATTCCATTCCAGCAAAACAAGCAAATAAACTGCCAATGGTGCTTTGAAACTTCATCCAGTGTAATATTCCTGTAATGGAATGCTTTTAGAGAGGAGCAATAAAAATAAATTGAAAACTGCTTTTCTGCTGGATGCAGCTGGCACAGGCAGTGTCTGAGCAAACAGGATAACACGAAGCTGTAACAGAACATCCCTGCTTTTATTGCTCAGGAGCGACAGGTCTTATAATAGTGTAAATTAACTTAAAAAATGGACTTTTTTAGAAGCCCTCTGTGTTAATTCTGAGCAGTATAATTACAGGTCTTTTTATGATTTAGGTTAGACACCAATTAGCTTCCTTCTGAGACTCTTGAAAGACTGTTCTTCCCCTTCCCATGCAGGTCTCGCTCTGCTCTGGATTTATCCACACAAAGCAGTAAAGTGAAATTGTTCATAACCAAGGGCAGTGACTGTATTTGTTGGCTTGGCTTTGCTTTAAGTACATTTTCTGCAAGACAGCTGTCACAGGGAATGCAAATTTGTGACAAGGCTCTTGCATTTCTAAACCAGACTACATAAAATGGTTGGGGAGTTCTTGGGCCTGGATGCAGGATAGTATATAAAAAATACATACTGTCCTTTAGGAAAGACAGTCCAGTTCTTTCCCAGGTTCTGTGTGTTAAAGAAACCCCAAGCCATAGTGGTTATGTAAGAAGTTAGGGTTAGTTATATATAAGTTCATTTGAGCTTGTTTTTTTTGCTCTTATGTTGTTTCTCATGTCTCACCAAAAAATCTGTGTGTGGGTTGTGTGTGGGTTGCAGACTGGTGTTACCTAGTGGTTTCAGAGCCAACTCCACTCCTCTTTGTGAAAAATGAAAAACATCTCTTATTATAATGGCTATAGAAAGACAGGGAGGGTTTCTAATTGCTAATCATACTCCTTAATTTTTAAGCCAGGTTTTTAGCTGGTATAAATTAATTATATCCTTTCCCTACTGAATTTTCTTGCATTTTCTGCCATGCTCATGTAACCTGCTAATGACTCTTCTGGTGTCTCATGGACCCATCCTAGTGAGTCCAGAATGGGACAGGGTACAGAAAGAGCATGACCCTGCTTCAAGTCACTCTTGCAAATAGAGTCTTTAGTCTTCAAATTTCCCTTTTGAAGGTCATAATGAGTAAAATATGTGATAAAGCCCAAGGAAACTGCAGTGCTACCACCAAATTCTCTTGCCACTTTCTTTCCTAAGCAGCTGCATTACGATTTATTTTCCTTGCCTCCTGCTCGATAGTACTCAGTGATAATCTAAATTTGTGGCGTTGCTTGAATTCTAAGTAAAAAAGACTTTTACATCCACGTTAAGGAAGCTGCTTCATCACTGCAATGCAGGTTCTCCAGGACAGAATTCCCTGGCTGTTTAACAGTACCCACACACAACAGCTCTGGACACGAAGAGACAAATCTGTTATTAATATAGGACTAAGTAGCCCAAGGGTTCGATAATGTTTTTCTCCTCAAGGTCACCAGTTCAAATATAACACAAGCTGGAAGTTGGAGTTATTACCATTTGATGGCTTTTTGTTAGTCTCTGTGAAATTAAGATTGCACACCTTGCACATTAATGGACTGTCTCCAGGACATGCCTGGGAGCTGGGAAGGGCTCTGGGGCGTGCAGGATGATGGTCCTTTGGCAATGAGCAAACACTCCACCCTTTGCCAGTGTTGCAGAACTGATAGCACTTGTTTGCTGTTTTCAGAGGCACAAGTGATGCGTGATCTGCTGCTGTCTCCATAACTTATGGAGGGTCTGCATCTGGGCAGGTTATTGTGAGTGTATTGACACAATATTTTAGAGAGAAACACAAGTTTGCTCTGCCTTCTCTGCGAGTGGTTTGCTCTGGAGGCTGTGTTGGCACAGCTAACCTAAACTAATAATTCTGCCCGGATTTAGGGCTCAGTGACAGGCTGATACAGCTCCTGGTCATCTCCAATGCTGGATTTCACCTGGATGTGTCCACTGTTCCCACAGTGTCTCAACATATTGACAGTATTTATAAGAGCATGGAGTGACAGGACAAGGGGGAATGGCTTCCCACTGCCAGAGGGCAGGATTAAGTGGGATATTGGGATGGAATTCTTGGCTGGGAGGGTGGGCAGGCCCTGGCATAGGTTGCCCAGAGAAGCTGTGGCTACCCCATCCCTGGAAGGGTCCCAGGCCAGGCTGGATGGGGTTTGGAGCAACCTGGGCTAGTGGAAGGTGTCCCTGCCCATGGCAGGAAGGTTGGCATGAGATGAACTTTAAGGTCCCTTCCAACCCAAACCATTCCATGATTCTATGATAGTGGGAACAAAATTTCCCCCTGCTGGAGGTTTGTGTTGGAAGGGAGCTGACAGAAGAGCAAAACCCCCATGCCACCCTTGCAAGGCTCACAGCCCTGGCCCCGGAGCGAGCCCTGGCTGGCGGCAGCACAGACCCTGCTGCTGGCCCTTATTGCCAGCATGCAGCTCTGGTGATTGGGTCTGTAATATGTGACAAACACCTGATCTGTTCCCCATTCCTCAGCCTGTCTCGTTGCCTTTCTTGTTACAGCAGGATGATTACAGAGCACTTTGTCAATAATCCCGCAGCCCCATCACCCAGCCGATCAATGGGAGCTGGCTCTGTCCAAACTTGCCTTAGCTGGAGAGGGCCAAGGGCAGGGATGTTGCTTTGCCACCTATCAGGAGGTATTAGGCTTGTGGATATTCCTCAGTGTCTCTTTTGTCTCTAGAAACCCTGTTGTTGCTGATTGGGATCTGTGAGCTCTGCATAAAGAGGAATCCCTGGAGTCCTCTCCTGCTATCCATCAAGTCAGAGTGATCAGGGAATCAGGGCACAGGAGCTCTGGAGAGGGTCGTGTCCCAGCACGTTGTGCTGGCACAGAGCAAGTGACATCCACTGGGACACTGGTGGCAGGATTAGGTCACTGTCTGTGTCTCGTGGGAAGGGTGTTGGAGGGCCTGGGTTGAGTTAGGGATCCCTGGGAGCAGCTCTGGAGTCTCTCTGGGTGGGTGTCACCTTGAGAGGGCTCCTCTCATGTGAGTTCATATGAGGCAGGATATGGAGCTGTGGGATTCTCCTGCTTTGTCAGAGGCAGCTGAACTGGGAGAAGAGCTGTCCAAAAGAGAAAGAGGGGAACAGTTCCAAAAGGGAATTCAGCCCATCTGCAGGCAAAGAGCTTCCAGAGATGTCTCTCCGGTTGTTATCAGCAGTTGGATTTCTAATTTGGAAACCCCACTTAAGTGCCTGAAGTAGGGTAGAATCACTCCCAAGCCTTATGTTTGTTTTTACTCTTGAATCCTTTTACGAGTCCAGGATCTTGCTGGCAGGGAATGCAGGCTCAGGGAAGTGAAGCTACAACATTTGTGTGCACTGATAAGGTTGTGCCACCGTGTCCTCAGAGACAGTATCTGTGACCTGTAGTCACTACCCACCTCTGGGCTGCTTTCCTACCTGCACAGCAAGAGGTGGAAGCTCTGATATCATCTCCAAGGAATGTGCTCATGGCTTAACTGACTCTGTTTTCATGTCCAGTGCAGCCCAAAGTTTTGTTCCTGGTGAACAAAGCTCTGGGTCTCAAGATTTCCAGATAAAATTAGTGATATCATTGCTTCTTCAGGGTCCAGACAGAACTTGTACAAGAGGAAGGTGCACTGAATTTGAAATCCAGGGATGCTGTCCAAGGACAAAGAAGCTTGACCTAAATTCTTCCATGTGATGGCAGGGCTTGCTGTAATGAATTCTGTCTTATCTGTGTGATGGGGTTATGATTTGCAGCCATCAAAATCCCTAATTCAGTGAATGCTGCTCTAAACCTGTGAGGGCAGCTAAACAAATAAATAAAAATTGTCAATGCAGAATAATGTGCTTGCATGTGGTTAGGAATAGCCAGGCAGCTGTATAGCACAGCCAAGAATAATGTCAGGTTTTGGAATCAGATAAATTGCAAATAACAATGCAGAAAACAACTGAACCTTGAGGAATATCTGCAGCCAGGCTAGATGAGGTGGCTGCAAAAAAAAAGTGCCTTTGTTTGGAAGAGAGAAATAGAGACCAATAACACAGGGGGTAAAAAAAATGGAGAGAGAACAGCAGGCCATAAAGCTGTGATCAAGTGCAGGAGAGATGATAAAAGGCCATGGACAGCCCAGGAAAAATATTAAGAAGCAATAAAATGCAGCATCAGTGGAGATAAGATGATAATTTGTTATTCTCAGCAGAGCCATTTGTGCACAGGGGCTCTTCCTAGACTCAAAAGCTGAGCTGGGCTCTGCTTGCACCTTGTGCAGTGATTTACACCTTGGCAGAGCAGGAGGAAAACCCTCAGAGCAGCAAGTGAGGGGATTTGTGTGTGTGTGTGTGTGTGTGTGTGCAGGGGGAGGGAATTCACTTCTTCAAAAGCTCAAATCTCGCCCTGAAAAGGGCTTGGAGGCTGTTTCCAAACCTTCAGTGCTCATGAGAATCACACCTGGTTTTCCCAAGGTAAAATCCAAGTGGGAATGGGAGCACTGAATGCCCTGTGATAGCAGGTTGGAGAGGTGATAGTGATCCATGTGAAGGGCAGCACATCCCACACCAGTTTTGAAGCCAGGTAAGGGGTTTGGAGGGATTTTTGCATGGGCTGGTGCCAACTGCTGTGGGCACACTCAGTTTATTCCCTGGGCACACACTCCCTTTGCTGCCAGTCTCAGCACTAAGCTCAGCCACATTCAAACATGATGGTTCAAGACACCTTTGACTCGAAATAAATTAAAATGTCACTGGGTTTGGCTGACCTTTAGAGATGTGATGTTGGTCTGAGCACTGAACAGGCACATGGGTGCCAATGTCTGTGCTCCACAGGGCAGAGCTGTCTCTGGGATGCAGGAACCAGCCTGGGAGATGGAGAAATGTGAACTGGAGAGCCTGGAAGTGCCTCTGGGACAGGGAGGGGAGGGAGCTGCATGAACCCATCTCCCAGCTCCATCTCTGCATCCTTTAAATGGCACAGACATTGTTCAGCAGTTTTCAAAGATGCTGATAACAATGATACAGATCCCTGGTACTTATTAAGCTGATGGCTTTTAAACATTAAATTCCAGCTATAATTAAATTAACTCAAATTGGTTTTATTTAAAAAAAAAAAAAAGAAAGAATTCTAAGCAGTCCCCAGTAGCATTTAAAAGGTGAGGGAATTGCCTGCAGGCCTAAATAAGCATTGCTGCAGATTGAATCCAAGACTAATTCGATAGCTAATGACTGAAGTTGTAGTCAGGGGACCACAGAGGAGGGGGAGGACACGAGGGAGGAGGGAGGAACTTCATCACTGGGGAGGATTCTGTGGTGCTGGTGCTGGTTTCTCCTCGAAAGGGAACTCCAGGCCAGCCTCTTGCAAAGCCAAGGTATTCTCTGCAGAATGGCATGAAATGTCCTGTTAATCAGGAAGTGCTTTCTTATTATTTTTTTTCCCTTTCCAGTGGTTTTTATGCAATCCTGCAGCACAGACTCTGCAGCCTGCCCTCCCTCTGCGTGGGGATGGCTGAGCAGGAGTAGCTCTCCACCAGGGAGAGAAAGCAACGAGTCTCTGCAGGGCTTTTAGTGCCTCCAAGACTTTCTCATCCTCTCTCCCACGGGCAGCTTTTGGAAGGGAAGGAGAGGGAAGCGAAGAACTGGGATCTGGCTCTGCTGAGCTCGAGTCCAGGGTGTCTGACAGCATATGGAGCCAGGATCCCTGGGTGCTGTGGGCTCCAGCACTGCATTCTGGCACTGGGAATGCTGCTCCAACAGTGGGAGCAATGTGGGAAGGGATTTCCCCTTCCTCCCAGCATGGTGAGATGGCCCATGTGTGGATTTCCCAAGGGGTTGGGGAAGGGAAGGCTCTGGTGCCCTCAATCTGAGTGTAGCCAAGCAGCAGCCCTGCACAGGCAGCCTGGGAACCCTCGTGAGCACAGAAATCCATTTTTCAAGGGAAGAGCTGAAGGAAATGACAAACTAAGTTGCACAGACTCTAACCCCGCTCGCTGTTCTGTATTTAAATCCACTGTTATAGCCTGGGGGCAGCCTTGAATAATTACTTTTGATGACTGACTGTGACGTGCTCCCTTCAGGTCTTGGTGATGCCACAGGAGGCACAACATGGCTTGGTGATGCCAGGGGGGCTCTGAGCTGGCCCTGTCAGCTTGTCCCACCCGGAGAGGGGGTCCCCCACAGCTGGAGGACCCCAGCCCCCCTTTCCTTGGCTCCCTGTGCTGTGTCTCTGCTCCTGTCCAGGACCCTCCTGTCCAGGTTAGTCCTCATGCCAACAGACCAACCTGGTTCCTGTGGACATCTCTGCATGGTGGTGGGTGCAGTGGGAACTTCATTTGTCATTTGGGACCCATCCTAGCAAAAATCCATGACACTCCTGCCCATGAGGGCTGCCCATGCCAGCAGTTGCCACTCTGAGCATCAACCTGGTGTGCAGGGGTGTGGTGGCACCATGGGAAGATGCAGGGGTGTGATGGCACCATGGGAAGATGCAGGGGTGTGGTGGCACCATGGGATGCCCTGCCCGTGGCTTCACTGCTGCATCTGTGCCCCTGCCCTCACCCCCAGCAATTCAGTGCTATGAAAAAGGACTCAGCGTGGTGAGAACTGGACATAAACTCAAAGCTCTTGTGCCAGACTATAAGAAAATAGCAATTAGGAGCTTCAGGGCAGAGCTTGCAGGAAAAGCAGGGGTTGGGCAGCTGTGCCTAAATGTGAGCATCCACAGGGAAGGCACATGCTCAGGGGTGAACTTCTTTATGTTCTCTGGGACATCTGTGCTGCATCAGCCTCGTGCCTGTAGCTCTGCACAGGGGTGGGTTTAGTCTTTGCAGCTTGCTGGAGTAGGTAAAGACACGAGTGAATGTCAGAACCTGCCCCTCAGCTTGTGGCAGGGGCTCTGAGCTGCAGCATAGGCTGGTGTCAGATCCCCTCTGCCACGATCCCCTCTGCAGGAATCACTTCTGAACGACATTCAATGTTTCTGCTCTGCCTTTGAAGATCTGATTAGAGTGTGTTCTGTTTTGAAGGAATTGAAAATATACTTGTTAATTTAATAGATGGCTTCCTCCGGCTGCAGGATTTGTCCCTGTTGGGTACATCATTCAAAAATTATCTATTGTGGTTGAAAAAATAATTTCAAGACATCTGGAATGGTGCTAATAACTGTGAGCAGCAAGTCTTCGATTTCCTTCCTACTTCATTACTGGCTTGTCCCAAAAAACAATCCTGCCTTAATGGGGGCTTGTTTCTCCTGTCAGGTTATTGTTCATTGTGAGATATGAAACAACAAGAAGGCATTTGCTTGATTTTCCCTGGTTAAGCTGACTGTCCACTTGCTGAGACAGAGCAAGTTGACTGTTTAACTCAGGGAGTTTTGTAACAAATCTATCCCTGACAAAGCGGATGTTTTTCCATTCCTCCCACTCTGAATTCCTTTCCTGTTGGATGTTGGAGCCGCTGCCTGGGGGGAGGACAGAAGGGAGGACAGGCAGATGGACAGACACACAGATGCTGAGTTCATCCCAGCCCCCAGCTCTGTCACAGCACAGCATTACAGGTTTTGTTTCCCAGTGAAAGTCAGGAGTGGGGCAGGTTTGGGATCACACTGCTCTGTGTCCTGTTTCATCTGCCTCAGACCCTCTCTGAGATAACAACCTACTAATTCATCCCAAGGAAAACATTGCAAGGTTCAATCATTTAATATTAGAACAGCACTTTGATAGCCAAAGCACTGCATACCTGCTAATTAACAGCAACTCTGTTTGAACCATTGGTAATTAATGTATATTTTATTTCCCAGTGTGTGTTTGACAACATGGGCAGGAAAAGGATGGCTGTGTTATGGGAAAGGGACAGGGAACACATATCTCTGTCTCATGAAGTGACCTCAGGTGTCTGAACCCCCCAGGCTTTCTCTTTTCTCTTCCTTTTGGGCTTCCTCAGATTAACCTCTCTGCTCTCCTTCTGCTGAACAGGTTATTGCTGCTGCTGGAAAGCACAGAGAGAAAATCCTCTCTTGAGCCAGCAGGTAAAAATGCACTGAAGTCGATAAAAATGACCCATATAAATCTGGAAACGTGACCCAATAAATCCAAAGTGAGATTTTGTCGTTGTTGTTTTTCTCCTTATTGAACAAGTTGATTTTGTTCTTCAGGTCTGGGTGTCTTTGCACTCCATGTTGTGATAGGCACAATCTAGCCAGAGTTACAGATACCAATCTAAACTGGAGCAACATCTGGCACTTTATTTAGCAGGAGAAGTAAATCAGAGGGTTGCTGCATAAAGCATAGTCTTTGCTATCATCTTCCTGTTCTGAAATGAGTCATTTTGACTTTCTTATCTGTTCCCTGGAAACCTGTGTCCTCACGTCTGAGTTTTATGCATTGATGCAGTACACCAGAGATAAAAGAAAAGAACTAAAAAATAAAAGGATTACATCATTTACCAGCCAGTTGGTGGTTTCTTCTGTGCTCCTGACCAGTTAATGCTGTAAAGTTTATTTCCATTAGTTGTATTATTGCCTTTTATCTGCTTTTCCCCACGGCACTTGCTGTAACGTCAAAGCACCAAATCTATTTTTATGAAATTGCCCTGTAAAAAAAATAAATAAATTAATGAAAAATTTAAGAGGCCAGCAAAAAGAAAAGGTGATGGATTAGACCTTAAAGCATCAGAACAGCTCCTTAGGCTCCTTTCTGCCACGAGCTTCATTTCCAAAGGTTTTGTTCTTTTGTCCCCTGATTTTCCATGGGCTGTTTTATTACCCCTTTTGTTACAGCTTTTCATCTAATGCTGGATGAAGTGTGAGGCTCTTGAGGAGGACTCAGAGGAGGTGCTGAGGTGTCAGATACCTGCACAAGGCCAGGGGAGAGATGTCTGTGGGGTTCCTGAGCCAGCCCTCTAGTCTCCTGCTTGGATTTCCCTGTGAGGATAGTAAAGCCCTGGCACAGGGTGCCCAGAGAAGCTGTGGCTGCCCCATCCCTGGAAGTGCCCAAGGTGAAGTTGGGTGGGGTTTGGAGCAACCTGGGCTACTGGAAGGTGCCCCTGTTCATGGCAGGGGGGTGGAATTACATCATCTTTAAAGTCCCTTCCAACCCCAACCATTCTATGGTTTTAAGTTTGCCAATGTCCTCTCACAGTCCTGGTGCTGGGCCAGGAGGTGAGAGCCACGTCCTGTGATCCTGCCTTGGGTTCTCACAGTGACCAGAACCCACAGCTGGAAAAGAAAGTTTCACTCCTGGATTTCCCCTCAGCACCTCGAGTCTTCCTGTGCATCCCCAGGCAATAAGCTTTAAGTCACAAAAAGGTAAAGCTGAGTTTTGTAGCTCTGGACAGAAGCAGTGGCTCAGCTCCCCAGTTGTTTTTCACGTTGGGACTGCCAGCAGAGACACGATGCTTTGGAACAAAGAGCTCAGACTGTGCTCAAATGGTTTATTCCTCCTCCCCCCCCAAAATTGAGGGGTTTTTTTAGATATTCTTTCACCAGCCAAAGGTCATGTTAGCATGGCATCCCAAATAATCCCATCCAAGAGGCACAGCTGCAGTTTATCCCAGCTCCCAGGCAGGTTAGATGCCAGGGAATGCATTACCAGGGCTATGTGAGCACATGGATACTGAGAGTGGTTTTGCACAGATCACATTTCTTTTGGGCACAGTTTATCTACTGCAGTTTGGGAAAAAAAGACACATAAAAGCATTTTGCTTGCAAAGTGCAGCAGTGCACATGGTTTTCCATTTATCCAGGTTTAGGAGGTGTTAAATGGGCTGGAACACAGCAGTAACTCCAGGCTGCAGCTGTATCCCAGCCTGAACTCCTCAAGGCAAGAGCTGCCAAAACTGGGGACTCAGCCCCGTTCTGGGGGTCGTGCCCAGAGGGTGGCAGTGCTTTAGGCCAGGCAAAGGTTTAATCTGAATCTGATGCTCCTTGCTAGAGGTATCCAACATGGAAAGACTCCAACCCACAAAGTGTTCTCAGCCTTGCCCTGCTCTGACACTGCCAAATCCCGCTCGGTTTGGATCACCTTCCCCTGGACAAGGAGCATCTCAGTGGGGCTTCAGAGGGGCATTCAGAGCCTTGATTGGACCTCTGCAGCCCCGTGGGGTTTTCAAAGGGCCAGCCTGAGCCTTGATTGGATCTTTGAAGCAGGTGATTCATTTTAGATGAGTTCAGCTTGGCACTCCAAGCCCTGTTGTACATTCCCATTTGACGTCCTTCTGCTGCCTTGGCTCCAGAAGAGCATTAGCGTATTTTTTTTTATATAAAATTATATATGCCAGAGGCTCAAGTCCTTAACTTGTACAGAACTGATTTACAGCATTACTTGGCAATCTTGAAGCTGTTCAGTGTTACCTCTCTGCTCTGTTTATGCATTTTAAACCAGAAAGGGAGACAGTTTGCTAATCCACTGTGCAGCTTGGTGAAAACTTTAAGCTTTCCTTGGAAACAGCTTTGTGCAACACTCGGAGCTCCCAAGTTCCCCATGAAATTATTATGATTTCTTTTGAAAGCTGAGGAGCTTTAAATTCCAAATGTACCTTACACCTGGCTCTCCTTCCTCCTCACTTCAGCAGAGGTGACTTTGAGCAGGGCTGGCTGGGAAGTGGAAAAGCAGGTTTTTCCTCGCAGCAGGATGAAATCCCCACCAGCTCCTGCATAGGGCTCTCCAGTGTGGATGTCAGGGTGTCAGGAACGGGGGGAGCAAAGGGAAGAGGCTGCAGCACAGAGTTAGTTAGAGCTGAAAGCTCATGTTGACATTTGGCCTTGTTTGGGAACTTCAGAGGAGGGATTCAGAAAAGAGATGGAGAGAGACACCCTCGGTCGTTTTTCAAGTAGGATAAAACCATCTTAAAGACACCATTAAGGAAAGGGCTATTGATGATAAAGGCCAATAAAGATGTAGCTGGATCTTTATTCACTGGAGAGCTGCTGAGCCAGGAGAACCAGCAAAGTTGGGTTTGTGTTTGAACTTTTCTGTTTCATGTGGAAGGGCTGGCTTTGTGTTGGGTTTGGTTGCAGAGCCAGGTCCCCTGTTACTGCCTCGGGACAGGGGAGGGTCTGTTGGCACAGGGAATAACCCTGGGGAGGGACTGCTCTGACTGTCCCCCAGCATGGCCATTTAATCACATAATCAGTCCTGGCACCCCCAACCCTCTTACTAATGGAGACAAAAGTGCAGCCAGGCATATTAACCCCTTAATTAATAATCCTGATGCTTAACTTCTCTGCTCTTACCCATTAAGGTTCTGCTGACATTGATGGAGTCCCAGGACACATACATTGTATATTCAGTGGAATGGGTGCCTGAGCAGTGCAGATTTTTGGGGTGGCAGATGCACTCTTTGGGGCGTTTATCTCCTTCAGCAAATGCCTTTGAGTCAGGTTTATTCAGTGGTTCTTCTTCAGGGTCTCTTGCCTGACAGCAGAATCTGCCTCAGCAGTCCCCAGCAAGGTGGGGAAGGAATCCCCATCTTATCAGTGATCTGTGATTCTCTGAGGGTGAGAAGAGAAGGTGCTCTGCCAGCCAGATAAAATCTCTGCAAGGGGAATGGCAGAAAGCCCTGTGCTCAGGAAGGGTCATGGCCAGAAGTGGAACCCTCTCACCACTAAAGGACAGCAAAAAATGAAACAGCCCATTCTGAAAAATTATGTCCTGTGCACCATCCAGCCAAAATACAATGCATAAATTCTGGATGAACTGGAGCATGAGCAATGTGATCACTGATGTGGCTCATGACCTTTAATTGCTTTTGAATTTTTAGATGCTCCAGAGTGTAATGTGATACCCTGAATGTGACCAAAATGTAGTTTTTCATCTTGAAAATGATCCAGCTACTGCCTGCCATGTTCCTTTGCATCAGGACAACATACTGTGTTGTCCTTTGAAATAAGTAAAATGAAGATACAATTCACCTGGCTGCTGCTCAGCTGAAATTCTGGGGTGGGTGAAAAGCAGAATGAGAATATTACAGTCTGGATTGAGTCCCTGGAGGCTCAGGAAGGCTGGGAGCACCCTGCAAAGACTCTGCCAACACTGAAACCCAGCCTAGCACCAGGCTGAGTCCCTCAGTAGTATCTCAGAGCTGATGGCACCAGAAGCAGTCAGGTTACTCATGAGTAAGTTTTACTAACAGAGGAGGATGCTGCAGTTAATATTTGATATCACACACTTGAGACAAGTGGGATTTAAGGAGCACTCAGGCCCTGTGCAGTGGGGTTTTTTTAGATATACCTTTCCCACTTCACATTCTCTGAGGAGTATTTCTTTTTTAAACTGTCATGGCATTACTTCTCCAGAGTGATGAAAGCTGAGGGGAGTCGTGGCTGGAGCCGTGTCCCTGGTGGTGCACAGGGAGCACCAGGTGCAGCCCCAGGAAATCTCATTCCACTCTGGAAGTGATGGTATCTTCCTCTGCTGCGAGGAGATGCAGCAGGCACAGCTTCTCAGAAGAATGCAAATGCAAATTCCTGCCAAAACTGCATTTTCATGCTGTATCTTTCATCTTTTACGTAACTCTCACTGTCTGTCCCTCTAAGAAACTGATGGTCTCTTCCATGCACTAATAGCAGAGAAAATCAAGGCAACAATAAAGCACATCCTTTGTTGTCTCTAAAAAGACAGCCAGAAGTCTGAAAGAGTCACCAGTGCTCCTGTTCTCTGTGTCTTAAAAAAATTCTGGGCTCATAAAAATCCATGAAAACAAGAAAAGTTTCTACAAACTTCTTGTTACCCCCTCATTGGGGTGCCATAGGTAACCACAAATATAAATATATAGATAGATATAGATATTCCTGATCATTAAGCTGGCTTTGGATTGGCCGCAATGTATAATTCAGTAAATAACCTTGAGCATAAAAATGAGATTCTACTCCAGAAAACTCTTTAATCTCCCTTGTTTTTATGGATCAGCACAGGTGTCAGAAGTTTGACACTCCAGATAATTGAGCTCTTGCATTTAGAGCACAGCCTACAAATAATGGCAACTTTGCTTTGAAAGAGTCTTTCTAAACTTTGGTTTGACAATTAGCATTTCAAAAGGTTGCAACTATGTAGCTGCCATCCCCTAATACACAGTTTGAATCAAATGTAAAGATTAATAGCACAGCACTAAAAACAGCCATAAAATCAACCTGCCTTGGAAGGGTTCCTGCCAGCTCTCTAATAGATGAAAATCTGGAGTTGTGTATCTGTGACACATCTGCCACTCCTCAGCATGGGGTGAGAGGAAGGGGACATTCCAAACCTCACTGCCTGGAGCTGATTTCCACCCCAGATAAATGCAATGAGACATAAACCTGCTTGCACCAAGAACTTCCCTGTCACCAGACTTCTTTAGGTGCTTGCAGGTAAAACAGCAGCTCTGTTTTGGAGAGCAACTGTCTCCCTCCCCTCCATGTGTCATCATTTTTGGTCTCAAGTCTCTCCAGAGGAGGTTTAGATTTGATATTAGAAAAAATGCCTCATGGAAAGGGTTGTCAAGCATTGGAAGAGGCTGCTCAGGGCAGGGGTGGGGTCACCATCCCTAGAAATGTTCAAAAACTGTGGGGATGTGGCCCTTGAGGACATGGTTTAATGGTGAACTGGATTGACAGTTGGACTTGATGATCTTAAAGGTCTTTTCCAACCTTTATGATTGTATTTCTGCAACCCTGAGTCCCCCCAAATAGGGGCCCATGTCTGATTTGGCCATGAAGAAAACAGAGCTAAATCAGCACCATGTGTTTTATCAACCAGCCCTGATGTTGTCAAGGGGATCATTAAGAGGCCATTGGAACAGTGGGAATTCTCCATGGGCAGAGGAGAAGAGGAGCCTAATGAGGCAAACGAGATGCACTCGATCCCCTTCCCACACTGGCCAGGGATTCAAGGGATTATCTTCAAGGGCAGTCACAAACTAATCAATAAAATATGCACTTACAAGACTGAAGTGACACCCAGTCAAGGCCAAAGCCCCCTGTGTTTGTGCTGGGAAGGCACAGAGTGACAAGAAGGGGGTTGTGTGTGTGCTTGGTGTGCAGCTGGCAAAGGACCTGTCCCCATGAGAACACCAAGTGGACTCTGGGACAGAGATCCCACCAGGAATGGAGTCATAGAATCATGGAATAGTTTGGGTTGGAAGGGACCTTAAAGATCATTTCATTTCAACCCTCCTGCCATGGGCAGGGACAACTTCCACCAGCCCAGGTTGTCCCAAGCCCATCCAACCTGGCCTTGGACACTTCCAGGGATCCAGGGGCAGCCACAGCTTCTCTGCCCAAACTGTGCCAGGGCCTGCCCACCCTCCCAGCCAGCAATTCCTTCCCAATATCCCATCTAATCTGCCCTCTGACAGTGGGAAGCCATTCCCCCTTCTATCATTCCTACCAGCCAGCAGTGAGCACACAGGGTGGGTGACAGGAAGCATTATGAATAAATAATACCAATAAATGTGATCTCACCCCAAGCTGCTGCTCCCACAGAACCTCAGCAACAAGAGAAGAAAATACCCACTATTCTCCCCTGTCTTCAGTGAAAACACATTTTCTTCTGGCTAAAACTGTGTGACAGAGCAAAGCCTAACTGAGAATACAACTCCCAAAGCCTAAGTCAGATACTAATGCTGCCCCCAAAGCCAGTGAGAAAGGAAAAGCAAAAAGAAAGAAAAAAGGGAAGGGAAGGGAAGGGAAGGGAAGGGAAGGGAAGGGAAGGGAAGGGAAGGGAAGGGAAGGGAAGGGAA
>JAWWEE010000069.1:5223724-5238739 GCA_035221455.1 Xenops minutus | reverse complement strand
GTGGGCAGGCCCTGGCACAGGGTGCCCAGAGAAGCTGTGGCTGCCCCATCCCTGGAAGTGTCCAAGGGCAGGTTGGAATGGGCTGGGAGCACCCTGGGCTGGTGGAAGGTGTCCCTGCCCAGGGCAGGGCATGGAATGAGATGAGCTTTAAGGCCCCTTCCAACCCAAACCATTCCATGATTCTACAAAGATGACAAATCTGGCTCTTGCTGTTTGTCTGTAGAATGATTAAACAAACGCCCTACAATACAAATAATAATAAAATACACAATGCAAATCACAGTGCCTGAGAGAGAATGAATAATTAGCCATATAATAGAATATATAAACAGAAACTGCCTTAAAAGCAGATAAAAATATGTAGGGAACAAGCAACTGTTACAGTTCTCCTCCCCCTCTGAATTTGTCTGGGGATGCTTAAACCCTTCTCTGGAGGGGAAAAAAAAAAGCCCTCTCATTTCTGCTCTATTTGTATGCTACAGTAGCAGTTTGGAGAAATTAAAAATAATTGATACATTCGAGAAAGCAGAAGCAGTGACTATTTCATATTTTTAAAAGCCTTGCAAATATCCAGGAAAAAAGTGCTGTGCACGCATAAAACCAGAGCTCAAATCTGCTCAGAGTGATGCAAGGAAGCCCTTTTTCATGGGAATAGCTGTGGCTGTGTGTAACAAACCCACAGATGGAGGGTTCTGGTGGAAATGTGGAGACCCTGAGTGAGCCCTGGCTTTTAAGCACTTGAGCTCTTTTCGCTGGGCTGGGAAAGGTTTTCCCTTCAATCAGCAGAGGTGCTTGAGAGGGAGCTGCTGGCTGTCACCCATCCTGCTAAATATGGCCTGGTGCTGGCCTAAGACACCCTCATTCTGTCATGACAAACGCCTTAATTACAAGTAATTTGGAAAAAAGTCTTGATAGCCGTGCGTGCATTAAATGGAACAGATTAAACCTGAGAGCAGCCTTTCCTGGGTGATCCTCTGGCAGCACTTTGGCAGGAGGTTTTTGATGAATATCTCCCACCCCAGTGCCCTCAGCTGTGTACAGGATCCACACCAGGAGTAATCACATGAGTGGACCTCCAAAAGAGGCTGCTTTATTAGGTAAAAGGGAATGAAGCACAGAAAATAGTATTAAAGATGAACAAATGCCTCCATTATTTCACAAAATTAAATGCACTTTTCTAAGTAGAGAAGGCAAAAGTCAGTCATTATCTGTCTGTAATACATGGCAGCAGATAATAAAGAGGGTTTATGATCTCTGAAAGCAAATTAGAGGATATTTAAACAACACATCTTTCTATGAAGGAGTGATAATTACAAAATCAGGTCAAAAATGAAGAACAATCTAACCCTGCCCCAAGCTAATGTTACTTGAATAAGCTGAAATCTCCTATATTCTCCCTCTGAAGAAGGATTCATTCGGGATGCAGCTGTTCTCATTATTGTTTATCATCTGGACTCATAAACCCTTGTTAGTGTGTGTTGATACTTGTCAAAGCCAAACCCAGCCTTGCTTTATGCCTTGCTGATCCAGCTCCTGCCCCCGACAGGCACAAAGCCCAGCTCTCCCCTCTGCCACCTCCACCTCCCTCGGCATTTTTGGGCAGGAAACTGGACTGCCTTTGCCTTGTGCACCTACACAGTGCCTACTGCCAGTCTACACCCAGTCCTGGAGTGCAGGAGTCAAATAGAGGTTTATATAAATCAGGAGACAAAGCCTCATGGTCTTCATAAACTCCTTGCTGTGCCCATCTTGCTTTCCTTTTCCTCATTCAGGCATTTCCAATAATACCTTTTCTTTAACACACAGATTAATCTGGGTTTATAAAGACTATTTCTATAACCTGCTCTGATATAACTCACCTGACTCCAGGGCTGAGCATCTTGGGCAGCTTTGAACAGCCCTGGAGCTACTGGTGCTTGCTGGGATGTGCTCCAGCCTGGCCCCAAATCTGCTCCCACTCATCAGTGGGATTTTTGACCCAGTCCTGGTAAGAATGTCAACACAGAGCACGTCCAGGGGATGGATCCCGTGCTCTCCAGTGACAGATATTACATGGTCTTGACAGACAGAGGGAATTAAGTTCTAAATCCTTCAGTTATCTTTTGCAAAGTTACCTGCAGTCCATCTTGGAGTGATTTTAATGACTTTTCTGGGACAGGGACAGCTGCCAGCATAGCAGGGGGACCATGTGATGACAGTCACATCAAACCTTGGAGGAAACATGGGTAATGATCACTCCTTGTTAGTAGTAGCCATAATATCAGCCTCAAACAAGTGTTTCAGATTCAGGACACCTCTTTGTTATCTCCCTGGCACATGAACTCTGAATTATCAAGCATTCAGCAAAATACACTTGGTTTCCCGCTGGTTTAGCCCAGAACAGAATTTTGCTGATAAAAACAAAGGCAGAGCTGTTTCCCCAGACCTTCCTCCTGTCTAATCCTCTGTGACCCACAGTATGAAAATTGAACTGATTAAAGCACTAGAAAACATACTGTGGGAATCCTGTCGGCACTTACCCTGAGGGAAGACTGGAACGGCCTAAAAGGTCTTTTCCCTGCTCTAATTTCAGAGGTTTTTATGATTCACTTTGCTGTGGGAATAAAAAAAAAAAAATAAAAGGAAAAGGCAAAGCACCTGGACAAATTGTTTCTAGGCCTGGATGCTGATGGAAAGGAAAATGTCAGAGGAGATGAAATGAGGTCGGTGTTGCTGCAGGAGGGCAGCTGGAGATCAGAGCGTGGCCCTGGGCACTGTCCAGCCTCCCTGGAGATGGGAGAGACCAGGAAAAGCTCCCAAGAAGTGGGAAAATCATCTCCCAGTCCACGTTTGTGTGTTCTGTCCCTTCCCAGAGATTTCCCTCGGACATCTCACAAAGACACCACCAAAAACCACCAGTCCTGGGGTATAACTCGAGTCCTTCCTCCCCCAGGGGCAGCTCGGGCTGTGACTCCCTTTTAAAAATGCTTCAGCAGCAAATGGAATTACGCAATTTATTGAATGTAACGAAATTAAGCACCCTCCTAGGCAGGGTAAAGATATTCACGGAGCTGCATCCTCGCAGGAACTACAGAGCAGTCTCTAAACAAGCAACCTTTCTGCCTCAGCTTTGCTCCCAGGCATCTCAGGATGTGTCTGCAGCCATTAAATTCCAGCCTGCTGCTGCCTGACAGTTTGCTCCTGCAAGCAGGTCCAGAGCACACTCCGAAGCAGATCAGATGGGTGATAACTCTGTAATTTATGGAACTCCTCGCCCGTGCTACAGAAAAAATAATTGCAGCAGCGAGCGTAAAATAATGAGAGAGGTTTGTGCTGCATATTGTTTTCTCTTACTTTTATGGCACCTGACACCCAGTGCTTGTGCTGGACAGCACAACATTATTGAAAGAGTCATTCGTTATAAACTGTGTGGGAGAAATTGCGATTGGAGTTGAGCTCAGCTGGGAATTGGGAAGTGAAATCCCCTGGATGCACCAGGATGCCACAGCAGCACAGGGAGGTTCTGGGGGACAGGGATTTAACTAATGGCACTGAAAAGAAACTGGGGTTCACAGGGTTTGATAGGATTGGGAATTCTTCTAGGAAAAGCCTGGGGACTCAGAGTCACTTGGACTCACCCCTTAAGAGACAAGTGAGTCCCAAATTAGGCTGCACCTGCCCCACGCTGTAGTAACACCAAGCAAATACCTGCTGTCAGCAACACAGAAAATCATTCTTCCTTCAGGACCAGGGGTTTTTCCTGCACAGATTTCACTCCTGCCCTTTTATCAGCTCTAGCCAGATTGAAGAATCCAGCAAGAAACTCTATCTGCCTAGAAAATTCTTAAGTACCTCGGTAGGTTTTAATTGAACTGCTTCCTTCCTAAGTAACAGCCATGGCAGGTACCATTTTCTCCATTAAACAGTGTCATTTATTGTGATTAATTTTGTAGGTCTTATCAAGTGCATGCACACTGGTTACTTATTTTTGAAGCCTATTCCCCCAAACGTGCCTTCTAATGGATTTCCAGGGAGGGGGAGGAAGGAGAAGGCACCGACCCCTTGAGATTCCTCAGTTTCCTTTCTGAAACTGCCCAAATTAGTGTCAGTGGAGATGATGCCCCAGATTCTGCAGCCACTTGCTGTATGGAAATACTAAAGTAACAGCAACTTGAGGTTTTGGAGGGATCAAGGAGTCACTGGGTTTATTTGGAATGTGTGACTAGGAATTAACTACAACCTTTAGTTGGGAAGTGCAACTGTCCCTTGTGATGGGACTTGCCTGACTCAGTCAGGCACAGAGGGTTTCACATATGGTTCCCTCGGGAGGGTGAGGGCACCACTCCAGTCTGAGGGGTTTGGGAACCAAAATATCAGGCCAGCAGTTTTCAGGGAGGAGCAGAGGAGAGGGAAGGGCCACACACCAGCCCCTGGCACAGCTTGGTCCTCAACAATCCATGCACAAGATGAAAAGAAGCATCTAAAGTCACAGGGCTTTGCTACAACCTCATATTTCCTTCGGTGGCTCTCCAGTTAATTAGTTATCCTCTTCTTCCAGTTAATTAGCTCAAAGAAAAACAGCCCTTTGTACTTAGCCTTATAAATTACAGTCTTTTCCTGTCTTATATGTTATAAGAGATGACACTTTCTGCATTTTCTGAGCAAGGTCACATTTACAATTCTTAAAGGTTTGGAAGGAATCTCCGGCATGCTGTGGAGCCTGGACATGGGGAAAGGCGTTTCAAAGTTACCATGATTCCTTTTAAAAAATTATCAGAGGAACTGGGAGGAAAAATTGTGAGGATCAAAGGAAAGGAACTCTATTAAAAAAGACTAAGTAATGAAAAAAAGTTACTGAAAAAAAAAGAAGTATGAAAGTGGTAAAAAAGAACTTCAGAAGTTCACGAGATACCGTCTGAAAACACTGGAGAGTGTTCAGTGAGCAGGTTGGAGGGTGACAGGTTCCTGCAGTCACGTCTCAGGCTGAGAGGAATTTGGAAAGGCTCACACTCATCCATTAAAATAAAAGGGGTTGCTGGCCTTTACCCCCACACTAGCCCAATGCAACCTGTAAGCTGGATGAGATGTACCAAATTGCCTGCAAGTGTCCAAGGCCAGGTTAGAGGGGGTTTGGAGCAACCTGGGCTACTGCAAGGTGTCCCTGCCCATGGCAGGGGGTGCTACAAGAAGAGCTTTAAGATGTCTCCTAATCCAAACCAGGCTGGGATTCTGTGATTTCAGGGGGAGATCAGGGGGAGTTTTTCTTCCAGATTTAGACCGGGATAAGGCAGAGAAAAACTGACCCTGTGAGTGTGTTACTGACTCACCATCCCTCAGCCTTTGCTTGCCACTGCTGTGGAGCTGGGATGTGCTGGGTCTGCTCCCTGCAGAGCAATCCATCCCTGCTCTGCACAGCCCTGGGCTCGCACTGTGGATACACAGATCTCTGCACTACAAACACACCCGACCCCAGACAGACACAGAATACACACACACAGAACACACAGCACTAACAATGTGGCACCGAGGCAGGCAAAGGATAAACATGAACACAGCTTTTTTTTCTGCAAACTTGACTTCAAAGTTCATGGTTGTTTTCCACCACTCCAGCCAGAAGTGATGTGAAGCAAGAAGGGCTCCTGAGCTGGGTTTATTGTTTTATTTATTGTATTATTTATTGTTACAGAAAATAGTTCCTGTGCTTTAATCTCTCAGTATTTTAAGGGGGTTTATGAAAAGAGGGAGAGTGACTTTTTTTACATGGACAGACTGATAGGACAAGAGGAAATTGTTTTCAAGTAAAATGGGAGAGATTTAGATAAGATGTTAGGAAGAAATTCTTTGCTGTGTGGGTGGTGAGGCCCTGGCACAGCTTTCCCAGAGTATCCATGGATTCCCCATCCCTGGAAGTGTCCAAGGACAGGCTGGATGGGGTTGGATGGGCCAGTGGGTGGCATCCCTGCCCATGGCAAAGGGTTGGACCAAGAGGATTTTGAAGGTCCCTTCTACCCCAAATCATTCTGTGATTTCTGATCTGTTTGGACCTGTCAAGGTCATTTTGGGGACTGGACCTTGATTTCCTGAAGGGCATTCAGAGTGCACTCCTTAATACACCACATCCTTCTACAAGGTTATCCTGCAGCATTAAAATATGAAGTTTGGGCCCATGTTTTCAGTCCTCAGACCCAACCCACACCATGTCAAACATTTCCTGGGGGTGGATTGAAAGCCATAGATCATGCTCTCCCTGGCACTTCACCTTGCACTGGTATTAACTGCAAAGAGGAAGATTCTGCCCAAGAGGGGCATAGCAGAGTTATGATGTGTCTGTGTGATTGATCTGCACTACAAAAGTAGAAGAATATAAAAGAAGAATTTAGATAATACAAAGGGAGACATTTTCAATACTGACTTAGGGTCACAAGAAATTCTATAATGATAACTTCAACTCAAGCATTTCAGTCAAGTTTTGCAACACTGGATAAATATGACACATCAGTCAGGAAGCTCATTGGCAAGGAGGACAATATTTTGAAAGCTGTGTCCTTGGAATATTCTCCCTGTCAAAAAAGTGGACAACCAAATCATCCTGACGTACTTTTATCTCTCTCTCTAGACTCTGTGCTGCATCCCCAGCTATTAGGAGAAGAAAACAGCCGTGCCAAATTGAAAAAGGCTAAAGTTTGCCATGAAAAATTCCCAGAACAGCTGATCTCACCTTGATGTCTTGTGTGGGGACAGCAACATAAATCCCAGAGCCCGTGGCTGGTGCTGGGCTGCAGCACCGACACTTAGGGAGAGATTAGATCAGAGAGGGAGCAGGAGAGGAGCAAAAAACACTCAGAAGCAATCAAGATCTTAATCCCAGCAGCAGAAAGCTGAGAGGGATTTCGAAACAACCATGTGGCTGCCAAGTGTTGGGGCAGTGGGCACATGGATGGTTTTACTTGGGGTTGGAGGAGCCAAAGACTCCAGAGCCCAGAGCTAATGGGGGAGTGAAGGCTTCTGTGTCCAAGGAGCCCCTGGATGCTCCTCCAGTCCTTCCCAGCTTTCAGCACTCAGCTCAAACCAAGGTGTGAGTGTTTGGAAAGCAAATGTTTCAAAAACCCCCCAACTTTCCGGGAAGTGTGCCCGAAAGTTTCGTAACAACCTTCTCCTTGCCCGCCTTGGACTGAGAACCAGGTTGGGCTCTGGTCCCTGGCAGGGACTTCCTGAGTGTCTGGCAGCAATTCCACGGGTGGTTCTTGGGTTGTAGCCTGTGCCTTAATTATTTCGCAGGTTCCACCACAGCCATGTCTTTCACCTCCAGCTCTTCTCCCCAGGACATTCCATCTGCTGAGGATTTTGGGCAGCTCCTCCCAGCAAGGACAACACGGGCTGTCCCAAGGCTGGGAGCAGAGCAGGGCTCACCTGTGGGGAGAACAGACCTGGTGCAAGCCCTGTTGCTGTTTAATACCAACATTCTGGAACTCGTTAAAAATCTCACCCTGGGATTTTTGGATATGAGCCTGAACTCCCAAAATCCACATGGTTCCATCGTGCCTAATTACAGCCTGTCTAAAATGCTAATGAGTCCCAGCAATGCAATATTCAGAGCAGAGAACTATTACACTGCACATGCTTTGCACTTGAGCTGGTTGTCCAGGTTATGGGACAAAAAGGCTCCATAACAGGAAAACAGCCACTCTTGGGTTGAATTTTTCTGGATTATTGATTGAGATTTTAAGTTTAATGCAAGGAGATGGTTACACAGTACAAAGTGTATTTTAAGCATCTATTTATTGAAGCTGAATTGTGCTAGAACTTGTGTTCAAAAGTACACCTGACAGCTAAATGAATAGCAAATTATTTCCCAGCGATCTGTGCTATTTTCTGTTGTTTCTGTGCAGCGAACTCCTGCACGTACGGCAGGTTAAAAGAATCCTCAACCTTCTATTTAATACAATAAACTTTGTCAGATGTTGTTATTATTTTATCTGAATGCCATATCCGAGTGTAATATATGCATAAAAGCCTCATTGACTCCTCGAGCAGCCTAAGTCAGGTGGAAACAGGCAGCAGGAGCGAGGAGAAAGCGAGCAAGGTGGCTTTTATTTAATCTAGTTCAATCAGTACATAATGATAGGCATTAAAAAATGCTGGTGAATCCAGGGAAACAACTTTATTTGCATTCATTAAGGGCTCTGGCTGTTTTCTGTGCAGAGAGGGGATGGCAGGATGCTCTGGACAGGGTATGGCTCTGCCACACTGTGTATGATCTGTGAAAGAATAGACCACACTGCCACGGCAGTAACAGCCTGAGCCCTCCCCAGAGCAGGCAGCACCCTAAGCTTTGCCAGGAAAGAGTTAATAAACAATAGAATCACAGAATGGTTTGGGCTGCAAGGACCTTAAAGACCATCTAGTTCCAACCCCCCAATAATGAGGGTTAATTAGAGCTCCCCAGCTGGGTGTCCTCAGCAAGGCAGAGCCCAGCTGGAAGGAATTGCCCATCCCTCCAGGAGGTCCAGCAGGTGCCCAGGGGACCTGTTTAAAGGTCAGATAAGGGGCAGGAGCTCTGCTTGGAGGGTCTCAGTGGGTTTCCTGCTGAGGTGATGTCTCTGAAAGAAGCAGCAGAGCTTTGCTGGAGGTTCACCCGAGGCTGTAGCAGCACATCTTCTTCAGCCAAAAACAAGGTATGAGAAATAATAATACAGAAATAACCCAAAGATTTATGGTGTGAGCCATGGCATGGGCACAGGAGTTTATATTAGGAAAGTGCAAGAAATCATTGCTGTGTGGTGCCTGGAGTTGGTCAAATCAAACATTTGATCTTTGGGATAACCTGGGGACTGGGGAGGTGTCAATCCTGAGTAAAAGGGGTTCTGGCTGAGCTGGGTCAGGGGGAAAATAGGACTGAGGTGGCTGCTTGCCACTAAATGGTGTCTACTGGTGTCTTGACCTCTGATGGTGGTCTGCTAAAGCTATTGCACCCACAAATGCTGGTGTTTCTTTATTTATGGATTTTGGTAGAGTTAAGGCTTTTTGTTGTTTTCCTTTTCATTGAGTTCCTGAGCTTGAATTACCCCGTTGTCTGTGAAATGCTCCTGGGGCAGTTCTGTGCTTTGTTTAACATGGAAGGTGTTCAGGAGCAGCTGAACAGGGGAGGAACTGGGAGCTTTATGCACAGTGGGTGGGAAAGCTGGTTGTAAAGTTTGACCTGATTTATTTAATTTTCTGGGAATAATAATAATTCTTTTCTGCATTGACAGTCTGCATGTCAAAGTTTCAGCTCCATTTGAAATGGCTGAAAGATGAATTCCAGGGGAAAAATAAGGTTGTCTGTATGTGCTGACAGTCTCCAACCAAGGTGTTGCTCTCCACCTTAATGCACAGCAGAAAAAAAATTATAGGCTGGCAAGAAAAGAGCTGTATTTCATGTGATTGTGACTTGTTTGTGTTACTGTCCATTAGAAGGTAAAAAGGAGACCAGACATTGTGGGGTTTTGTCAGTTTTTTAGGCTTTAACTGAGAGTGTTTCAGTCTGGAGTAACTGAGGTGCTTGTAAAGGTTATAGTTTTAATGATGGTGGTGCCACTTGGGGAGGGGGAAGTTCAACACTAGGAAAGTTCAGAGCTGAAATATCACAGTAGTGCTGCTTTGAAAATCACATGTGTGATTTAATGTTTCCCCTGCATCAATAGCATTAAAACCAACTAATTCTATCTCTAATTTTCCTTGTTATAAGACCTCTGAAAACCAGATGCACTGATTCACCTGCTGTTCAATCTCTGTTGTGTCCTGGTGTAATTTATCATATAAGGGGGGAAATGTCCTGTGTAAATCACAGCTGAATGTCTGAAGAAACTCACTGAAAATTATGGGGACTGTCAAACTTTTTTTTAATATAAAATGTCCAAGAGAGCTGTTTCTGGTAATACACTGGGTATCTTTTATTAAAGATCTAATTTCAGGAGCTTTAGGTTGGATTGGATTTCAAAAGTCTTGGGTGGTGAGTTTATAAGAATAAGAACAATTGATGGAAATGGTAGGACAAGATGACTTTTTGTGGCTGCTAATCTGGATGTTTGGTGGTCCCAGGACAGATCCCAGCAGGCAGGGATCCTGCAGCCTGGGACTGCATCTGGCAGGAGATTTTTCACCTTTTCAATAGTGTGATGAGGTCTGAATTCAAACCAGGGGCTCCTAATGGGCCCCAGGTTTAGTTTCTTTTTAGGATGCCCAGTTTTGCTGTGCTTTTGGGAGAAGTTGTCTTAAAAAAAGCTAAATAAGATGAGCAGAGTCCATATTCCACTGTCTATTGATGCAGTGTAAATCAGGAAACCAGCCTGCCCTACCCTATAAAAGGCTCAATACTCTGCTCTACAACTGCCCATTAAGCTTCACAAATGGATAAATAAGGAACTGAGATGTGTCATTTATTCATAGAGCTCAGGAGGAGGGGAGGAATTCCATAAATCCTTGGACTCCAGCTCTGTCACTAAGCAACCTGGAGCATCCCAGTGGTGGTGCTGAGCACTTCCATCCCTTTGCTTCCCAAGCCTCTGCCTTCACACCAAAGGACACTTTTCCTTGACTGTGTGTCCCTGAGCCCCTGCCCAGTCCTCAGGAGCTCAAGGGACAGTGGCCTTTTAGCTCTGCTCCTTTCCCCCTCTCCTTTTCAGCCCTCCCACCAGCCCAGACCTGGTGCCTCTGATTGTCTCTCCTCTCACTGTTCTGAGCTCTGTGGACACAGATCCTTTCTGTGCCAACACAGTTTGTAGGGAAGCAAAGCACAACTAAGGTACCTATTGCCAAAAGAAGCAGGAAATAATCAAGAAGGGAGAATTATTAAGCTCTCCCTGCATGTAGGTTGTGTGGAAGGGGAAGGCTTTTGCAAATGCACTAGGAATAATAATTAAACTCCCAGCTCCTCATTATTAAAATGGAGTTGGGGGAGTGTTTCTGGCCTTCAGGATTATCTGACCATCCTCATCGTGGCATTAAGGAAAGCTGAAGGCTTGGAGATTCAGTAGCACCAACACACCTCTCCAAGCCCAAAAAACAGAGCTGATGGCTCCAAAGGCTGCTCTGCAGGCAGGAGCACCTTGATTGCTCTGCAGCAGAGCCCAGTACTCAGGGGACAAAGGTAAAGGTCTGTTCCTCCAAAAAAAAGATGCAAATGAGAGAAGAATCCCTCTGGTTAGTGAAGTTATTCCAGCAAGTGGCTATATAAATGTCTTTATATTGTTATTTCCGATATTAGTTTGTTGTTCCTTCATGAAAGCTGATTTATTTGAAATGTTATTACTTGAAACACCCTAATCTTTTTGTAATAATTCATATACTGGAGATTACAGTTTTGGAAGGCAGCCCAGCTCTGGCTGGAATCCTATTTATGGATTAAAGGATTTGAACAGCATTGCAAGCTAGATCTTCGAATAGCAGGATAATGTAAACCTGGTTCCATATAAAATGCTTTACCTCTGCAATAGTAACCCCATTAAAGGCAGATTGTTGGAGGACGTCGGAGGAGAGGACTTTCATTACAGAAAAGCAGGATATCTTGCACCCCTGAAGAGCAAGGATTTTCAGAGCTGACTCTTCCCCTTGTTAAGATGCCCTGAGCTGCATTTTGTACCTCTCCTTTCTTCTGGAAGCCACCATGCCAACTAATTATGGGGGTTCTGTAGCTTTGTCCAGACTTTGGGAGAAAGCACCATTGTTTCTGGTGGAATTGAGCCCCCACAAAAGGCAGTAAGATGCCCCAGCACAGAGCTGCTCCTGCCCCATCGTGGGAGGGAGGACTCTGGTAGCTGGGATTTCCATGTAAACAGTAACACAAGAACCCAGCCCAGGATTTCTTAGTGCTATTGGAGGGACAATCCCACCCCAGGAAACGGTGAGCTTTTGGGAGTGTTATTTATTAATTTCCCATTTAATTTAATAGTGAGTGGGGAATCCAGTCATGGGCTGAAGTTTCACTGTGTTATAAGTGTCCAATGGGCAAAGGCATAATTTAATTGTAAGTGTGCTTATAATCCATAAGAAATACCAAACTACTCTAAAAAATAATGGCACTGGGAGCCAACATTAAAATTAATGGGTTTGGGATATGGGCAATCTTACTTTTCAAGCTTTTTTTTTTTCCCCAAACATCACAGCAAGAGAGGCTTGAGACAAAATTTGAAGCAGAGCATTGAAGTGGCTTTGTGGGTATTTATAGGCAGCTTTTACCATAATTGA
Source organism: Xenops minutus (assembly GCA_035221455.1). Classification (NCBI taxonomy): domain Eukaryota; kingdom Metazoa; phylum Chordata; class Aves; order Passeriformes; family Furnariidae; genus Xenops; species Xenops minutus. The sequence goes on along the minus strand of JAWWEE010000069.1, from coordinate 5,226,535 downwards.
TGTGTGCTGGATCCTGGTGCCCTGGGCCAAGCTGAACAAAAGGTGGGGAAGGGGAGCACAAGCTGTCAAGGGCTCTGCAAACCCAGGGAACCTGTGTTGGGTGCAATTAGGAGGGATAAGCCAGTGGGCTGATGCAGGCAAAACCTACTGGTGCTCTGAACACAGATGAAATGATGTGGTGGCTGCAATAATTAGGCCAGAGGATGATGAAAACCTGGAGAAGGTTTGCTGTGTGCCCCAGGGAAGGCTGAATGGTAGAGATACTATGCAAAAAACCTCCAGGATTTATTGGTGCTGTGGCTGTGACACCCCGGAGAGACTTTGGAGTTTAAGCTGATACTCAGCTGGTTTTTTATTATCTTTTTTTCTCATAGAAGTTAGGGAAGGCTTTTGGAAAGAGGGCTTAGGAGAAGATAAAGATCTCTTTTCCTATATGGGTGCAGTGGTGAGGAGGAGGAGGGGAGAAAGACTGTTGTGATCAGCTGCACATGATTGCAGGGGGATTGGAGAAGAAAATTATGACTGGGATCACCTGTTTCAGAAAATCACTTTAATAAGATGTAAATGCTGGTGTGCAAACACTGTTTGTAATAAACAGTTTCAAATGGTGCTCCTCGGGTTTGTGTTTGTAGGTCTCAGTTGTCTCCACCCCCTAAGTGTGGTCTGGAGCAGCAGCTGGGTCTGTGGGCTTGGCAATGATTGCAGCCTCCCCCAGCCTGCTGCAGCATTGCCCCAGGCAAAAATCATTGCACTGCTCTGGAGCTCTGTTTCCTTTTCTAGGGAATGGGGTAATATCACGTGCATCCCAGAGGATTTGAGCATTACTTATTATTTCTATAGGGATTTGAAGGTTAATAGCTTTACACAAGCCTAATTAATTGCTATTATTTAGTTTAATATTCTCTCCGAGTACTTTGTCCATACAAAGCTTGCTCTGCCGTCCTCTGTGTACAAGGATTTGGAAGCAGCATGGTTTCTGTGGCACAGAAATGTGTGCCCAGAAATGGGAGACTCTGAAATAGCAGGTGGAGATGGGATGGTGTTCATAGCACATCACATCCATTGCTGCTCGGGGTGTTCTGATGGAGGCAAAGGCACAGCAGCTCCTCAGTGGAGACAGACTCTGATGGGGCAATAGAATAAATGAGATTAATAAAAGAAGATAATAAACCCTTCCTTCTATGATGTGAATTATCTGAACTCTCTTCGTGGTGTGGGTTGACGTGCACTAAGTGGAGATGTGATTGAGGGACCGGCAGCTCAAGCGTTAACTCTGATTTTTGCAAGGGGGGGATTTCAAGCCTCTTCAGGCTCTTTTCAGGCAAAATCCTGAACTCTTTTGCAAGGAAGCTCGTCTGGAAATGCTGTTGAAATAATTCATGGAGGCTTTTGATGTGGTCATGTTCTGGCTGGCAGCCCTGGTGTTTAGTGGGGCTGAGGCTGAGCTTTGATGGACTTTAGCAGAGCTTTGAATGCTTTTGCATGTAAACAGCACTGGGGTGATTCCCTCAGTTAGGGCTGGGGTGGGAAGAGCCTGAAGTGCTGTTTGCCAGGTTCTGCTTTTTCCCAGTGCCTCTTTCTCTCTGGGAATTGTGACTCAAAGCTAATCCTGAAACTGGGGTGTACTGGTTGTCCCTGCAGGCAGGTTTTACTAATTTCACTACGCATAATGATGGGAGGTTATAACTTTTGTCTGCACTGGAGCAGTTTTATCTCCTCTTCAGATAGCTCAATGTGCCCAAAGCTCACCCCAAGGACAGGCATTGGTGGTGACTGTCCCTCCACTGCCCCAGGGCACAAAGAAAGAGGGCTGTCAGGGACAAAATCCAGTCTGTACATGGCATTTTGGAGTATTTGGTGTTCCCTCCATCATTCCCTCTAAACAGGCAGAGAGAAGAATCTGTTCTCTCCAGGCTGTGGCAGGATCTTTGTGCTGTAGAGCCTTCCTTGCCAAAGAGGAAACCAAACCATTCTCTGCAGTGTCTGAACAGGAACTGTGGGCAGATCCTGATTAAATAAAATGTGTCATTAATAACAAACCAACCAAAGAGATAAGAGCTCTAATGGTAGTGCTGAAGAACCCCGGGGTAACAAATAAAGACGGCTGTGGAGTAATGTCATCTGAGGGGGGGACACGTGGTGAGCCTGAGAAAGAGATGGATCGCATACATTGTGTGTCTGACAGTAAAACTAATGGCTATTGGATGAGGTGTTAAGTATATCATAAAATCAGTGTTGGCCACGTTCAGGAAGAGGCTTTCAGGCTGTTTGGAGCGTGCTGACAGCAGCCCAGGGACTACAGCCATCAGCAGGGGTGAGGGGGGCACTGACAGGCTTGATCCCCAAGGGCTGGCCCGCAGCATCCTGGAGGTGTGGATGCATTTAGCACTCTGGGAAGGAAGGGCTTGCTCTGAGAGACCTCATGGAATGTGCTGGGAGCCTCAGCCAGCACCTCCCCAAACACAGAGCCTCTGCAGGGCAGCAGCAAGGTGTGCACAAGGCAAGTGCCTGATATAAAGCAGTGTGTATGCAATAGGCAAGGCAGGAACATTTCCCTCCCTGGACATTCACCAGTTGTTTATTGAATGTCTCACTAATATTTTGAGAGGTTAAGTTCAGTGTAGATACACAATCCCCCAGCACAACTGACTGTGTACACACAATTCAAGCAAAACACCTCCTAAAGACACGTCCCTGAATGACTTTAGAAAAAAGAAATTAACTGGAAACATAACCAAGCCTGTAAGGAAAGGTTCTTCCCCAGAGGGTGGTGGGCACTGCCCAGGCTCCCCAGGGCAGTGGGCACGGCCC
>JAWWEE010000069.1:5192894-5223624 GCA_035221455.1 Xenops minutus | reverse complement strand
CCCCCAGAGGGTGGTGGGCACTGCCCAGGCTCCCCAGGGCAGTGGGCACAGCCCCAAGGCTGCCAGAGCTCCCGGAGGGGTTGGACAATGGGACAGGGGCAGGGTGGGATTTTGGGATGTCTGTGCAGGGCCAGGAGTTGGTCTGGATGATCCTTGTGGGTCCCTGCCAGCTCAGGATATTCCGTGATTGTTGCTGTGTAAAGTGAACTTCCTTTTACTCTGAGAAAAGGTGATTAATCCAGGAACAATTAACTGAGGGTTATCTGCTGCTGGGCGAGGGGGAACGGGGGGAAAACAGCAGTGCTGTAAACAGGGATTCCTTCAGCAATTCCCAGCCTTTCCCTGTAACTTGGGGGACTTCAGCTTTGACTTCTTTTGCTGGAGTTATTTCTGTGCTGCCTCTGTTCAGCCTGGCTGTGTGCCCTGCCTGGAGCAGAGCTGGCAGAGGTGAGGGTGCCACTGGGGTGGGAGTCACACCCTGGGGTGCTGCCTCCTCGTCCATAGCTATGTCTGTACATACAGAACTCAATATCCTAAGTCCCCACAGGGCAAGGAGTACTGGTACAGGAGGAGGAATCCTTCCCTGCAGGTGCTCAGTGGAGACAGACACGAGCTGGGATTCTTTGTACAAGAACTTCCCCGTGGCTTTGCAATTAGCCAAAAACCCCAAGTCCTGCTTTTTCTCCAGTTTGTGGAAGGCTGATGAAATGGTTAGCTGCAATCCTGTGGGAGGAAACCAGTGGAGCTCCTGGGAGGTCACATAGCTGGATCTGGGCTCTGTGCATCTGTTTCTCACCTCCAGGGGCAGTTGGCATTGCCAGGTGGCCGAGGGCTGTGCCAGCCAGTACAATTAGGGGTTTATCTCAGGGCTCATTTGGCAAGGAGAACTCACTTATGTGGTCATGAGCCCTCTGGGTCGACCCAAAGTCCTTTACAGAGGCCAAGCTATCATTTGGAGTCTCTGGAGTTTTCTGGAGGTCCATCACTGGCACTCAGGTGCAATGTGACATCATTTCTGTAGCAGATGGCAGGGATTTCAAAGTGCAGGGAAATGAGGAGTGCTGTGTTTGTCCAGGATGTCACAGGAATGACAGCTGAAGTCAACAGGAGATGCAGAAAACCTGACTGCAGGTCTCCTCCTAATAATTTACTAAAAACCCCCAGTCCCCTATTTCAGGCTGACCAACTGCTGCTCTCTTGCTCAGCATCCTCCCCAGAAAGCTCAGACTCTGCTCCTGTGGCCATGGCCACCTCTTGCTGTTCAATTCAGTTCACAGGGAGGTGATTACAAAAGCTACAAGGGCTTCCAGTAGTACAATTTCCTGAAAATAATGGGCTTCAGCATCTCAGTTCTTGACTCCATCTCTTTCTCCTTCACCTCCACAGCTGCCAGCAGGTCAGGCAAGTCCAGACTGAGCAGCGTGTGCTCCTTTGCTGTGATTTTTGAGGAAAGGTGACTCTTGTTTTGCTTGCAGCAGCTTGCTGGGGAAATACAGGTTTGTGGTGAGCAGCAAGTGCTGCATCAACACGTGATGCTGCCAAGCTGAGCTTAGACATGGTGTTGTCTCCTGGAATTCCTGGGCATGGAGCTGGGCTCTGTCCCACCTTCCTTTGGTAGTGAGCTGCTGTGGAAAGGAAAATACATCCCCACAAAGCCTGGTGCTGGGAGATGTGGAGACTGGTGTGCCCTGGGAGCCAGGGAGTCATGCCAGGCTGGGTGGTTGTGCCCTACTCACCCTGGGCAGCCCAGTGTGGTGGCAGAGCTTGGTATCAGGGTGATTTCCTCTGTGCCAGCTCGTGGTGTGATCACACATGGGCAGTTTGGGTTCCTGTCATTGCCCAAATCAGGGCATCTCTGTCCCAGCAACCACAGTCTGGGACTGTAACAGGGGAGGGAGGTGTCTGTGATGGAGAAGTTGTGGATGTGCAGGGAGTAACTTGTCCTGGGAATGGGCAGCTTGGCTCTGCTGCTCCTCCTTTCTGTGCTGGACCCCTGGGTGGTCCCAGCAGTGGGGGCTGTGGTTTCTCTGAGCCCGGCAGTGCTGCAGCAATATTACAGAAGGGATGGCAGAGCCAGCATGGGTGTCTTGCTCCTTAAAACACTAATTTGGGAATGCATCCCAGATCCTGCATCTGTGCCTTGAGCTCATGTGTTCTGTGAGGTGGGAGATGGTTACATGGGGGGGAAGGAGGAATTGAATCAATCCTGCCTTGGATTGCTGCTCCAACCCACAGTGAGCCCCCACCTCTTCCCAGGCACGTGGCTCTCCCAGCGAGCAGTCCTGCTTTCAGCTGGTGTTTGCATGCTGTAGGGAAATGCAAACACTAATTACTCCAGTGTATCCCCACAATCCACAAAGTGCTGGGAACAGGTTTTCATCCATTCCTAGCCTGCAGCAGAATCTGTTTGTGTTGGTGCAGCCTCATTGCTGGAGCTCGTCCTGCTCCACACTGGCACAAGAGGGAAGTGAATACCTGAAGCTTCAAGATATATTTTAATAATTATATTTAAAAGTCTACCTGGCTCTATAAATTTTTAATGACATATTAATTAAAAGCCCAGTTATGGAAACTTTGGAAAGGAGAAATAAATATTTAATATTTATTAAAATATTAATATGCTACATGGTTTTTAATCTTGAGTAAATATTTTCGGATAATCAGTCACATTTTTTTGTGATGCTAAAAGTTTGCATTGTAAATGGGGCTGTGATTGATTACAAAAATGTGCAATCTATTAATTATGTAATAGCACATGTGCTGCTCAGGACCTGAAAGCAATACATATATCTGGGTTTTATAACCAGCAGAGTTATCAAGGTAATGTGCTTATTGAAACTCAATGAAAGCTTTGATTCATGTGATGGTGGCGAGATCTCAATCTTCATCTCTATGAAATACAACCTTCAGGATTCTTTCATCATTCTTCCTTTCCAGTAAGCAAGAAATGGGAAGCAAGGAATTATCCATCCCAGGGGACTGGGAATGCCTGGGCGATCTGGGTGTAGCACTGAACCATTTAAGCTCTGTGTTTTATGGATATCAACTGAAATTAAGGGTCACCTAATTGTGGCCTTCCAGTACCTGCAGGGAGCCCCCAAGAAAGATGGAGAGGGGCTTCTTGTGAGAGCTTGGAGTGACAGGACAAGGGGGAATGGATTCAAACTAAGAGTAGCTTTGGGTGAGGTATTAGGAGGAAGTTCTTTGCTGTGAGGGTGGGCAGGCCCTGGCACAGGTTGCTGCATTTCATCGCTCACTTTCCTCTCCAACCATTAGTTTTTCAGCAGTTGTCAGGCAAAGGACTGGCAAAGCCTAAGTAACTAATTTACCAACCCTATTTTCAGGGGGTTTAAGACTATTTCTAGTGCTTCTTGGACTCTTGTGTTCTCTGAATGAATCACAGCAGCACAAACAGTCTCAAGGCAAGTGGTACAGTGTATTTTTTAATGAGCTGAGCTGACCCTCCCGTCTCTGCCCTGATTTATAAGCTGCTTCATACTCTGTTGCTGGAGCTTAAAGATCCCTTAAGTCTCTTTTTCCTCTGCAAGACAAATAAAAGGCTGTTACTGCAAATTAGAGTGTAAGTCAGAGCTGCTAAAGACACCGAAACCAAAACAAACAAAGGAAAACATAAAAGGATTGTTTGGGGGGGTTGTTGCTATTCTCAGTAGACGGATTATTGTTGATTTTTATGAAAAGTTCATCCTAGAGGCAGTAGGCAGTTGCATTACTCGAGCAAGATTGAGCTGTTTAAAATTTCAGGGTTGTCCGCCAAAAAAATAATAATAGGAAGTTGTATGGAGAGGAATGTGCTGACAGCAGGAATGTTTGGGTAATAATTCATGTTGTGGATGATGCTCTGGAAGGTTGCCCGGCTGGGCTGATGCAGATTGGGGATGTTCTTGTGCTGGTGGCTGTGCCATTGATTGGCAGTTCTGCTCCGTCATGGAATCAGCTTGCAAATGAGCCAGAGGTGGGTGGGGAGGGCAGGGAGCTCTGGTGGGCAGCACTGTGTGGGTCAGGGTCCTGCTTGTGCCAGGGGAACCCTCTCAGGGGTTGGTCTGCCCTGATGGAATCAGCTCTCCCTGCTTTATGTGCTGTCAGGTGAGGGCAGCTGGCCATGGGTTGGGCTGAGGGACAAGGTGACATTCTCCAGCAGCAGCAGCAGGGTTGTGGTTTCTCCCAGGAACATTAATTTGAGCAGTTGTTGGTGTCTGACCTTATTCTCCAGCACAGCGGGGTCTCTCTGTGATATGGCACTTAATTATTGCTCTTGGACCTGTTGGCTGTTTCTGTTGTGGGGCTCAGGGTGGCTTTGAGCTTCCTGATCCTTGTGTGGGATGCTCCTGGCAAGCTGTGCTCCAGCTCAGGGTGTGTTCCAGGTTTGGTTCAGCTCCATCCCAGGTTATCCAGCAGCACAAAAGGCAGCAGCTCTTCATTCTCCCACTGCTACATCCCTTTATCATGCTTATTCCAATCCCCCAAATAGGGATTGCCTGTTACTAACCATTGCTGAGTTGCTCCAAACCTTATCAAGGGGACCTAATATGAGGCAGAAGATCTGTTGGTGATATTGTATTTAAAATAATTTTTCTCATGGATTCTTTTCTTCAGAAGGGGTTGAAATGGGAGATAACTTGTGTTATTTTAGCTCTGTGAACAACGTTTAGAAGTCCCACTCAGCATGTGTATAACCAACTTAAATGCAAATTGCACACAACCAGCAACTTTATTACACATGAAAAACAAATTTCACTGAGCTCATGAGTTAACAGAGGGAGAACAAGAGTCTATTCCAGCTCCTGAGCAGAGACACAAGAGGAGGCAGCACTGTCCTTGGGAGGAGACCTGGCTGCCAGCCACGCTGCAAAATAGGCTCTTGTGCTCCTATCAGCATTGCATGGAGCATCTTTGTTAATAATTAAAAAAGAAGCAACACCTGAGGAATAAATAAGTATTTTTGACATGAGTGCCTCTCTGTTTCACTCTGATGGTGATGTTATTTAACCTCAGTGAGCTGCTGAGAAAGGGGCTGCTGGTTGTGCACATTCCTGCATGAGCCACTGGACCTCATGGGTTTAAGAACAAGTATTTTCTGCAGTGCTGGGTCAGAAAAGACCCTCCTGAACCTTCTGCAGTGAATCAAAGCCAGGGCTATTTCACAGAATCACAGAATTATTTAGGTTGGTAGAGCTCTCCAAGATCAAGTCCAACCCATGATTGATCCCTACATTGTCCCCCAGCCCAAAGCACTGAGTGCCATGTCCAGTCATTCCTTGGACACCTCCAGGGGTGGGGATTCCAAACCTCCCTGGGCAGCCCCTTCCAAGGCCTGACCACCCTTTCCATGAGGAAATTCTTCCTGAGAGTTTCAATCCATGAGCATCTGGCCCAGCCTTGCAGCCTGAGCTGAGAGCAGGTGCTCCCATGGCACAGGCTGAGACTGAAACCTCATTAAAATGCTCTGAACTCCCTCCCCAGCTCTGAGGTGACATCACTCCCTATGATCTGGAGGTGTGAATGTCCCAATTTGGTGCAGAACCTCAGCACATACAGATCATCTGGGGATTAATATTTCTTCCTTGCAGCTCTTTGGGAGCACAACTGGGATCAGTTGCAGCTGTGAATGTCTAATTCCCCCCCTCCAGTGGCTCCTCCAGAGGCCCAAGAACATTATTCTGGCATTTGTTGGTGTCCAGGAATTACAGGCACAAAATGTATAAGACCTTTTGAAGGCTGACTGAAGACTTGACTTAAGCCCCCAGAAATAATAAAAAGAAAGTAAAGAACTCAGTAAAGCTGCAGAAAAGGATTAAGAGGAGGGGGGAAAAGCCAATGGGGACAAGTAATTCCAGCTCTGTGTGATGGGGTGATATATTGGCTGTACTATCACTGGAGCCAGGGACTGCTCCCAGGGCTGTACACAGCCCCTTTTTTCCCCCCTTTTAAATCTTCAGCCACTCTCCTGTATTTTTCCTCTCTACTGGCATATTTTAAGAAGGAACTGTAGTTTAAGAGCAAAGATATTTTTATCTATTTTCTGGAAATATTTTGTGTGTACTAAAGAGCCTGAAAATGTTTTGCTGCTTCTGAAGTCTCAGTCAAGAAAACAGGCAAATGTTCAAAACCAACAACAAATATCTGTGTTTGGGTTGGTTTTTGCAAACAATTTACTTTGTTTCTGTGGAAGAAAAGCAGTGGTGTAACCAACATTCCTCATGAGCATCCTGGTTCCTGTTCTCTGTCCCATTGGAAGAGGGTTGTGTGTCCCAGGGTGCTGGCACTGGGCTCTGCTCCCCCAAATTTGACCTTCCAATGTCAGAGCATATTAAAAGGCTTATAAATTCTTTCTGGCAGGAGCCTGCATTTTAGGATTGATGAGTGTGATCAGCAACCTATTCAAATAAGTATGGTTATTATTAAAACCCTGCTAGGAGCAGGATGACATGCAGAGAAACTAATGCAAAGCAATTTCTCCTTCATTTCTGAGAGTTGCTTGTTTTTTTTATGCAGACTAATAACATTAGTTTTTAATTGTTTCTTTGGGTAGATTGAGTGCTTTTGCATTTTTGTGTCCCCATAAGTTGGGGCATGTGTGGGAAGAGGCCACACGTGTCCAGAGGTACACACTGTGCTCGCCAAAGGTGTTGGAAAATCATCCAGGACTGGGACTGGAAGGCCAAAATGGACAAAATCCAGCAGCTTTCCCATTGCTAATGACTCCATTTTTATAAGCTTGCTTGTAATCTAACTCCCACCTACTGGGACCATTGCTGAGCTGTTTGCTCAGTATTTAGCTGGGTCTGAGTCAGACAAAGCTCCCAGCTCTCCAGGCAGCATGCACTGCCATGGATGCTGTCACTCCAGCTGGTGACCTGTCCCAGCTGTCCCCATGGTTAGCAAGGAGATGTCACCTGCTCTGGGCAGCACTTACTTGACCCTGGCTGTACTACAAATGGGTCCTGAAGTTGGAATAGGATTTAGCTCCTGTTTTTTTTAAAGCAAACAAATACCTGACTGGAGGAAAGTTTCAAATTCCTGAACTAAACAGAGCCCTTGAGTCTCCTGAAGGTGTTTGTTTGAAAGCACATTCCCCCCCACCAGTACAAATGGGCCTGAGCTGGGGCTGCTGCAGAGGAGGAGCCCCTGTGGACACATTAACTTTGAAAACAACTCACTCCAGGTATTTCTGGTGCACACCGAGTGTCCTTCAGTTTTGTTTCAACCTTTTAGATTTATAGACTCACATTTCCTGAATGGCTTAAGGTGGTTTTGTGTAATTGCAGTAACAGAAGAACCTCTGACCAACAGCAGGTCCCAGCCCAGAGTCCCAAGTGCCTCATCCCAAACCCAGGGTTTCACTGCACTCCAGAGGATTTGCTCTGGTTTTCAGCACAGAAATAATGAGAAATGCACAATAAAGATCGATGTTTTCCTTATGTAGGTCAGTTTTGATGTGGTAATAATCCGTTTCCTTAAGAAAAGGGTTAGAATGGAGAACTGGGGAACAAAATGTCCCACGAAGTGTGAGTAAAACTCCTCGGAGCATCCTGTGGAGATTCCAGGGCCAGCCCTGTGCAGCTGTATGTGGCTCTTGCCAACACACCCCAGGTGCTGTCTGAGGTTTCCTGCAGTGGGAGGGGGGTTTGAAGTGTGACTTCTGAGAGGATGAAACCCTCAGCATGGGTTAAGAGCAGTCATTGATGGAAGGATGATCCCACAGACCCATTCCAAATGTGGCTTCTTAAAGATGATGGGCACTTTTGTAAAACTCTCCCCATTTATCTGCCAAATTCCTGGGGATCAAGACCCATGGATTATTAGTGTAATGAGATTAGGCCCACATTTATGCTACGTGGTCTTAAGTTGTTTTAAATTCTGCAGGTGAGGGTCAAGCAGGGAAGGGCAGCACAGCAGTGACTTGTCTTCCTTTTCATGTTGTCTCATCCCTGTTGGGTGTGTTTCCCCTTTCCCTCTCTCCCTGGGAGTTGGCTGACAGACTTAATTGCCAAAATTAGCAAGGAGAAAAAATTTGTGCTGGAGGAGTGTGTTGGGCTGTAGGAGGAATGGAGATGGTGGAAGGGAGAAAGGACAGAAGGAAATGTGGGATGAGGAAAAGCAAAACCAAGGGAGAGGATGGTGAAGGTGTTGCTGTCCCTGCTGCAGAGCGAGCACGAGTGCTTTGGGCATTTCCTCTTCCAAAGATTGTTGTAACCTCTGAATATTGGCAGGAACATGTGTAACCCCCCCACCCCTCCTGCTCCTCTGCTTTTCTTCCTGGAGAAGCGGAGATGAAACCCCCTGAGGAGAGCTCTCAACTGGAGAGACACGAGAGCATCAATTTTTCTCTCATTAAATCCTGGTGCTGCAGTTACCCCAAGGTCACCCTCTGCACTGCAGGATGGAGCAAGGCCACGTGTGAGATGTTCCATGGCCTGCAGCTGCCTCCAAAACTGCTTTGCCAAAGAGGAACAAACATGCAGAAAAGAAAAAAAAAACCTAAAAAACCAGCAAACAAACACAAAACATCCCAAGGCAGCCAAGTTTTGCTGAGCTCTCCTATGAAATATCTTCTTGGCAAAGTGGAAAGTGTCTCTACCCAGGGCAAGGGATTGAAACTAGAGGAGCTTTTAAGGTGCCTTCCAACCCAACCCATCCTGTGTTTCTATGATTCTGTGAAAGCTGTTTTGGGTCCTGTTTGTGTGCTCAGCCTGGCTGCAGACCTGCCCTGAGCAGCAATGGCACTGCTGGCCCTGGGATCTGCTCAATAACCAGGGTGGGAAGGGTGGCTGTGACAGGGGAAGGGATGAAGAGGCTCATGTGCCTCTCAGAGTGTGGCTGGGACCAAATGCAGAGCGTGAGGTGGGTTTGGGAGCTCTTGTTTGGGATTGGGATGCTTTGGAGTGCTCTGGGAAGGGGTTTGCACTGGAGTTTTACCCTTTTAAATGATGACAGTGCAGGGCAGATCAGTGTTCCACCTTCCCCAGATTCTGCTTCTCCCCTGACTCTGCTTGTGGAGTTGTTTGCTTGTGCAGAGTTTGGAATACAATCCCCTGGAGCTGGAATAACCAGCACCTTGCAGAGGGGTTTGCACCTTGCAAACCTCCTTGGTTTGGAAGATGAGGAGACTCAGTTGAAACTCTTTGCAGAAATTTGGCAATTCCAACAAACAGCTTGTCTAGGGAAGGGGTGTCCCTTTCTGATTATTTAAATGTCAATATTAACTCAACAATAGGCATTTCTAGTTAGCTGGGAGGCAGAGGAAGGATTGTGAAGAGATGGGGGTGGCTTAAAGGAAAAGGATCCACCAATTTATCAAAAATAAACCCACAGATGATATTCTAAACTAGGAAAATAGTAGCAAGGGAGGCTCTGAGACAGCTGCTGTAACCTCTTGTAAAAGGGAATGGCTACAACAGGCTCTTCTTTACCCACCAAATATTACCAGCTTTCATTGGGATGTTGTTTCTTTGCAGCAGGGTGATGGTTTCTCATCTTATTTGGTCTGGGAGATAAGTGTGAGAACTTTTGTGTGCTTCAATTTTTGTCTTCTGTTCTTTCAAGTTATTCACCTTGAGTGTGAGCCCTTCTCCAGTTCCCCAATTAAATATACATGCTGGAGCATGCTTGGAGGGACGCACAAGGGGAGTGACAAGCAGGGGGAAGCATTTTAAGATGAATTATAGATCAAGATTTTGATAAAAACAACAATTGCTTTATGCTGGCTGGTCACCCAGGACAGCATCTTGCTGTGGTCCTTGCAGGATTAAAGACAACCCTCTTCCCTGACAGCGAGTCCATCCACTGCCTGGCAAATCCATCTTCCCTGAGAATCCACATCCTAAATCAGAGCAACCACAAAGACAAATGGAAAAGGCTTAAAATAAAACAGCCTCTAGGATATTTTGGTAAATGATCATGATGTAAAATTGCATAGAGATGGATTGGTGAAGGGATAGACAGTTATAAAGTTAAAGAAATGATGTCTTGGAAACTAATTCTGAATTAATGACACCTTGTAGATCTTTACTGGCTTCCATCTGAGGAGCTCAAGCTGACACACCGACATTTATTAATTAGAATTCATTTTACAAGAGAACAAGCTGAGGATGAGAATGGAGAAGTGGCTCTCGGCCCATCATAAGTCAGATGTCAGGGATGGAGGCAGCAATAAAAAACAAGTGTGTGCATTCCCATCCTGGGCTTGAAGCCTGTGCTGATGCTGAGCAGAGAGGCAGCAGAAATAAATTCTCCACAAAGGTGAGAACAGCACTTGGGTCAAGTAAGATTTATTTTGCTCAGAGCTGAAGTCAATGAGGCTCTTTGTGAGGGCAGAAGGAGGTAAGAAATTTGTGCCACAAAGAAAAAGCCCAATGTGAAAACCCACACAGGGTGTAACCATGTTGCTGAATTAATTACAGTGAGATGAGCTCCATAAATACACCATGCTCTGATCATTTGTCTAAAATACCTCATATGAACTACATTTTGTAGATAAGAGACTCTAAGATTTCTTTTCTTTGTGTTTATTTGTACCTGCTTATGGGTTTAACTAAAACTAAAGCATTTTAAGATAAATGAGCAGAAATGAGAAGTGATGAAGATGAGAAATGCGAGTGGAGGAAGGTGCTGATGGGGAAGAGGGTTCTGCCCAAAGCCTGGCTGTGTCTCACTTGGCTTGGAGGAGTCATGAAGTCAAATTAATTTTTAACAACACAGACTGTACAGACTAATTTCTTCATCAGGACTGGACTGGCATCTCTCTTGATCAACAGGAAAGGCTTTAAACTGAGGTTTCTGAACTGAAGAGATGGGATGCAAATCTAAACTGTTGCACAAGCCAGAATCAAAGTGGGTTTTTTTATGATGCAATAGCTTATCTGCCACAAGATTTCTTCCCAGACTGACACTCAACCTCCAGCTGAAAGTGTGTGAAATTAATAAAATTATATGAGGGGGAAAAAAAATTGCAGATGGACCAGAACTGTAATTGGCTTTGTGTCCTCTTGGGATTGAATTCTTCCTGGTGAGGTTTTCTTTTGATTAAGCACAGTTTTGATGGAGACACCAAGCAGCTGATGTGCAGGTGCTGGGCAGGACCTGCCAACTGCATCACCTGGCACCACTGGCAGGATTAATCCTGCCTGGGTGCTGTGCCCACCACGTCTGTCTTTTGAGATGACAGGATGCCACCAAGGCAAGCTTTGTTCAGGCTGAGCATTAATTTATATGGAACCAGAGCCAAAAAATTAAACGTACTCCCAGTGTTCTCCTTGCTGGGAACAATTTCCTGGTGGAACCCAGTCATCTGTCAGGCCTGCTGAAGTCCCAAGGGAATTAGGCTAAATTATGGAAATGTTAGGGATTGCCATTCTAAACGTTTCAGTGCTCAGTTCATTCCTTTGTCCCTGAAGAGTATTATTTGATAAAACAAAATAGCTCTTAATTAACCACCTGCCTTGTCCGAATGGGGCAACTGCTTGATGGGAGGGGAAGGATTTAAGATTGAGTTTGATTTTAAAATAAAACAGGGAAAAAAAAATAGCTTGTAAAATAGTTAATGAGATCCTGTCCTCTTCTGCACTAATGACTCTGATCTCAGTTACCTCCTGACTCCTGATGTCCTCCCTGGCAAACTGGGGCAGTGTTCAGCCAAGTGCCAAGCTTCAGAATTAAAATGCAGCAGAAGGAAAGTGAAATATTAGTTTCCCTCCTCACTTCCAGCCCCAATCTGCCTTTGAAGAAAGTGAGCTGTATAAAAAATGGATGAAAAGGTTCCTTGGGAAATCACAGCATTTGCCTGCAGCAGAGGCTGATATTTGGGGACAGATCAACAAAAATATTCAGACGCTCAGAGGGCTTTACTAACTCCCTGTGTAAACATAAGGAAGGTGCCCACCTAACAAAGGTAAAATGATCAGCTTCTGTTCTTCCAGCCCTTTGCATTCACCTCCGAATGAGCCTGATGAGCAGAGCAGAGCCCAAAAGGCTGTCTTTCCATGGAACTGGATGTGCCTGTGCTCCAGGGGAGGATGGAGAGTCTGGGGGCTCCTGGAGTCTGGCTCTGGGGATGTGGGTGCTGTGGGGCTGGGGGACCTCCTGCTGCCCTCTGTGGTTCCTGTGTTTGAGGAGCAGCTCCAAGGGTCACAAAACGCTGCAGGAGTCATGTTAAGACACCCTTTCTGGCTCCAAATCCCTCGTCAGGTGCTCTCACCCAGTCAAGCATCACCATGTTTGTCTTGGTGGTTGTGTTGTGTGATGGTCTGGAGTCCAAACAGCAGAGGACTTGTGGTGGTTTTTTTTCCCCCCTGTCATTTTATAAATCACCAGATGGGGTTTATTTCTGCAGGTTGGTGTCACTTGGAATCTAGAATATGCTGGGTTGGAAGGGATCCACAAGGATCATCAAAGTCCAGGCACAGAGGAAGTGCTTTAGCACAGAGGGGTGAGACAAAAGGCTAAGAGCAAGGGGGAGAGGTTGTTTTCTTACCAAACAAACCCACCCTTCAGCCCTGGCACAACCCTGGGCACTTGTGGCATGGCCAGAGGAGCTGTGCAGAGTCCTTTTGTGCCCAGAGGTGTGTGTGGAACTGGGAGTGGAAGAGAAAAGCTGGGCAGTGCCCAGGCAGCCTTACTCCCCAGCATGGATGGGCACTCCCAAACTCCATCCCCAGGGCTGGGGTGCTCCTTCCCCCGTGGGGTGCCGGGCTGGGGTCGCAGGCAGTGGCACTTGGTACATGGTACATTGGTACATTGGTACACTGTACTTGGTACCCATGGCTGGGAGGAGGCAGAGCGGGCGGCATCTGGCGCTGCCGTCGGGGGTGGAGGATTGCTCGGCTCTGTCAGCCAGGGTTGCCTCCTGCGCTGGTTGTGTTAAACAGCACTTCTTTCTCGAAAATATGCGAGCTGGAGGCTTTATTTCAGGCTGCAGCCGCAGCGTCTGGGCTGCGGGACGGGAGCGCTGCGAGTGGCACCTCGCTTTGCAGCCAGCTGGGCTGGGAGCCAGGTCCCGGGAAGATCCCACACCCCTTTTTTGGAAACCTGAGCAGAGACAGCCTTTGCAGCTCGGTTTTTTAAATTTTTTTTATTTTTTTTTTCCAAAGGCTGAAGCCTTTCTTCTGTCATGTATTTGTATGAGGGCTTGTAGAGAAATAGTCTGTCTCTGTCAGAGAGGGGCTACATGAGGGTCACTCACCTTCTGAGGTTTAAAAGGGGATTCAGTTATCTGTCCTCCTCTGACCTTAACATCTGAAGCAGCAGAGAATGCTTCCATCTGGGAATAAAACTGCATCACTCTTCCTCCTGCAGGGTCCTCTGCCTTGCCCTTTTTATTGTCTGAGATCTTGTTCAAATCCTGGCTCTTTCACATATGATCAGCTTCTGCTTTGCTGGAGTCAGACAGAAGTAAAAACAAACAGACCTCTGTTCCCAGATACAGCTGCTGTGCTGGTTAGTGCACACTGCTCCAGCCTTTTTTTCCTGCAGAGACTTCGAGCCCTTCTCTTTTCCCAGTGACTCTCCAGGCTATGCCTTGGGGCTTCCCTTCAGGAATGCTCTTTGATCCCCTCCTTTTGCCTAAGGATGATGCTGAGCAAGGGGGATGATGTGCCCAGACCTCATAGGGGGCACAGCACCCCCTTGGCAGAGTCTGTGCAGAATTTGGAGGGAGCTGCTTCCCTGTGTGAAGGGATGTGCCTCAGGACCACAGTTCCAGCACAGGGTTATTTATTTGTTAGAACAGGAACATCCTCCTGTATTTCAAGTGTAGGAACCCTGGAATGAACTGACCTACGTGGGAAACTCATGTGATGGGGGACACACTTTCCTTGTCCCTCAGAGGAGATGCTCCTCCACCATTGCATCCATCGAGGTTCCTCATCAGGCAGCCCCTGTGTTTGACCATTGTGTTTAGCTGAAAAGTGAGTTAAAACTACTGCCCGTGGGCTTCACTGGGGCTTTTCACAGCTCTGTGACTTACAAAATAGATTAAATGCTGTAATTAGTCCAGGGCTACTTGGTACTCCGTGGTTGTCACTGTGTCCTGAGGCTCCCCAGGTCTTGCTGCAGGAGGGGAACCACGGCTGGTCCTGCTTGGAGGAGATAAACCCTGAAGATGTAGAGGATAAGGGAAATATGGTCATGCTGTTCAACTCACAGCCCTGCCTGAGCCCACCCCAAGGTGGAAACAGGGGAATGTGCAGTTTGTGAGGAAAAAAACAACTTATATTTCTGTATTATTCTTTGTCCTGCAAGACCCTGACATGTTATTTGGCTTATTCTGACAAATAGTCACGTTCAATGTGAAATATCACAAAATAATGATACTTTACGAAAATTCAGGGAAAAAAGAAATCATAATTTCTTCTCTCTGCTGGAACTTCAAGGAGTAAAATCTGTGATCTACAGTCTTACCAGGTGTTTGACTAACAGGTCGTGACCCGGGTCAGGAAATGCTGTGGTCAGTGTTTGATTTAATGCATAATAGTTCATATTAATGAGGAATCATTTACACCCATGCTCTCCTCATACACCTCCCAAAGTCAGTAGTAAGTTTTTTTGCTTAGTTTTGCATAACTGGAGAAACTTTAGTGGTGTAAAGCTGCCATGGCATGCAGGGAGCCTTGTTTCCATGCTCAAACTGCTCTGGGAAGTGATTGATCGTGTTTAAGTATTGGCACCCAGCTCACCTTCCTGCTGTCAGAGGCACACACTGTTTTCCAGGCTCTTTTCCATATTAACATACAGAAGGAGGGAGATCGTGCTTAAACCAGCTTGTTTAGCTCTTTGAATGTCTCTAAAAATCACACCACCACTATTGGCTCAGCAATTTATTTCAGGCTTTGATTTAAATGTCTCTCCATTTGTTTGGGGTCAGATGAGATCATTAGTAGTGTGTGCACATAACTTGCTGTTTCCATTTTGGAAAGATGCACACCCTGAGGACCATGTTAGTCAGAAATGGGAACAGAAATGAGCTTGGCAGAGTGCAGGTCCTGTGCATAGGAGTTCATGTGATAAAAAACACCCCTTCAGTTCTGGGCTTTGCCCCCTTTGGGGTGGTTTCTCACATTGGTCTGAGATCCCCAATGAGATTTTGGCATCTTGCTGGTGGGTAAATGCAGGGTTCTCTATTAACTCAGAGTGAAGGCTGCAGAGGCATCCCAGTCATTTCAGCAATTTCAGCCTTAGTTTATCTCAGATTTAATGGATAAACCACAAATTTGGGGGATGTGTGGGGGGTACTCCTTATATGACAGGTGAGCCCAAACCCCCCCTACAGTGCTGTCACCTCATCCTTCGTGGCCCTGATGACTTCTTGTCCAGTTTGCTCCTTTTCTAGCTCATTCCTCCCCATTCTGCAGTCCTGCTGCAGACATTCATATCTAAGAGATATAATCAATGATTTGACTTCCATGCTGTAGGCATTCCCTATAGAAATCCCCTGCTCAGTCAATTAGCAGGACTGAATTTCATATTACTTAACATCTATTCTCCTAGAAGGCAGGAGATTCCAGCATCTCCATCTATATTTGCTGGGATTATTGCTTAAAGGTGGCTTAGCTACTAAGCCACTGCTGCAAAAGCTCCATTAACTTTTTTACTTGTTGTACATGTGAGCTGGAAGGATTTCAGGGCTGTAGGTCGACTACAGAAACCTGACACCCATTCTTCGAGCAATTAAACTTTGTAAAGTAAACTATGTGGATTTCATTAAGGAAATGGATCCATCAGCACTGGGAATACCACGTATGAATATTTCCTTGTAATGGAAAAGTGAGCATGTTGACAGGATGAATTATTAGACATATTTACAAACAGCTGTTAAAAAGCCAATGTGTATGTCCCAGCTGTATTTCCCCCCCTTTTTATGCAGGGTTTATAGCAGTTATCCTTTGAAAAGCCAGCTCAATTGGCTTTCTTTCGAGGAGAGGTAAGCTTGATTAATTTATTCATCCTCCACAAGTCTGCAGTCACGACCACGGGAATGGTCTGTCTGTCTGCAGTTTATCTGAGGAATAAACCCACGGGCAGACAACCAGCACAGAGCCTACATGGTGTTTAATTACAGCTATTGTGTCCATCTGATGCAGCAATCAATACGTTTGAGTCTTTTCCCCAATCATGCTCATTTTCATGGAATTCTTTTCCCTGGCTGTGGACTGTGTGAGGTGAGAACTGAGATCATTAGTGGGAGTTTGACACCAGGGGAGGGGGTTTGGATCGTGGTGACACTGTGAG
The DNA here is from genome assembly GCA_035221455.1 of Xenops minutus. NCBI lineage: Eukaryota > Metazoa > Chordata > Aves > Passeriformes > Furnariidae > Xenops > Xenops minutus. The sequence goes on along the minus strand of JAWWEE010000069.1, from coordinate 5,207,382 downwards.
GGGTCTGACATGGTTCACTGGTTGATATTCCAGGTTTAAAGGGACACACAAGAAAGAAGGATTAAGCCCAAGGTGTTGCCACTCGAGGTGTGTTGTGCATGCTGCTTCTGAACGTGTCAGCTTGGAAGTTGTAGGAAATGTGAATCCCATGGCACTGGATTACAAGAACAGAATATGCAATGAGATTATTGCCAAGACTTTCAGACCCATCTTGTGTCTGAACCCCCTCCTGCTGTTCCTTCTCCACCTCAATCTTTCCCTTGCCTGTCAATAAAACAGAACAGCTCTCAGCTGGAGAGGCACCCCTAGGACCCGGCAGTGCACCCCAAGTGCTTTGGGGCTGTGGTGTCCATGGCATTGCAGCAGGGAAAGCTTGACCTGGAATTACAGTGCCTGCTTCCCCCAGCGAGATTCCCCCGTATCCCCAGCCAGCCTCCAGCAGCTCCTCCTTCTTCTCTTTGACTAGACACCATGTGGAAAGTTCCTTGTGTTGTTTCCATCTGACTGCAGCAGCATCTGCTGCTGCTGATAAAGCTGCTAGAGCTGGGAGAGGAGCAGCCCCAGCCCGTGTGGGGGACCCTGGTGGGTCCCAGCTGGTGACAAGGCTCTGGAACAATTGTCACCCAGCTCCGTGTGCCCCGACTGCTCTGGTTTGACCCAAATTACAGAGCACTCAGCCACGTGCTCAGGTCCATCTCTATTTAGCAAGGCAGTGGAGCATCTCCTGGAGTTCACACAGTGCCTGTGCTTAAGTTTAAGTGTGTTTTCTCTTTGGGGATCCAGGGTTTGCCTTCCAGCCATTTAAACCCCTCATAGGCTTTTTCAGCTTCTCTGATCCAGAGCCAGTTTGTACAAGGAGGAGACCATGGATGTGGCAACTGGCAGAGAAATGGAGCACCTGTGGGTTCAGAGCTGCAAAGAACTGCTTGGAACGAGCTCAGTGTTTAATGATGTATTTGCTGGGGTCAGTTTTCATATAGTCTGAAGCTGGGGCTCCAATTTCCTTCCCCCAGCTCCAGCAGTTATCCCTTTGCCATATAGGATTACAGAAGGAATATTGTTTCTGTAGCACAGGAGATGATAATGTAATACAAGCTGAACAAAATCCTCCATATTTATATCCATAATTTTTACAAATTTATTTAAACAAATAGGCCTAGTCTGAAGCCAGCTGTTTCCACGTGTTGTGATCCCTTCTGAGTATTTTGGTTCTCTCTAAGCTAAATCCATGAAATGAATCAAGTATTTTTTATTGTTAATTAAAGAAAAGGAACTGTACAGGTTTAAAGAAGTTAGATTTGCTGTAGCATCCATATATATAATGCACCTAGTTTCAAAGGAGGTCTAGTGGAAGGGCACATTCCCTCTGTAAGGTGCTTAGGTTGATGAGAAACCTATTTGTAAGGAAAATTGACTTTGGAAACAGTTGAGAGCAAGCTGCTGCTTTTTCTAGTCTCTGCCAAGTGATTGATTTGGTCCAGAGGTTCATCAGATCATTGCTTCCAATAATATAATTTTGCTTATTTATTTTATAGATGATCAATATGATAAATATTGCAGCAACATGGAAGTGCCAAGTAGATTATTTCTGGCGGTGTTGGAGTGGTGAGGGGCACGCTCCAGCTTCCACTGTGTGCCTTGTGAAGCAGAAAAGCAATTCAGTCAGACTAAAGGCTACAGATGAGGCTGGATGTTCGCTGCAATAAATGCAAATGATTTGAATTCATTTCACTGGTAAGAGGAGAAGAGGGGAAAAAAAAATTAAAGATGTTGCAGATCAAGGAATTCAACTTTAAACAGACACAAAATTAACATAAAAGAAAACAAAGCAATAAAGAGAGGGGGAAAATAGATTTCACTAAAATAATCTGGTTTAATGAATAGCCCATGATTTATTTCTGAAGTACCTCTCTGTGGTAGTGGTTTCCCCCCCTCCTTTTTTTTTTTTAGAGCATGTACAATAGCATTATGGCCTAGCTGCAATCAGTCTGCTGCGAACAGCTTGTATATATTTGGATGTTCACTGGCCCATGAGAGCAAATCGTCCTCCCTTACTGTCAAAGACTTTCTTTTCCAGTTCCTTTATTAGGTAACAAATGGTTCCCGTTTCTTTTGTTCCTCAGTGTTAAGCACATTCAGATTTTCTGGCTCTGTATTATTATTTTTGTTTAGATTTGTTAATGACTTGTGTTCCTTTGTCTGGGAGGGATGGGGTTGTGAGGCTCTCCTGCTTTCACTGAGAAATACCTTGTAATGAAATAGAGCCCAGAGCTTATCAATGCAGGATATAACCCAGCTGGGATCCTTCCATGAGCATTCACTGCAGCACGTTGGGGTAATTCTTGTAAAGCCTCTTTAACAGAAGGGAAATTTTCACTTGTTCATGGCCAGTGCAGTAACTGCTGAATGGGCACCAGTATCTCTCACGTTTGCTGTCCAGAGCCACAGAAGAAATAAATGATAAAATAATCTTAAAATAAGATATTCAAATTTATGGATAGCCTGCTCGAGTCTCTTCTGATTTAAATTTAGCTTAAATTCCTTCTAGACTAAGGAGTTCTGCAAAGGAGTTCATTCTCCTTAGCATCCCGAGAGAGGGAAGGGTCACATCCTCATGGGAAACCCTCTGGTGCCACTTTCAAGGGATGTGAGGGCTCCTGGACCAGCCAAACACCAGGGAAGGGCTCTGCTCACATGGGCATTACCCCATCTGGCAGAGAAAAGGGCTCTAAGGCTTGTTTTTAGAGTGACCACGAGTAACTTGAAGTGATTAGAGCCTTGAGATGCCACAGCAACTGGAGCCTGAGGATGCTGCGGCGCCAGCGGTGCTCAGGAATTCAGAGATGTTGATCAGATTTGGCAAATCTGCACATTTGGTTTCCCCCTGCCCTTTCCCCCACCCTTGTCCCTGAGCTAAACCTCTGGCCCAAACAACAACAGAAATTGTGGAACAGAAAAATATGAGTGTTCCTAATTGGAAACAGCCTTTTCCTTTTGTCTGGGCTGGGTATATTTAACTGGGTCCATTCCACTGCCAATACATGTTTGCCAAGGAAAACTTTCTCATTTAAACCTTCCACTCCTCCAAACAGAGAGGAGCTGGAAGTAGGTCTTAGGGAAAAATAATACCCTTGGTCTCCTTTTTTTTTTTTTTGATCTAGTCTTTTCCTATCAGTTTGAAACCCTGAGTTGCTTTGCTTAAACAGGAGACCAGCAGGTGCACAGCTTGTGAACCACATGGTGATGTCTCTGGTGCCACTCACGGCCTAAGAGTGACACAGGGGTTGCTTTGGACAGGCAGTTTAATGTCTTTTTATTCCCCATGATGTGTTTTAGTCTTTTTTTATTCCCCAGGACTTCATCCCAGATCCCAATCAGCAAGGATACACTGCCCACTAAGCTGACCCTGGGAGGTGCTATCGCTGCCACCTCGAGTGGCCTTTTTGGGGAGGAAAAACAGTGCTTTAGGTCCTTTTTTAGTGAGAAGAAAGCTTGTTAAAAGCAGACCAGCTTGCTAAGTCACACCAGCTCAGTGGAGAGCACCTCTGAGGACTCTTGGGGGTGTCCCTGAGGGAAATGCAGTGTTTGTCCCTGGTCCTGCTGGAGGTTCCTCTGTTTGTGGTCACAGGTTTGATCCCAGCATGAGCTGGGAGTGTTCACACTGGAGCAGAGTGTGGTTTCATCCACCTCTCCCAGACCTGAGCACTCGAACTGAGCATCTGAAATGCCTCCCCCAGAGCCCACCGAGGGCAGTGAGCAGCGTCTGCAGCACTGCCAGCTCCCTTAATTAAGGGAATGCAAATGGGCTGCAAGGGAGAAGGTGCCAGTGAAAGGAAAGGCAGCTCATGAAAGGGAGCACAGAAATTATTCACGTAGCCCTAAAGTTTACTTCTAAGAGGTGGGGTTTCTTTTTTCCAATTTCATATATTTTCCTTGATCATTTGAGAGAAAAGAGCCGTCCATAGACAGATCTCCAAAGAGATTATGATTTCTTCAGCTTTGCTATTGCTTTAATCCGTGGTCTCTTTAGACAGGGAATGTCTAATTGGTGCACTGGTGAAATAAAATGTTTAAATAGATTGAATGGCAGACTTTTTCCCTCTGTTGTGACATTAATCCCCCAATATTCCTGGGCCCCTTGCTGGGTATTGAGGCAAAGAAAGGAACTAGAGGAGGTCCCTCTCTATACATCTGTGATGTGAAAACTCCCTGGATACACTTATCATACATGATCCAATACATCAATTAAACTGAGGACCTTTCTGCAGTCGTCACTTACACACATGAAATAAATCACTCCATATGAGCCATATTTCTCTACCTCGTGGCAGGTGGCTCTGCAGAGGAGATGTGATGGGGGAAGGCAGAAGAGGCTGCCTGGCCAGCCTGGTCTCTGGCAGAACCTCTCCCTATAGGGATGGAACTGTGTTTTCCTCACATCTGATGCACTGAGAGAGCTGGAAGGAGATGCTGGAGAAGCAGGTAAGATGGAAATTAGGAGGTAAATAAAAAGGTTGGTGCTCTTGAAGTTTTCTTTTTTGATGTTTTTATCCTTTATTGGTCTCTATTCTTTGTGGTTTTATCAAGATTGATAAGAATGCTTAAAATGAACCTGTACCTGCTCTTCCTTTCTCTGGTTTTGGCTGAATTCTCCAAAGAGAAGTTTTAGAAACTTCTGACTTGCATTTGACTGTGAGCTCTGTCCCCTCCCTTTCCTGAAAAAGTTCCTAAGGAATCCTGAAAAGAGGCTTCAGACTCCACAGTCCTCCACCACTTAGGAAGTGCTTTGCAGAATTCACAGCAGCAGATTAACACTCCCAGACCCCCAAATCAAAGGATTTCCAGCTCCACCCCCCTCCCGTCTATTATTGGGGGGGGATCTCAATCTCCTCAGAAAAGAGGTAAAAAAGAGATGAAATTAGGGCTTAAAAGTAATTTAGGTTTGCACTAAATTCAGTTTAGTGTTGTCAGTAACACACACTGCCTACAGAAAAATTAGAGAGATTATTGTGGAATAAAAGGCAGAGTCACAGCATGTTTGACAATATGCTCTGCATTTTATGTTCATTAGGACAGGGAGCCTGAAATACTCATTTCTTTATGATGAAGGAACTAAAGATTTCCAATGAACACTCTGCAATGAGTGTGCAGAGGGGATTTATTGCTAAACCAGCTTGTTAATCAAGTGACCACCTTAACTAAGTTATGTAGATACTTCTCCCTCATACACCCCTTTGGTGAACCTGGGAAGGGGGAACCCTGCAGGTCAACTTCAGCAGGTCCTGAGGAAATTGAGACACAGATTTTGGGAAAGCACAGTTAGAGCTCTGTTAAAACCCCTCCTTTGGGTACCCATCCTTTAAAACGGGACATCTGTGTCACAGGGGGCCCTGCTGACACTTTTGAGGATTTATGCTGATCTCCCAACCATGGGTTCTAGGACATTGAAAGCAGCCCCAAGGGTTCACCAATAAGAGCCTGGGATGGAGATGGTGGGAAATGGGACCATGTTCATCACCAGCATCTCAGAATAATGCTGGTGATGTGCCTTGGTCTGTGCATGAATGGTGACTTTGTCCCCTCAACAAAAAGAGATGGGAACTCTTTGAAGGCTGCCCCAAGCACTGTGGGTTTGGTTGTAACTGCATCATTAGTAAATAATTAATAACATAGACAAACCAGTGCTAGGAAAACCCATCATCCCCCTTGCTGCATCTGCTTCAGCCACTGAACATGAGAAAATTGGAGATGGAGCAGGCATGGCTGGTGCTGGTGGCAGCTCAGGAGTAACCCATGAGTAGGGAGATGCCCCTTTGACACTGGAGAACGGTGGTGAAGTGGCTGTGCTTGTGTCAGAGCAGGATTTGGCCCTCAGGAAATGGTTAAGCTGTAAATTCTGGATGTGACAGGCCAGGGTAACGCTGGGCTGTTGGTTCCTGTCAAAGGCTGTGCAAAGACTCCTTTGTTAGAGGGTCAATAATTGGCTCGATGGGCTGTAATTGCTCACCCTGCTCAATCACAGCCCAGGGCTGGAGGTGCATCCTGTGAGACTCCAGCACAGCAGCTCCTGGCAGCTGGAAGGGTTGCTCTGGGGGCCAGGGCAGCACAGCTGGATCGTGGGTCAGCAGCTGGGATGGGTAACGCTTCCAAAAGTGCTGGAAGGATGCCCAGTCCCATGGTCCATCTGCAGGGAAGGGCTCTGCTCCCTGTTCCTGGGCACCTGCCAGTCCCAGCATCTGTTCTGGGGCCTCTGTCCAGCTCTGGGCTCACAGATCACTTCGGTGATGCTTTTGAACACAGTTGTGCTTCAGAGTGTCACAAAGAGTTGACAAACTCTTCAGAAGACCTTTCTTCGGCCGGTTTGCTGAATTTATGACTGAGATGGAGAACCTCTGCCTGCCAGGGGCATGTGCAGCCTCGGGAGTGTGAAACACAAGGATGCAGCAGAAGATTTGTTTAAAAACAGAGATGAGAGTGGTGTGGTGTGTAGACCTTGGGTGGTCACACTGTGGAGCAAAGGAAGGGCTAGGAGAAGGTGATCCCAGTTATTTCTGGGTATGGGCCAATATGACCAATGTTTTTATGCTGTGTTTTGTTTTTTTTTTAAATCACTAAATATTACTGTATCTTTGCAGGGTTATTTTTGTGCTCTTCCCTGCATGATCCCTTTTATTTCAGCTCTTAGCTGTGGGAAGATGATTAAAAATGGCACATTGTCTGCACCTTGAGTTTCTGACACAACCTCAGCACAGATATTGTCGGCAATTGTGTTTCTGACAGTAACAAGACACTCTGTAACTCAGGATTCGGAGACTTTCTGTTCTCCTGCCCGTGCACTTAATGAAACCAGAGTTTGTTTTAGAAAGAAAAAAGCCTTTCTGAGTTAATTGCAGCTCTCTTCAAACCAGGGGATACAGAGGCAGGAACTGAAGCTCACAGTCATGAGAAAATCTGAGGAAGGGAGAGGATAAAGTGCGCTAGGAAAAGAAAAATCCTTTTTATTTCCCAAGAAGGCATTATGAACAGTAGAGTGAGAAAAAAATTACTTGACAAGGTTCTTCTAAAGAGGTAGAATAGTGTAAAGTGCTGGTTAAATTCCCATTGATCTTTCACTCAGCTTCCCATATACATGTGGGTTTGACTATCTGATGTTTCCTTTCACTGTCATAAGTAATAACGGAGTGGAAACAATCATTTCTAAATAACTGCCTATGATTCTTCTATTGTAGTGATTAGGGATGAATAATTATTAGCTCTGCTGAATTTTGCATGGATGGATGTGATGCGAGTCACCGGGAGCTGTCAGCCTCTGGCACCTGCGCGATCCACTCTGTGCCTATAGACGGTGCCTATAGATGGTGCTCTTCGCCTCGCTCAGCTCCAGCCGCTGCTCCAAGCTGGAAATCAGAGATCTGGACGTGCTTTCCATGTCCTAAATAGTCACAAGGAAAGAGGTTGGGGGTGGGAGGTGGGAAAGGCTCTTTTCCTACCGCTGTTTTCCTGCTTTAGATGTTAGGGGAGAGCTGAATGTATTTTATTCCCCTGGGAATGGCAAATGCAGAGCAAAGGCTGATGTTGGGTCTTGCTGCCTCTGTGGGCACCAAGAGAAGTGCCCGAGGCAATGTCTAAAGCCACGTTATCCAGGACTTTCAGCGAGTATGAAGCTCTGGGTGCTGGGAGGGTTGAAAGGCTCCTCGTTTCACATGGCTCAGGCAGATTCATGACTCCTGTGCTCTGAAGTGAGGGCGTTTATCAAAGATGAGGACAGAGAGAAATTGGGAATACATGGGCTCGAAGCAGAGCCCAATCTTTCACTGATGCTTTGCTTCACCAGCTGCTTAAAGACTGCTTTGCCATCAGCAGCCCAGATCCTGCCCTGCAGAAAAGGGGTGCCTGGTGTAACTCCCTGTGTCAGGAAATAGGGATGAGAAGTTGTGTGCCAGCAGTTTAAAGGTGGCTTTATAGATGATCTTCCCTGCTTGGCCAGTGGTTTTTGAGCTCCTGTTTTCTTTTTCGAGGCTGTGGTTGGGTGTGTCAGTGACAGACCTGCTGAAAAAGTGGCTTTTGGCACCCAGGTGGCTCCCATGGCATTGCAAGGCAGGTCCAGGGGTCTGTTCTGTTCCCAGTGCTTGGTGGCTCAGGAGAGAGGGATGTCAGGCATGGAGGAGGATCTGCTCTGCTGGCTGTTTAATCCTTGTCTCTGCATGGTGACACTGGGGGTGTGTGTGTAAATATGTGTGTGTGTAGAGGTTGTGTGGGGCTCTGTGGACCTGGCATTGTACATCTCTGTGTATCTGACATCATATGTATTTAGCTGAAATACAGGCAGGTTCTTCCTTCTGTTGCAGTTCCAGATTTTGATTCCAGCACTTAGGCCCATCACCTTTTCTAGGAAAAGGTGAATGCAGGTATCCACCGAAGGATAATACCTGGATACTCCCAGGTACATGGTGTAATTCTTAGGGTGGTCCTGTGCAGGGCCAGGAGTTGGACTTTGATGATCCCTGTGGCTCCCTTCCAACTCAGGTTACTGTCAGATTTCTCCAGCAGTTGCTTCAGCACAGGGCTTGCTAATATTTAAAGCACACAGACAACTCATTAGCCCAGCAGCACATCCATCACCTGAGCAAACCCAAGTGAGTTTCCACCTGCTTTGTGTTGCTCGCCACATGCTGGAACAGCCTGTTGCTCACGTGTCCTGTGCAGGAGCTGCACTGCAAGTCTGGGGTTGTTTCCCAGCCAAGCAATCCTGTAATTAGCTTGAGACAAACTCTCTGCACAGGAGCATAATTGACCATCAATAAATAATAAACGGAAGACAGGATGCAAACAGGCCTGCAAAGAGGGGAGAAATGGGTGTTGAGATGCTCTGACCTGACCTGTGTGGCTTCTGCACAAGGAGGAATTGCATTAATGGGGTGTGCATTTAGCCGAGGATGGGCTTTGTTAATGGGATTTGGTTCTGTTTGCTGTGAATGTGCAACACAGTAACTGTATTGGGGACGGAATAGGAAAGAGACAAGCTTGCTCGGGAACCAATGCTGCCATCCACTGAGTATCTTCTGTTTCCTCTCCTGAGCTGAAAAGCTGCAACCTGGGGGTCTTTCCAGGATGTCAAAGTGCTCAGCTCCAGAGCTGTAGTGATGTTGAGGGGACCCTTTTCGTGGCAGTGGGGCTGGGCTGTGTAGGGAGATTATCCATGCTCTACTGATGGCTGTACAGGTGCTATTGGAAAGGAAATCCTTCCTGAAGAATGGTAAATGTGGTGGGGATGGGGAGGCACACAGGCAAGCCAACCTGTCATTTTCTCCCAGATGGGGCAGTGCAGGATCTGCTTTACAGCCCTTCTGGGAGGGAGGGAAATACTAGGTCTGAAACTGCACAGGGGGCTGCAAAGGCATTCCCTGCTGGACCCCTGGACAAGGGGCTCCTGAACCCTCTATACAGCAAAACTGACAGCAACAGTGTCTTTTTCCCCCCAAAAAAACCCACACTCCTGCAGGGTCCTGCTGTGACCTGCACCAAGCTCTGCATCAGGTGTGTCCCGAGCTGAGCTCAACCTGGGGAAGATGCAGTGAGGCATCTGAGGCCGTGCTACAGCAGTGGAGGTGAGAGGGGCTGGAAGGGAACTGCAAGAGTAGGTTGGGGTTGTCTTGTTGCTAAGGTTGTGGAAGAGGCCCAGGATGATGGCTCTAATTTTCTCTCACAACTATTCCAATGTGTAATAGATAAATTGTTAAAAAATTCTTGATGACAAGAAATGGCAAACAGCAATCCATCATGATATTGATTCCCTCCACCAGTTGCGCTCCTCGAAATCATTCCCGTGCCCCTTGCTGGGCAGGGTCAGCTGGACTGTGGTGTTCCTGGGGTTTTGGGGCAGTGTGGCTGTGCTGTCCTGCTCTGGCACCGGGAATGGCTTTGCCTCCCCAATCCCAAGCCCTTGTGGGCCAATACAGGTAACCAGTGGGGCTCAGAGGTGGTTGAAGATGCTCCTCTGGGTACCTTCCAGCTTCCAGGTATTTTTCCTTGTGTGAGGCCAGGTGGAGGCTCCATTATGAACCCCTTGATCCCAGTGTGGGCTCTCCTGGTTCTCAGCAGTGACTGGTGGCAGGGCACCCCATCCTAGCTGGCCATGGCCACTGTGTGGTTGGGCTCTGACAGCTTTTGGCAGGCCAGGAGGTGTAAGGTCAGTGGCTTCAGTGGTTGTGTGGCATGTGTACAGCTTTGGCTCTGCCGGAGGTGACCTGGCCTTGGCAGAAAACCAGATTGGCAGCTCCTTTCCCTAAACAAGGAAACTGAGGAACGGAGAGCTCAGGTGTCGCTCTTCCCACCAGAGCTGGGAGCAAGGTGTGCACGGCAGGCTCAGGGCTGGGAACAGAAACCAGCAGCCGTCATTCCGCTCCTTCCCAGCGCTGATGGAGAGGCCGCAGCCCCGCAAGGTGGGACAGCTGAGGGGGCAGGTGCGGGAGCCTGAGCAGAGGCAGCTGTGCGTGTGCCGGGGCGCGCAGCCCTCCGCGCCGAGCCTGCCCCGCTCGGGGGTCGCTCTGGGGCTTTGTTTCAGCATCTCCCCCGGCTCTGCGCAGGGAAGGCGGGGGGCGCAGGTGAGGCGGGGGAAGGGGGTGCGGGTGCCGAGCCCCTCTGGCAGCTCGGCGAGGAGGGAAGGGTTAATGTCGGGGAGCGGGGGCGGCGCGGGGGCGGCGGCGGGCGGGGAGCGGGGAGCGCGCCCGGGCTCGGCGGCGGGTGCGGGCGCGGATGCGGGAGCGGAGCCGAGCCGGGGCTCGCCGCCGCACTCGGGCAGCGGCTGCGGAGGCATGAGAGGCCGGCCGAGCTGAGCCGAGCCGAGCCGCGCCGGGGGAAGGGCGGACGGGGCTGCGGGGAGCGGCGGAGAGCCCGGCCCCGGATCTTCCATGGTGCCGGGGGCCGCGGGGATCCCCCCGCCGTGAGCCGGGAGGGCGGGCGGCACCGGAGCTGCGAGGTCTCGGTGAGTGGCGGTGGATGGCGAGGGGGTGCCCTGGGCATCCCCCCGGTGGAGGAGGTGGGGATGAGGATGGTCCCCGCTGTGGTGCCCGAGGCGGGTGGCACCGGGGGCTGCGGACCGCGGGGTGATGCTCGGCGGCACCGGCCGTGCCCGGCGAGGTGCGCGGGGGTGATGGAGGGTCATGGGGGTGATGGAGGGTACCCGCTGCCTGCGGGAGGGATGGGGGAACCCGCTCCGACCCTCTCTGTTCTGGGGATCCAGCTCGCGTTCTCTCCCGGGGCTGCTCTCCGTGCGCACACGCGTTAGACACACCGATGTATTTGCCCCCGCATTCCGCGGCCGCTCGGTACCGCTCAGGCACGGTCTGGAGCGGCCAACGCACCGGCATGAACTCAGCTCCCTAAAAAGTTCCTGTGGGAAAAGAGGGACTTTTTTTGAAAACACCCCTGAATCTTGGGGGGGGGGGAGGAATGAAATAAAATCCCCATTGAAACTTTCCTAAATCCTCTCAAAACCCTTTTTGGAGGGTGATGGTGGGGGGGATGGCAAATGCACTTGTGCTCCCTTGAGGGAAATCCCAACTCGTGGGTGATGATGGTCCAAGTCTCTCCACCCCCGGAGCTGTGGATGGGTGTTGGTGACAGCTGAGGCTGCTCCGTGTGAGCTGTCCTCTCCGGTGGTGACCTCCGTTTAACCTGGCACGGTCAGGCATTCCCGGCTTTGTCTCCATTCAAGCTATGGCCAATACTCGCACGTTCCTGGAGGTGAAGTGAGTGATGTTCAATTAATCTGCGTTCTAAGGGGTATCAGAAAGTCAATAGGTGAATATTAAGTGAGGTGAATAGTAAGTGGTAGAGGGGGGAAAAAGCCCTGTACATCTGTGGCCAGGGCTTCAAGCTTGGAGGTGAGGGAATGGGAAGTTAGCAGAGTGCCATGATGTAAAACCCGCTGCTGACAGGGTTCCCCTGTTATTTGCTGAGCACTTGATGCTTCGCTGGTGGCTTGAATATGTTTAGTAGATCTCAGCTGACTTGGGGATATGGTCTTGGCTCTCCTGCTCTGGATGGCTTCATTGATAACGGTGTCTCAAAGTTAAATCAAATGACCTACTTTACAGCTGAGAGACAGATGCCTTGGAAGAAATCTGTGCCATCTTCAGAACAGATGTTTGGCTTTTTACCTTTAGCACAGAGGTGTTAAATCCTTTAAAATTCAATGGGGTTTTTTGGTCTTTATTGCTGTCTTTTTGCCATTTGTTGTCACTTTGAGGACCCTCAAAGCTTAAATGTGATATTTTGGGGTGGTGCAGGGAACCAGATAAAACAGCTTTGATTTGAGAAACTTGGTGCAAGCAATGAGTAACGTGAATGTCCAATGTCTGTTGTGAAATGGCTTATCTAGCAAACCAGTCCTCTGTCCCAACTCTTCTAACCATATCCTCAGCTCTTGTTGCAAGAAGATAAAGTAACCCAATTTAGTCTTCGTAGCCTTTATGGTGGTGTTTGATGTAATTAATTGTGGAGTTTCCCCCTGGCTTATAGTAAGTTTGTGCGGTGGAAACAGGTGACAGATGCTGCATAGGATCTGCATAGAATCTACCAATATGATGGAAACAGCTTTTTCCATGCACTTACCATGCTCTGTCTTGTTCTTTGCATTAACCCTGAGCTTCCCCTGCTTCCCAGCAGAAGGGAACTTCAGCTGGATGCAAAAGGGAATGTGCAGATCCAGGCTGGCTGCGGGAGCCTGGAGAAGGGGTGACTGCTCCTGCCCTGTGCTCTTTAACTCTCTTCAGCAAATTGCGTTAGTATGTGACAAATTGGCTCGCAAAGCAGCTAAATGGAAATGACATTTGGAGCAGTTTGCTGTGCATACCCTGTGGTGTCTCGGGGAAACATGTGATTTGCAGTATCTTCCCGGCATCTCCAATTTAACTACAGCTTACGAGGCTTTCCAGAACTTACTTTGGGAACTCCTGTTGCAGCTAAATGTAGGAGTCTAGAGCATGTCTTGGAATCGTTGCCCAAAAGCTAGGGCAGATGTAGGTGCAGACTGTCTCATGCCGTAGGCAGCTCCTGTGAAGAGTTGAACTAGGAAAGAAAGCAAAAGCTGATATTTAGAAATTGCGTGGGGCACATGGTGAGAAGCTTAAGGTGGAAAGCCGGGCAGGCTGCTGGGTGCCAACACAACCCTGTCCTGCGGGAGCAGAGGTGCCTTTGCTCAGCTGAGGTCGGTTTTTGGCTCTCGGAGGAGCGGACGGTGCCGTATCCAAGAGGAGAGAGCACACCTGCTTCTCCCATCCCGCCTCTCCGGGCACAGCCGCGGCTGTTTGAACACGGCAGCGATCAAGCGGCTTTAATTGGCCCCTCTGCAGCTTGAACAATAAATATGTAATGGGGGAGAGTGCCCCCCTGTTCCACACGGCGTTGGGGCTGTCATTTTTGATGGGGAAGCGTGTGTTCTCCTCTCTCCTCATCCCTGCGCGCTCGGGCTCCGCTCCCGCCCGTCTCGTACGGCGTGTGAAAACTGCGCTCCCCCATCTGCGTTTGGCATCCTTAAAAAGAGGGGGGGAAAAAGAGAAAAAAGATGAACCTGAGCATGCAGTGCTCCTGAGACAGGCCCCTTCACATTTCTAAACACTCTTGATTATTCAGCTAATCTTTATTTCATGGGCCTGTTACAAGAAACACAAATGGGGGAGAAAGTAGAAGGCGGTGACACATTTAAAATACACAAGAAAAGTGCTGGCAGGAATATAATCGTTCTTCTTCCAGCGATATGAAATATTTATGGGCCTAAGTTGTGGCAAGATTCTCTGCCTCCCCTCCCACCTAACTCTGAAATGTTTTTCCCAGTAAACAGGAACTGGGGGGCACTGGTGGCGCTGCCAGCAGAGCCCTGTTTTGCCCTGGCTGTCGGCAGGGCAGGAGCTCCCAGCTGGCCGGGCACAGCGTCCGTCTGTCCTTCCCTGTGGAAGGGAAGGGAGGAGTGGAGTGCCCTGCCCGGCTCGTACGGGAGCAGAGCGTTGTGTTACAGTCTGTTAACTCGAAATAATTCAGCAGCGTCCCCTCGGCGAGCTGTGAAAAGCCCCCTTTGAGGTGCCCGTGTTGTGTAGGAGCCCGTTCTCCCCCAGGGCATTCTGCTATTAATTCATTAGATCTGAGGGTTTTTTTTCTCTCGTCTCCCCTCTTTTCTCTTCCTCCCCCCTCCCTTGCAATTCAAACAGTGATGAATGGACAAAAATCCCTCAAGGGAAACATTTTTTCACTTAGTTACAAAGATTTCATGGCTAATTAGAGTAAATGTGGTTTTTAGAGTGTTAATCTCTTAACCAGCTTGGCTGGGAGGCCACCGCCACAACAGCAAAGGGGAGGGCAGGGGGATCCAAGGGGGAAAAGGTGCTTCCAAGTTCTTCCTGGGGCTGAGCCACGGGCGCTGGTGGCTGGATCTGATGCGTCTGTCATGCCGTGCTGACCTCCTTAGCTCTGTTAATTGGGTGCCCACCTC
>JAWWEE010000069.1:5179818-5192794 GCA_035221455.1 Xenops minutus | reverse complement strand
CCCGGGCACGGCGGGACGAGGGCACGGCTGGGCTGTGCGGGACTCGAGGGCATTTTGGCGTGAGGAGGGCAGGAGCTCTTTGTGTGCACAAGTGGTGCAGCGGGAGCCTCCGGGATGAAAGGCAGAGCGGGAACAAAAGCAGAATTGAGGGCAGCGTGCTGTCCTTGGGCGGCAGAGGCGGCCGCCCGGGGCTTGTGTTCAGAGTCTCTCTCTCTGCAGTGAAAATATATGTATTTACTGGGTGGTTTACAGCCAGGAAGGCAAATGGGCTGCGGGTGCCTCGGGCTGGGTTCCCACGTGCTGCTGTGTGCCACAGGGTGGCCACGACACCTCCAATCCTCATGTGCATGGAGTGCACAGGCTCGCTGGTGAGACAGGGGACGTGTTATTGTCAAAGTTTTGCTGATGGGAGTCATCCCCTTTGCTGCTGTGAAGGCGATTTATCCTTGATGTCTGCTGTCGCGTTCCTCTCTTCTCTGCTTCTTCCCACCTTTCCAGCCTGGTTTTGGCTTCACTTTGAGTGGCTCTGGAAAAAGGGGTGAGTAACTTGTGAGCCGGCTCTCCATGGCAGCCCACCACCCACCCTGGACCCTACAGACGGCATAGGGAGAGCTGGGGGGATATGGGAGTGGGATGCGGGCTTGAAATTCCTCCTCATCCCACTAGAGGGGATCCTCTGGATCCGACTGAAAAGGGAATGTAAACCCAGCAACTGGCAAAGCTGCGCTGAGCTGCAGCCTCTGGGTGATGGGAGCATCAGGTACAGGGGCTGGAAGTCCGACCCGGAGCTTTGCTGAACACAGCACTGGAAGGGGGGGGCAAGAGGATTTGGGGGCTTTTCAGACATTCCTGGCCAAGGCAGGCTGGTTGTGGCTGCCCCTCTGTCTGTGTGGCTTGTGGCTGCTCTGCCTGCTGCATCTGAACCCAAGCACAGGAGCTGCTCAGGTGGGGGCGAGGCTGCTCTAGGAGGACTTCACCAAGAAAGCACAAGTTTCCCAAATACACAAGCGCAACATATGTCAGTGATGTATCTGATCTGCTGCGTGGTTTTCAGTCGGAGTTCGGATCCATCTGTGCATCTCGGAGGGGCTGAGTGAGGCTGTCAGCCCGAGGCTGGGTACCACGGTGCTGGCTGCTGCCAGGGAGGGGGTGCTGGGAAAGAGGTGCCCTCCCCTCCTTATCAGAGAGAGCCCATCTCATGTTTCTCCCTGTAATCGCAGCTTCTGTTTGGGTGAAATTGAACTGGGAGGTGGTGAAGGGGGGGGGATGAAAAGCAAGATAAATGTATCGTATTATGAAAATTTAATCCTGCTTTGCCTGGGCTTAAATTGCATTCAGAGCAGGAGATAAAAGGCATCGGAGTCACGTTATAAAAAAGGTCTAAATGATATCCAAAGGCAGAGCGATAGTGAGTCTGGGAGAGCCTGGCCAGCGAGGGCCCCCTGTGCCAGGGTGCCAGCTGGTGCTGCTCCTCCCTGCCTGGCACTGGTGGGGAGACCCCGACCCTTCCCTGGGACCAGCCCTGCCACTGTCCAGCCTGGCACAGCTCTATGTGAGAGGCACTCTGTTCCAGCTCACCACTTGCCTAAGGAGATAATTCTTCCAAGAAACAGAGGTCCCCTGTGGAAGTCCTGCTATCCAGCTGATGTTGTGTTAACCCTCTGCACCATGGTCCGTGTCTCCTGTATGGTCCTAAAAATCACAGTGCACAGGGATGAGCTCTCTTTGTAATGAGCTTCTGCCTTGCTGTGGATCTCCTGAAGCCCAAGGGACCTGGAAAGGGTCTTCAGATCTCCAGCCATTCCCTCTGTCCCTCTGGTGGGGCAGATGGCAGTGTGAGGGGAAGAGCCCGGAGCCCATCCCCATCCCTGTGTGGCTTTTGGGGTCTGAGGGTCCGATGCAAGATCCTGTCCCATCTAGGCCCTGCCTCTCCAGACTGGCTGTGTGCTGTGCTTGGTGTTCCAGCAGCTTCCCAGGCAGGAACGTTCCTTGCAGCCCTTTTCCTGCTCCGACAGCATTTCCCCACTTCATAAAAGTGAAAGGTGATGTCTGAGTAAATATTACACTGACCTCTCACCTCGTCTCCTCCCGCTGCCACTGCTGTTCCCTTCTCAGGGCTCATTCCTGGAGCTGAGCTGGGACTGTGACACTGTGGAGTGGGCTTGGAGCTGGGCTGGGAGCACAGTGGGGGCTCGGTGCTGGAGCAGGAGCCCAGTGCCTCCTGACTGGGAGAGGGAGGGGAAGGGCAGGCTCCTTCCTGACGGCTGATCCACCTCTGAGCGTGGTAAGTGGATGTTGTGTCAGGGGTTGGTCAGGCTCGGATCAGTCACTAACTCTGGTGGGAGCACAGGGAGGTGCTGCTTTAGGTGATGCTGCTCCAGCAGCAGAAGGTTTAGTGGGAACTTACACCAGGAAAATTACACGTGAGCAGGAGACTGTGCAGAGGAGCGGGCACAGGTGGGAAGAGCTGTGTCTGCCTCCGTGTGACCTGGAGGGGCTGGCAGGGCTCTCCAAGAGCAGGGCTCTCCAAGAGCAGGACCAGTGGCTCCCACCTGATGTGGCCTCAACTGGGGCTTAGCAGTGGGAGTGCTGGGATGTGTGTGGGGAAGCCCCCTGGGATGCATTATTCCATTTTTCCAAGTGAAGGGATGGTTGATGGTGGAGTCGTAGCCCTTGGAGAGCCCATTCCTGGCGTATATCAGGGCAGGTTAAAGGAAACAGCTTATTTTGCTTTCAGCTCCTGCTTGGCTCTTAACATCACTCTCTAAACAGCAGCTTGATTCCTGCAGCAGCTCAGCAGCAGGCTCCAGAGCCCCATTTCCCTGTCCCATGTCTGGGGAAAACAGGAAAGCTGTGGGGCAGCGCTGGGCTGCTGGCCCTGCCGCCCGTGACGCGCGCCGGGAAGGAAGAGGAGCCACCACGGCCGGTCCTGGAGCCGCCGTCACACCCTGACTCAGCGTGGAAGAAGTTCCTCGTGTTATTTCCAGGCTCAGAGAGCCTGGGAACAAATGCCTCCCGGGGAGATTTATGTGTAGTTCTTCCTCCGGAGCGGTTTCGTGTCGCCGGGTGAGAGCGGCACGGGGCACTGGTCGTACTGGGGGAAACTGGGTATCCTGCAAGAGAAGGGCAGCAGTCTGGAGGTGTGCAGGGGTGGTTCCTGCTTTGCTCGGTTAAGCTGGGAATGAGCTTCCAAAAAGTGAGTTTGTGCTCTGAGTTTTTGAGGTGAATGCTGGACTGATACTCACGATGAATTCTTTTGATTTGCTTCTCGATTTCTGGGCTTTTAGGGCTTGGCTTGTGAAGGTTTTCTGGAGAGTCCAAAGTGGCTGTTTGCCTGCTTGGAGTGGGAAGGTGAGATTCTGGGAAGCAGCAGTTGGAAAAGCAGGTGCTGTGGTGAATGTGTGTGTGTTGGTAGCAGGGTTAAAACCTCCCAAGTCATGCTATTGAATTTGGGCCATTTCCCCCTTCTTGGAGGATATTCCCAAAGCAGTGGTGAACGTGGCAGACCCCAGCGGGCTGGGTGCTTGCCCAGGTAGCCAAATCTGAGGGACTCACATGTGGCCAGTTCATGTGAAGAGCTTTGTTCCCCGTGGCTGGGCAGATTTATGGGTGTCAGAGCAGAGAAATGGTAAGTTGGCTGCTTAACAGGGATGTTACAGTTCAACTCCATAAAACACACTGGCTGTCTCCTTTACTCATTCGTTTGCCAAGTCCCCAAAAAGTCACAGTGACAGGAGCAGAGGATGGAGCACTGCCCTCATGATCATATTTCCTGCCTTTGCTGGTTTATGTCACAGCCTGTAATGTTATTTAAACAACAAAAAAAAAAAGCCTGTGAATTTCCTTTTGATTTTTAATGGAAGTGCAAAGAGGTGGGGAGGAAAAGGGAGCGTGCCTGGAGGTTTCCTAACTGGCTCAATTATTTTTATGCTTAAAATTTGCCATCTCACAAGTTTTAAATCTGAAGGGTAAAACATAGACTTGTGGAATGGTTTGGGTTGAAAGGGACCTTAAAGGTCCCTTCCCTGGAAATGTTCAAGGCCAGGTTGGACAGGGCTTGGAGAAACCTGGTTTAGTGGAAGGTGTCCCTGATGGATGATTTTTAAGGTCCCTTCCAACCCAAACCAGTCTGGAATTCTATGATAAATCTGGAGTAGACAAATTGACAGAGCTTTTCAAAGTTCAGCTTGGAATGAGAAATGCTTCTGTGTTTGCCTTAAACCTTCTGTTAATTCTGACTTTTGCTGTCTGCCCCTCTGTGTTTCCAAATCAATTTAACATTACAGAGGCGTCATCCATTGCGTTACAGAAGCTGGAAGGGCCAGATGGACAAACATCCACAGCCATTTGTTTGGCTGAGAGATGATGCAGCAGCCACAGGGTCACTGTGGGCTCTTCTCTGGTAGTTGTGAAGTTTTCTCTGCAGTTGTCAGGGAGTTAATTGCAGCAGCAGTGAGGAGGAGCCCTGCTCTGATCACTGCACTGGTGTGTTTGGCTCCACTGGCAGCCGAGGAGCCCCACGGAGCAGGAATTGTGTTTAAAGGCCTGTTCAGTGCTAACAGGTTCAGACTGTCTTTAAAATCTCATAGCAACCAAGGAGCACAGGCAAACACTCCAGAGTTCACTGGAAGAAAGAGGCAGGAGCCCCTTTTGCTTGTCCACTGGGATATAATAAGGTGCTGGGACAAGTGCTTGTGTAACTGGGCTTTTCAAGGCATAAATTGTGTGACAGGGGCAATTCGGTTCCATCGGTTCCACCAAATGAACCCTCTGAAGTCGAGGTGGCCACAGCTTGTTTTGGGCTGAGCTGAGAAGTGCTAGAAACAAATTCCCAGAAAGAAACAAAAGCAGAGGCTCTTTTAAGGACTTCCAAGGATGTTGTATAACTTGTTTAAAATAAATAAATAAATAAGCCCAGCCCAGGGTGCTGGATCACTGGCAGGTTTAACCTCAGGAGTGGCAGGTTGGCTTTGCAGGGGGTTTTCACTTCTGAGTGTGAATTCAGCAATATGTCTTGGGTTTTTAACCATTCACTTCCTCAAAGACTTGTGCAAAATGGGCTCTCTGTCAATCCTGTAGCTGGGATGAGATTTAATTTACTCTTAATAAAGGTGTGTTCTCTCTGGGTGCGAGTCCTGCTGGCACAGGGCTCTGGGCAGCTCATCTTCCCTGCAAGAACCTGCTCTCACACCATCCAAGCTGCAAAGACCCATTGAAAATCAAACAATTTTGGCTTAATTTCCTTCTCCTCCCAAGATCTGAAAAAACCCCCAGTGTTTTTATCACAGCCAGTGCAAACTTTAACATGAGAAAAAGCAAAATATTGACTCATTTGTTCACCACTGAGAATTCCTGTTTCATGCTCTGAAAATTCCCATTATAAACATGACACTTGGGCGGATTATCTGCTTTAGCCATCTTGTAACTGAGGAGGATATCGTATTAATTTCCTTGTCATTTAGTTTTTCCTCATATATGTGGGATCATTGGGTTAACAGTCTTATGAATCTTAATGTAAGGCAGCGGGGCTTTGCTTCTGGTGCCTAAAAAGACAAAGGAATCAGCACTGAAGTGATCCTGGATTTTCCAGGATCATCAGTTTTGCTCAGAGCTGTGTGGAAAATCAGATTTGGGTGTTTTTTTTTCAGCACAGCTTCTCAACCGTGTTGTCCTGGTGGAAGTTCTCCAGGTTTTGGGCTCAAATCATTGAGTTTTGGTTTCGTCCCCAAAACCCCTATGAGCTTTATAGAAATGTTTTGGGCATTTGGAAGACCAGTTTGTGGTTGCACTTGTAAAATCGAACCAGCTGAAAGTGTTCTCATGACCTGCACTGGTTCTCAAGTGTTGCTTTGGTGTGATTTTGGAGCAAACTCCTTTGTGGCTGCAGCTTTTTTTGGGTCTGCCAAAGGATCCGTGGAGTCCTGCAACAAACTCAGCTGTAGCTTCTCTCCCTCTGAGATCCTCTGTGTGTTTTATGGAATCGAGGAAATTCTGTTGTTAACCCAGGACCCCTCAGGGATGCATCCAGGCAGGGTGATGAGGTGGTGTTGATCTGGGTGGATCACACATTCTGGTCCCCACCTGGGCTCTGCAGTGCCCTGGGGAGCTGGGGGTGGCTGGGATGGGGGTCACTCAGGTGGGACTGGGGCCAGCCAAGGTGACACAGCTCCCGTGGAGCAGTGGTGAATTAAAGGGTGTGCGAGGAGCTCTCCAGGCAGCCAGGCTCGCTGCATTCCTGTGAAATATGGCCTTACAAGTCCTTGAAGGATTTATTGTTTTCCGGGCACTGCTGGATCCAGTCCGATAGGCTGGATATAGGAAGGAAATGACTCAGTTGCTCTACAGACAAGTGCAGCTTTGAAATTCAAAGAGGCAGGAGACAGCTGAGAGGTTCCAACTCGCTCCCATCGGGAGTCAGGTCCCTGTGTGTCTGTTCCTCCTCGTGCCTGGACCTCTGGTGGGCTGCGGGTGGGATGGGGCAGGGGCTGGCAGGGAGGAGGCTTGGACAGGCAGTGGTCACGGTGCCTCAGAACCCTCTGGTGTGATGATGCAATGGGGGGGGCAGGTGACAGAGCAAAGGTGGGGTCCCTCAGAGGGGAGAGGCAGGCGGGGTGGTGGGAGCAGCTGTGAGCTCCATGCTGGCCTCACCATTGCCAATCGATTGCCATGCCGGGGGCACAGCGTGGGACAGAGCTTGCAGCAGCAACAGCTTCCAGGTTTTTTTTTTTTATGGCAAGTTTTCCACCCCCCCAGGGTGCAGAATGAGCTGGGTGAGGAGTTTGGGGGCTCCAGCTCACTTGACTCCTTTCCTCTCACCCATGTTGTCCAGAGCTGACCCTGCTGTGCCAGTGCTTGTGTTCTGCTGTGAGCTATTCAGGGATTTGTAGAGCTACTGATTTTGCAAGACAAGCCCAGGCTTTCAGGATGTCTTATCCATCAAAGTGTCCAGCCCCTCTTTAGCCTCGTAACTTCTGGCTGATGTCAGATGTGGACGTAAGCAGATGCTTTCTCCATCTTATTATCAGCTTGGTTGGAGAGAGAGAAGTTTCTAAATGACAGAGATCCTTAGCAAAGAAACAAGAGTTAGTGTTAAAAATAAAGGAAACAAGACAGCTTGTTTCATCTAAACAGAAGGGTTATTAAACAGACTTGAATTAATCAGTGATCTGCCAGAGCTCTGAAATTGAAAAGCAGGGCAGGGGAGCATGGAGCAGATGAGTGGGAAAGAGCCGCTTTCTCAAGCAGACATTGATGTCCAAACACTGCAGGAGAGGAGATGATTTTCAGCTGATGGTGGAACTGAGATGAGATGACTCCAGGCTTTGGGGTCCTTGGCTGGACCTCAGAACATGAGACTGGGGGCATCTGGTTGCCCACACTGGGAGCCCCCCGAGCACTGATTCCCACGTGGGGTCCTGTCCACAGTGAGCTGCTGTCCCTGTGACTACAGTCTCCATCTGTGATGGTCACTTGTCATGCTTGGTGAAGCAGGCTGGGCAGGGATGAAGCTGCTTCACACTTCCCAGGGTGCAGGTATCTCAAGACACTGTCAAAAACTGCATCAAGCCCCGCAGTGATGCACTTAGAAAGGCAACAGCCCTGGGTGAAGAGGCTTTGAGGGGTAAATATGCTTCCTTTGCGTGGCTGATGAAGCTGGTGGTGACTGCAGTCCCCAGCACACACTGCCACTAAGACAGTCCTGACAAGGACTGGCTAATGGTCCCTGAAGGGTTCTTCAGTGCTGTGTGGCCTCTCTCCTGCATCAACCTGTCTGCTTTGGTTTTCCTGTTAATTTGAGGGCTTTTGCAGTGGTGTTCTGCCTTTCCAAATCCTTCTCATCCTATAGTGGTGCCTGGGTGATAATTCCTTCTGTGCTTGCGGTGGGAATGCCAGTGTGGCAGCTGGAATCTGGGGTGAAGCAGTGAGCTGATGCTGGGCTCACCACAGGGATGAACCTCTCCCTGTGTGTGTTCCTCCACTTCTCACCCTGACAACTCCTGCCCTGTTTTGGTGCTGTACCACCCCTGCCCTGCCAGTGTGATGGGGATAACACTATTTTGGAGTGGCACAGGGCACCAGCACCAGTAAACACCTCTCCAACATGCCTGAGTGTGCACTCAGGCAGTGGCGTGTTCTTAAAGATTTCAGCACTGCTGGCTGAGCGAAATCTGTAGCTGCACAGTTGGGGATTCAGCATCTCAGAATCTAATTTTAACAAATGTACAATTTCCTGGTTTACTTAGGTAACAGCACTGTGGCTACTGTGTAAATACATCTGGCTGCCGTAGGGAGTGTTGGGGATAACGAACACCACTCGCTGTACGGGGCTGGCACAGCCAAAGGATTTCTGTTTCAGGATTTCTGTTTAATGGAGTGGCTGGGGACCCATTTAATTTGAAGCTGGGGTTCTTCACTTGCCTGTGGTGCACTTGGAGTGAGGCCAGGAGAAGCTGCTGCTTATTTTTCTCCTCCAGTTCGGTGGCCGCTCTGTGATCTTCCCTCGTGCTGCACTGTAATATTCTCTTGTAATAAACTGCAGCTGGATGTCACCTGGGGAGAGAGTGCTGGGCTGAGGCTCTGGAGATAAAACTCCTCGCTTTGCCACTGGGACCTGGTGACTAGCCTTGAGCAAATCATTTAATCGTTTAATCTGCTTGCACCTAAGGTCACCATCCATTAAATTCCATTTTGTTGGGAATAAAGTCCATGAATAATCAAACGATGTTCAGGTGTACCAGTGAAGAGGTGCATAAACCTCAGTCCATCAGGACTCAGGTAAGAAACTAGAAAAAGCACTTTCTAAGGCACACACTGACCTACATTGCCTGGAGGGGTTGTGGACTCTGTTTCTGGGGGTCCTTAAGGACAGTTTAGAGCAACCTTACTTGAATGATGGTTTCAACAGCTGGTCCCTGCAGCAGGAGGCTGGATTAGAGACTCACAACTTTC
This sequence comes from Xenops minutus, assembly GCA_035221455.1. Classification (NCBI taxonomy): domain Eukaryota; kingdom Metazoa; phylum Chordata; class Aves; order Passeriformes; family Furnariidae; genus Xenops; species Xenops minutus. Next base: position 5,183,845 of record JAWWEE010000069.1, on the reverse strand, counting down.
TGGCCACAAACTTTTATGGCTGAATGTTATCCAAAGCCAGTGACCTGTTTACACAGGTTTGGCTGAACCCGAGACTTCTCAAAACTTGAATAAAACCAGCTATGAAACTTCAGAAGTGTTAAATTTCCCCTTTGTGTCATCCTTCAAGGCAACCAGGAAAATAAGGGTCTGTTCTGCTCCATGCTCCAGTGTGTCATGTTGTCACCAGCCTTGAGTTTGTCCTCAGGGACTGCCTGGTGAATAAAGTCCTCTTTTCCCAGCACCTCTCTTGATGCAAGGTAATTTATAAGCTATTTCGCAGCAGTGTACTTGAAGCTCAATAGCTGCCAGCTGTGGTTTCTCACATAGCAGGTGTCAAGTGTCAGCACAGGGAAAGAAAAAGGTGTCTAATTTCTGCCACCGAGGTGTCCGAGGTTGATTACGAATTTTTGTGGACGTCTTTTGGGGTTGGTGGGTTAAATGACTGCAGCTGTAATGCACAGCTGGGTGTGAGCCACGCTGGAGCCACAGCTGCAGTCCTGCTTTAGCCCTTTGCCAGAGGAGCCAGTGCACCCTTGGAGACACTGAGTTTGGCAGCATTAAGGAAATGCCTCTTGCTGTGTGGCAGGGGTGTTTCAGCATCCTTGGGGGGCAGAGGGAGCTGTGCCTGTGTTTGCTTGTCATCACTCAGGACAGAGCAGCCCTGCTCTGCTGAACAGTCTCTGAGGCCACTTGGTTTTTTCAGCTGGGAGAAGAGGAGCCTGAGGTCAGACCTCATTGGGGTCTGCAGCTTCCTCAAGAGGGGCACCAAAGGAATGGCTGGAGCTGTGTCAGGGAGGTTTGGGCTGGGCATTAGGAAAAGGTTCGTCCCCCAGAAGGTGGTTGGGCACTGAAGAGGCTCCCCAGAGCAGTGGCATGACCCCAAACCTGGTCAGGGAGTGTTTGGACAATGCTCTCAGACATATGATGGGATTTTGGGGGTGTCCTTTGCAGGGCCAGCAGCTGGATTTCAGTGATGTTTCTGGGTCCCTTTCAACTCAGGATATTCTATGATCAAAGGGTTTGAGTGGAGGTACACCAAGAAGTGCTAAACTGGTGCCTCACACACATCCTTTACTGCAGCAGTTTATTTCTGGTAACTTCCTTTTGAGGTTTTCATGGATGGAACATCTGAGTGCCTCATGTGTGGAAGGATTATACCCATTTCAGGGGTGGAACAACTGAGGCTGAGTAACATGACTTGTCCAGGCTTGTTCTACGAGGCTGAGACAGAGCCAGGAGTAACTCCAGGGCAGGGTGCTGTGTTTTGCCCTCCAAAGTGCAGTTGCAAGGATGGGGCATACAGCAGGTCCTGGGATTCTCTGGATCTGTTGGGATGTGTGTGCACAAGAAGGAGACAGGGAAGAGGTGATTTGCACAGTGTGCGTTGTGTAAACAGTATCTGAGGTCCGGACAACATGAACAAATTTTGTGCATAATTCATGCAATCGTGTTTGTTATCAGGGAAATGCCTTTTCATGGCTGGGTTCTGTTCTTCCCCTCCTCTTCCTTGTCCCAGGCCTGGAGGAAGCAATAATCACAATGCTGTATTTTGCCCTCTTAACTCTTTCTCAGAAAGCTGCCGAGGCTGTGAAATGCCATCCCTGTGAATAAGCAGCTCTGGGGAAGTGGGGACGCAGCTCCTGCTGCAGTTCCTGCTGGTGGCTGCCAGCACAGCCCTGTGGAGCAGGGACAGGCAGCCCCAGGGTGAGGCATAAAGGGTGCATTTCAGTCCAAAAACCCACAGGATTCAGGGTTTCAGCTTGTGCTTTAATAAAAGGGGAGCCCTCCTTATTACTTTGCATTACAGACCTGTAATTACTCACATCAAGCTGCTGATAACATCAGTTGGTGTCAGACTGTGCTCTGGTTGGTGTCTGGCTGCTGAAAGCTGCTGGGGTTTAGAAGGATGAGTTCCAAGGCTCCCCACAGCCCTGCCCCAGGGTGGCTGAGGAAATCCTCTGCTTGGGGCATGGGAGTGCCAAGGCTTCTCTTCCTGGAGAAGGAGGTGAAGACCCTGAGAGTTGTGTGAGTGGGCAGGAAGGTTTGTGCTGGATAAGGGGGGATTTGGCAGTGCAGGGCTCGGCTGCCTGTGGTGGCAGGACTGAGGATCCAGACCTCTGATCCGGACTGGGAACATCCCAGAGCTTGGAGATACCTCGATCAGACAGTTTGGCTCAGAGCTTTTGTCTAATTAAGCCAAAACCATATTAATTATTGCAAGGTCTTCCTCTATAGCTGACAAGTATGTCCTGAATATCACTCCTTCAAAGGGGATAAATCACTGGGACAGCTCTAATGGTCGGAAAGGTTTCACAGGAAGGTTCCCAATGGACTCTAATGGTCGGAAAGGTTTCACAGGAAGATTCCCAATGGACTCCAGGAGGGATGTGGACCCACACAATTACTCTCACTAGAAAGAAATGGCCAAACTCGTGGTTTTCTCCCCGTTATTCCAGTTGGCAGATACGATGTGGAGCCAATGCAAAGGGAAAGGGTCAGGCTGGTGCAAGGGTGAGGTGGTTGCAAGCGGTTTGTTCTTGTCTTTTGGTTTATGTAGTGTAGCCTGCCCTTCTGGTGACCCTTCTGATAATTCTGGGGGGTTTCTGACAGCCTGGTGACCTGCAGGGGAGGTCAGTGCCTGAGCCAGCCGCTCTCCCCGCTCGCGGCCTCGCAGCAATGAATCTTGTTTGACTATAAAAAGCAAAAAGGGCAGAATCCACCTCCAGCTTAGAAAGCAATCACAGGCCTTCTGCCCCCCTCCCTGCAGGCTCTGTTATTCTTCAGGAGGGTTTATTCAGCGAGACAACTCCCCCAGGCCGTGTGCCCTTAGGAGAAAAGCCAGAGTGGATTGTAATGCCTGCTTTGCTCCCCCTTGGCGGGTGGTTGGGGACCTTGGTGGGCTCTGGGCTGGGGGCAATGCAGGGACAGCTTGGGCAAAGCACCTGGCACTGGGACGTGGGGCTGGGAGGGTGGAGGTGAGGATGAGGGGTCAGTCAGAGCAGATTCTGGGGTCTGTGTGCATGCTTTACTGTGTCCTAGAGGTGCCTGGGCTGTAGGAGCTGCCTCCTCCAGAGGGGATGGAGTATCCCAGGAGTGCAGGACCTGGTGGAGCAGAGGCAGTTGCTGAGGGCACAGGGGAGCTGTGAATAAATCGTTGCTCACAACACCAACCCTACCCTGAAAGAAAAGACACCGTCACCGCAAAGCAAACACAGCTGCCGCACTGGTGACATCAAAATTGTTCCTTTGATCCATCATTTTCCACAGGAGATTCTCTTTTTGGGTTTGCTTTAATTTTCCTTTTTTTTTTTGCCTTTTCTTTTTTTTTTTTTTTTTGTGTGCACAAAATGCCACTAATGACAAACTGTGGTGCCCGTGAGTGAGTGACAGCTGAAATAAGAGAAATGACTAATCGTGCCTCCTGAAGCCCCGTCACATGGAGATTAAATGAGCCCTTTTTTCTTCCCCCCTCAATGAGAATCATGGGCATTTGAATAATAATATTATAGTCTCCATTAGGATGACAGTGGGGGAAAAAATCGGCTCAGACCTGTGATTATTCCTTCAATCTAATAATTATTTAAATACCAGATAACTCCTTTCAGCCTAATTGAGGCCTTTCAGCTGCTTGGGTTTATATTGTGTCCCTGAATTTACTCTCGCTTTCACCTTGCGTTACTAATAGCTTCAGATTGCCTTTAAAGGGTGTATTTTAAACTCTCTTAAAAAAAATAATAAAAAATATTAATGATCAGATAGTATTTAAGGACCAGAGTTAAAATCGCTTACTCTCCTGTTTTCCTCGTGTTTAACTGCCCAGGTGTTTGGCCACCCCCAGACTCCTCCAGAGGGAATCATGGAATGGTTTGGGTTGGAAGGGACCTTAAAGTCCATCTCATTCCACCCCCTGCCATGGGCACAGACACCTCCCACCAGCCCAGGTTGCTCCAAGCCCCATCCAACCTGGCCTTGGACACTCCCAGGGATGGGGCAGCCACAGCTTCTC
>JAWWEE010000069.1:5163174-5179718 GCA_035221455.1 Xenops minutus | reverse complement strand
ACAATTCCTTGGAGAAAATCCCCCTTATTGGTGACAATTTCTTGGGGAAAATCCCCCTTAATGGTGACAATTCCTTGGAGAAAATCCCCCTTATTGGTGACAATTTCTTGGGGAAAATCCCCCTTAATGGTGACAATTCCTTGCCTCTTGGAGGTCGGGGTTAGGGGTGGTCTTGCAGCCCAGGGAGGACCATCTATGACCCCCCAGTTATGGGATGGGGACACTGAGGCAGCAGCTGGGAGAGAAAGGAGCTGCTGGACAGGGAGGATTTAGGGGAAGGGGAAGGGTTTGTAGGGCTGGAGGATCATCCCTCTAAGAGACCCTCCCTTCAGCCCACCCCTCGGGGGCTCAGTGTTCCCCTCGCCACCTTAATGACCGCAATTAAGCCAATCCCGGCAAATGAAGTGGCATTTAAAGAGCAAAATAAAATTAAAAACTCCCACAACTGCTTTCTGTGGTCGTTAAGAGGCTTTTTACTCCAGCAGCTGCCTCTCGTGTGGTTGCACTGGAGCATCCCCTGGCACGGTGACAGCCCCCTGGCTCTCTGGAGCCCATCCCCAGCTCCAAGGAGGGCTCCTTTGGGGGGCTCCAGGTCTTTCCTCAGTCTCCTTAAGGGGGAAAAAGCAGTTCTGGTGCATCCAACCTGTGCCAGTATCTCCCACAATGGGACAACTCCCTCCTTGGAGATGTTCCCCATGGACAGAGCTGACATGGTGGTGGCTCTGTGCCCGTGGAAGGAGGTGACACAGTGGTGGCCTCAGCCCAGGGGGATTTCTGTCTCCTGACTCACCCTGGCTGCTCTGTCTGGCAAGGGCATCACGTGCCCAAAAAGCAGAAGAGGTTTCAGCCTGGCTCGTGGTCCCTGGGATGTGTCCCCACGTCCCCAGATAACCGTGTGGAGCTCATCCCACCCTTGCCAAGCCTGGGCAGGGCTGAGAAAGAAAGGGATTTGAGGGGTGGCGTGCCCGGTTCCGTGTCCACCTCCATCAGGAGCTGATTTCCTTGGCACACAGGCGTTTCCAGCTGAAACCTTTCCTTGGCACACAGGCGTTTCCAGCTGAAACCTTTCCTTCCACAAACAGCCCTGAGATGTTTTTTTTTCTTCCCCCAACACAATGAAGCATTGTCCTCCCTGTGGCACTGCGAATTAAAGAGGGGATATGAGCTAAAACACTGCGATCCCCTTCCCAGCGTGGAAGGAGCCAGGATGGAGCTCCCCGAGCATCCCAGAGCCTTTTGGATGGGGCTCCACGAGCATCCCAGAGCCTTTTGGATGGGGCTCCACGAGCATCCCAGAGCCTTTTGGATGGGGCTCCACAAGCATCCCAAAGCCTTTTGGATGGGGCTCCACGAGCATCCCAAAACCTTTTGGATGGGGCTCCACGAGCATCCCAAAGCCTTTTGGATGGGGCTCCACGAGCATCCCAAAGCCTTTTGGATGGGGCACCACGAGCATCCCAAAGCCTTTTGGATGGGGCTCCACGAGCATCCCAAAGCCTTTTGGATGGGGCTCCACGAGCATCCCAAAGCCTTTTGCCGGCTGCAGGGAAGGGTTTTGCCCTGGAAGAGGATGGGATCGGTGGGGCCACGGGGACCAAACCTCTGCAGGGATCTCAGCGCAGGGGTGGGAGGGTTGGGGCTGCGCTTGGCTGGCTTTAAAAAAGGGTAATTGCTCTTTTCCTCGCCTTTTCATTGTTTAGCAGAGGGCTGTTATCTAAGGCGGCGGGAACAGCCCGCTGGCAGCGCTGGGAATGGCTGGGGGGAGCCTTGGAAGGAGCCTGACTGGAATGAGACATCGGGTCAGAGGTTTGGGGGCAGTGAAATAACGTCCCTGTGTTTTAGTGGTGATGTGGAATGATGGAATCATGGAATGGTTTGGGTTTGAAGGGACTTTTAAAGGTCATCTCTTTCCTGCCATGGGCAGGGACACCTTCCACCAGCCCAGGGTGCTCCAAACCCTGTCCAACCTGCCCTTGGGCACTCCCAGGGATGGGGCAGCCACAGCTTCTCTGCCCAACCTGTGCCAGGGCTTGCCCACCCTCACAGGGAGGAATTTCTTCCCAATACCTGATGCAAACCTTGCATGCAGAAGGTTCCTCTTGGTGTTTGATGTCTGTATGGCTGGGCACTGCTCAGTCCTGCCCCCACACATCACCCCCCAGCCTTAGGGGTAGCAGGAGCTGCCCCCAGGGGTGACAGGGAGCCGGGGCTGGCTCATCATCCCCAGTGCACTCGGGTAGGATGTCAGCTCGTGGCCATGCTCTGTCATGTTCAGACACTGTTTGAAAGCTCAGATTCTTCTTCCTGGCTGATCTCTCTTGCCGTTGGCAGCGACTGCTCACAAATACTCTGCAAAACCCTCACTGTAAGGCACAGCATAGAAGTTGGGCTTCAGCTGACAGCTCTGCTGCATAGCAGCTCCAGTCTGTGCTGGGTTTGTGCTGTCTCTGGATGAAAACTTGGCTGAAAGAGATATAAAACTGCTGTGGTCGAAGTGAAGAGCTGCTGTTGTCCCATAAGTGTAGATGTATGTAAAGTTTGGTTATTTAAATGTATTCATCTCTAGCTTACCCTGTTGTTTTCTCACTTTGCAATGGAACAACTTTTTAAGAACTGAAAAATGCTGAGCAGGAAGAGTGTGTGTGGTGAGATTTACTCCTTGTTCTCCATGGAATCTTTCACTTTGAGGATTTCCCTTGAACCAGAGCCCTGTGCCTGTAGAGGATCATGTCCCAGCACTTTGCTTGGCTTCATGTGTGTTAATTTGGAGGTGCTCAGCCACTGCCCTTGTGCAATGGTCTGGGGATGCTCTGCCACTGGCTTGGATACTCCTGTTCTTGTGCCACCTTTCCTGGACTCCTCTGGAGCTTTTCCATGGTGCAGCTTTCCCTGTGTGTTTACAAGAAGTCCCTCTGCTGCTGACTGGCATTTCCCTGCCAGTGCCACGTGTGGATTTTTTTCCTGTCTTGGGCTGCACTGCCCTGTTATCTGAGAGTAAAGCTGCTCTCAGATCCCTATGCCCCGTGCTCAGGTTGTTGGTGCCCACCGTGTCTCACCAGCATCCCTCATGTGGGCAGACTCCTCTGACCACATCCCTGTGAACCCTTTCATTTGTGCCTTTTTGAAAGATTCCGTATTCAGAGAATGGTTTTGGGGAGTTCACTCAGAAATGTAACGGGAAGAGCTGGAAGGTCACCCTGGTGCTGCTGGGGCGTGTTGGGGTGTGCAGTGTGAGCAGCTGTTTCGTGCCACAATCATCCAAACAGCAAGAGGGATGCGGCAGGGTCTGTGTCCTCCCTGGGAGACAGAAACTGCCTCAGCCAAAGGTGGGAATTAAGAGGCTGACAATGAGAAGCAGCCAGGGAAATGTATCCCTGAGCAGAATGAGAAACCCATTACCGCTCTCTTTCTCCTGTCTTGTCAGTGACACGGAGACGTGCAGCCCAGGGACAGAGCTCCTTTGTCACCTCTCAGGAACACCCGTCTCCGGCTCCTGGCAGTAACAAGCCTAAAGAGCGGCTGTTCGGTGACATGAGCTCATGAGCTCAGTGTGGGCTTTCAGCAGCGTGAATTATTTTAAATACCAAAACAGAGATCAGCATCAATCAGAGCGGGGGGTGCCTGCAGGTGAGGGCAGCTGAGCGAGGGAATGTTTGCACACAGCGGATTGAGGCAGAGCTGCAGAGGGCAGGTTTATCCCTCTGGGTGTGCTGGGGGTTTGTGGTGGGAGGTGATGGGACTTGGGTGCAGAGAGGCCAGGTGGAAAGGTGGCTCATCCTCTTCCCAGGGCTGGTGTCACCCTGAGGTGGTGGGGAATGTCTCTCCCCAAGGCAGGCTGAAATGGTTCCTCTAATTGTCCTGCCTGGAGCACATAAGAAATACATAATTTGAGATAAAGGAGAACTTTTTCGTGGTTTTCTGAGTCTGTGTAGTCAGACACATCTATGGTCAGGTTGAGCGAGCTGGTCTTTGTGAAGGCTGGGAGAAGTTTCTGACTGAAAACCACCTGCTTGAGGCACTTCTGGCTCTGGGATGGAGAGGAGATGCTTGTGCCTTCTGTGTGTATGTGCTCAGTGAACTTGGCTGCATGAGACTTCTTGTTCAGGTTTCCAGACTAAATTAGAGAGGGCTTAAAGGTAGAAAACACCTCTTATTTCCTCTGCTGCTTCACACAACATACCCTGCAGGAGACATCCTTTCAGCCAAGCTTGCAGGTGGATGGCTGGGTGTGTGAGCTGCGGGCTTTGTCTTGGGCTGGAGCTGATTATCCCCTCCCATGGCTGAGCAGAGTATGTTATAAACAGCTAAACCACACAACAAATTACCATGTAGAGGCTGAGCCAAGCAGGAAAACATCAAGCCTGAACTGCTCACCAGTAAGTTAGGAGACCTGCTTAATTCTTGTTGAGCTTAGAGACATCCTCACTTTATCTCAAGGACTGTGTAATTAGAAAGCCTCCTTTGAGTTTTATCTGCAGGGCACAGTGGATCTAATCCTTTGCTCTGAGTGTTTCCTTTCTTTCCACAGAACCATGTGAGGGACATTGCCGGGGCTCAGGACACACGTGGGGAACACGAAGTTTGCCTTTCCCAGGATGGATCAGAGGAAGAACTGGCCTCGGGTACTGGACTCTGATGGCTGGTCAGTGGCTTTGCTCTGTCTCTTCCTGGCATTGTTCTCCCGAAGTGTGTCCAGCAATGTCTTGTTCAGCACTTTCCACTCTGAGAACCGGGACTGGACGTTCAACCACCTGACTGTCCACCAAGGCACCGGAGCAGTCTACGTTGGGGCTATCAACAGGGTTTACAAGCTTTCAGGTAACCTGACCATTTTGGTGGCTCACAAAACTGGTCCCGAGGAGGACAATAAATCCTGCTACCCGCCCCTCATCGTCCAACCATGCAGCGAGATCCTCACCCTTACCAACAACGTCAACAAGCTGCTCATCATCGACTACTCGGAGAACAGGCTGCTGGCCTGTGGCAGCCTCTACCAGGGGGTCTGCAAGCTGCTGCGCCTCGATGACCTCTTCATCTTGGTGGAGCCCTCGCACAAAAAGGAGCACTACCTCTCCAGCGTCAACAAGACGGGCACCATGTACGGCGTGATCGTGCGCTCGGAAGGCGAGGATGGGAAGCTCTTCATCGGCACGGCTGTGGATGGGAAGCAGGATTATTTCCCCACCCTCTCCAGCCGCAAACTTCCCCGGGACCCGGAGTCGTCAGCTATGCTGGATTATGAGCTCCACAGTGACTTTGTCTCATCCCTCATCAAAATCCCCTCAGATACTTTGGCCCTTGTTTCGCACTTTGACATCTTCTACATCTACGGCTTTGCCAGTGGCAACTTTGTCTATTTTTTGACTGTGCAGCCAGAGACCCCTGAGGGCGTCTCCATCAACTCCGCCAGTGACCTCTTCTACACCTCTCGCATCGTCCGTCTCTGCAAAGACGACCCCAAATTCCACTCCTACGTGTCTCTGCCCTTCGGCTGCGTCAAGGGGGACACGGAGTACCGCCTCCTGCAAGCAGCATACCTCTCCAAGCCGGGGGACGTGCTGGCCAAGTCCCTCAACATCACAGCCCAGGAGGATGTCCTCTTTGCCATCTTCTCCAAGGGGCAGAAGCAGTACCATCAGCCTCCTGACGACTCTGCGCTCTGCGTGTTCCCCATCCGCACCATCAACGCTCAGATCAAGGACCGCCTGCAGTCCTGCTACCAGGGGGAGGGCAACCTGGAGCTCAACTGGCTGCTGGGGAAGGATGTGCAGTGCACTAAAGCGGTAAGGGTGCTCACCATGGTAGCTCTCAAGAGCTGGGAGCAACACCTGGCCCTCCAGAACATGACCTTGCAGAGTAGAGTAATTTTTTCTGTGGCTCAGTTTCCCTGAATGAAGAACAGTCATAGTCCTCTTCCCCTCTAGCCCATGTTCTTATCAGGCAATTGGTGATGATAGTGACAGGAAGGAGTGCAGCTTCCTGGAAGTCTTTGCCATTCCCAATCTCTGGCTCTGGAAGCTGGAGGAAGTTTCTCAGCTTTCCCAAGCAGGAGGGTGGTATCAACAAACTAAGGAGATAAATGACAATTGTATCTTTTGTATTTTTGTTCAGCTGATTTCTTTAATCTTGATTCAGATTGTTTCAGGGCTGACTTGGGAATCTCCAGGGCCTTCTTTTGCCCAGCATATTCAGTTTGGCTGCTGGGGAGAGATAAACATGGATTAAATGAAATCAAAGGAGGGGGATGCGAATCTCAAGTGCTGGTTTGCACAAGGAGGCTCATCTTATTGCAGTTACAGCTCAGTGTGCCTAAGTATTTGGTAGTTAATGTCCCTGGTGGAAAATAAGTGGATGGCAGGCAGTGTGAAGGCAAGCGGCCACCCATGTCACCTCCTGCCACCAGTGCCATGTAGGAATTCGCTCGAGCAATCTCAGCTGATGTGGCTTCATAGCACTGAGCTGTCAGCAGAATGATTTTTCCCTTGTTCATCCAAGGGGTGCCCTGGGGAGAAGCTGGTGTCCATATTCCACGTGCTGTAGAAAGGAAACTGAGGCACAGACAGGTGCTTTGTAGGAGAGTCCAGGGCTGGGTGGTAGAAGGAGCAAAAGTTCATCTTCCCACATAGCACCTGGGTGGCTTCTGTTACAGAACGTGTCTTGGCCTGGGGCAGTGACAGGAACAAGCCACTGGGGAAGGTGGCTGAACCTGGCAGGGGGGTGGCACTGCCAGCTCCCTTCTGCATGACCCTGAGTGTGTGGGGCTGCCCTGTGCTCTGCTTCACTCACAACTGCCCCAAACCTTGTCTTTCCAGCCAGTCCCCATCGATGACAACTTCTGTGGGCTCGACATCAACCAGCCCCTGGGGGGCTCGACACCTGTGGATGGGGTGACACTCTTCACCTCCAGCCGTGACAGGATGACATCTGTGGCTTCCTATGTCTACAATGGCTACAGCGTGGTGTTCGTGGGGACTAAGACTGGCAAGCTGAAGAAGGTAAGCTTGTGTCCGTGGCTTCAGAGAGGCAGGACCTGCTTTTCATGTCTGTCAGCAGACCCTGATGCTTATTGCTGTGGTTGTGCCTTACAGGCAGTTCCCAGTGAGAAGCTGTGAGTCAGTCGGAAGCAGAAATTGCAGGGTTTGGGGCACAGAGAGCCTTGTTGGTGAGGCAGAGTTAGCACAGAGGGGTGTTGCTGTGCTTTGTTTGGAAGTGCCAGGTTTTGGGAAAGCTGCAGTGAAAGCTGCTGCAGGATGGTCCTGGAAAAGGGACCAAATGAGGCCATGTAGTTGCTCTGCTGCATTCCAGCTCCAGAACATCCCCTTGCATGGGCTGAGGGCACCTTCCTGCTCTTCCAGCCAAGCAGGGTAATGGGGGTCTCAGCCCCAGCCAGCTCCTCATGCACTGCCTGCCTGGGTTTGATGTGTTGTTTGTCTGGGATTTTTGTATTTAGTCATTCAGTCACCTCTGGTGTGTGTTTGTAGGGCTTATGCAGAAATTATCAGGGCAATAATGGGCTGGTCTGATTAGAGAAAAGTGAGGAGCTGGCTTGGAATTTCCAAGCACAAGAGAACTTCAGCACAGTGTATCCAAGGTCTTGGATCATTCCTCCTCTTTGACAGATGGAAATCTTACAAGAGTTGTTTCCCAGCAATCCTTTGCAATGGTATAGAAGACTGAGTTAAAAAGCTTTTGGTGTTGACAAAATTGCTGATGGTGGCAGGATGTTTGGTCATGGAGAGATAAGAATGGGTTAACTTGGCTGCTTTTGGAACCAAGCCTCGGGGGCAGAGTCCTACTGCTTCCCTCTGCCTCTTGCCTCCTGCTCTTCCCCCTGACAGCTGGATGATTGATCAGTCCTGGAAGATAACTTTCCTTGACCTCTGCATCAAAACCACTGGTGTTACTTGCCCAGGGCAAAGAGATGCTCCTGCTGGTTCCCTCCCTCTGCAGAGGGGTTTGGGGGGGCTCAGTTGAGAGTCATAGCATGGTTTGGGTTGGGAGGACTCTTAAAGACCATCGAGTTCCAGCCCTCTACCATGGGCAGGGACATGTTCCACCAGACCAGGTTTCTCCAAGCCCTGTCTGGCCTGGCCTCGAATGAGTTTTAGGATTTCAAAGTCCAGCTGGGATTTCCCTGCTTTTGAGTCAGAGAATCATGCAATATAATGAGTTGGAAGGGACCTTTCCCAGGAGTTCCATATTTAAAATGAGTGTGGAAGTGGTCTTGGGGTGTAAAGAGGGGTATGTGAGATCCTTGTTGGTCTATAGAGCTGGAATCCAGCTCATCAGGGGGTGCAGAAGTCTGATCCAGCTCCAGCAAAGCCAGGCTTAGAGATGCTGCTCTGGAAAGCTGCGAACCCACAAATTAACCTCAGATACAAATGACAGCATTAGGTGAATGTGCTAAATGCAGACCTTGCTTCTTCATACCAGGGAAAGAGTTAACAAATGTAATCAACAGCAGGCTGTTAATTTTTTGTGTCCTTAAGCAGCAGGGAATTTCTTCCTCATCTATCCAGGAAGATACAAGGACAGGCAGATACTACACTTGAATGTCTGCATCATTTTAATTACATCAGTTCATTAATATTCATTCAGCACTTTACAAGTGCTGAGTAGTAGTAAATTAGGTGCCTCCCTGGTGCCTCTTGAGTGTCAGTGGGGCAATTTTGAACGTGGAGGAGAGCGGGTTTGTAAGCAGAGCCCCTCACCTCCCCACTCCCCCTGCCGTGGCACAGGGGAGAGCTGGGAATGTTTTTAGCTAAATGGATGGAAGAGGAGCCCTCAGCACATCCCAAATGCATATGCCAAGCTTTGAGCCAGCCAGGCAGCCTGGTGTTCACTGTTTGCAGGGCTTGGTGGGGGGAGAGGGAAGTTGTCTCATTTAGAGGCGGTAAAAGCAAACAGCCTGTGCCTGCACACGAGGTATTTATGGTCCTGTTGCATGAATTATGTAGGATTACAGAAGAAGCACTCTCTTCAGCTGGGTTTAATTCCTTGTGCTAGTCTAGGCTGAACACCTTTTTGATGCAAAGTCAATCTTTTTGTGCTTCACTGTCCAGAGGGAAGGCTGTGGAATCCTTCACCTGGAATCATCCACTTGTTGGAATAAAATCAGTCCATTCCTGGAGTAAATTAATTCCAGACATTCACCACAGTGAGGCTTTCATGGCATCTGCCCTTATTTAACATGCATCAGAGCTGCCTGCAGCTGATGGGATCTGTGCCCCCATTATTAACTGGGACACTCATGGTCCCGTCCTCCCCTCTAAGGGGCTGAGGGTGTTGCTGTTCTCTATCTCACAGTCCTGTCTACACCTTTGGTAAATCTTCCTTCATTTGACACGTGGGATTATCTTTTCCATGGCCTCAGAGGGGCCAGGTGAGGCGTAGGAAGCAGCTTTGCACTGAACAGTGGGGCTCGTGGGGCTCCCGCTGCAGAGGAGGCGTTGCAGACCCGGTGGGAAGTTGACAAGTTGTCTCCAGTTTTTGTGCCTGTTCCAAGACCAGACATGTCTTGATGTCAGCAAGTGCTCAGGATGCTCAGGACTGTTTGCATATCTCCTCTTTCCCATCTGTGAGATGAGGATGGTAGAAATGTACACACCTCTGTAAGTGCCAGAGATCTGTGGATAGATGCCTTATCCACCTGATCTCCTTCCTATCCTCCCCCATTGCATATCTACCCACACAATTAATGCCTGAAAGCCACATCACACCTATTCTCTCACCCACAGCTGTTGAGTTATTTTGGAAACAAGCTGATCCTCAGTCTGGGGATCATCTTAGAGATGTTATCATTCAGAATTGTGGATTTGTCCAATAAAACAATTTTCCCAGAGCAGAATTAGAAGGGGCATTAATGCAACAGTTAACAGCAACTAACTGCTGGGGGGAGATGTGTCAGCTTGCTTGTTCTGTTTATGGGCTTCATACAATTCTATCAATATTGATGTGTGATGCCTTTGATTTTGACACTAATCATTGCTATGAATTAAATTTGCAGCCATATAATTAGGACTGCTATTAATAGGGCCTCAAGCTAAGCACTGCTGTGCTAGTTGTCTTTTTCCTGATGGAAAACGGCATCCACGGAACTCAGTTAATGTGGTTTGCCTGGTAGATGCTGAGACTGATGTGAAAATTACACTTGCTATATTTAGAGGGGCTCCTCTGAAAGGCAGATGCACGGGGAGGGTCCACTCAGAGGTTTCCCAAGAACTGTGCTGGAGTTGCCTTTGAACTTCCAAGTAGTTTGCTGCTCTCAAGATACATAGGCTTAGTGGGAGAGAGAAGGATTGCAGGGAGGGAAAAGTAACCCTCAGTTTGAAGGGCTGCTATTTGTTTTTGTTTCCATTTCATCCCCCTTCCTCATGCAAATCTTCCCTTTTCTTTCTGCTACCCAATGCTGTTTCAACCCTCTGTGCATGCCTGGTTTCATCTCATCAGGCTGAGCACAGTGGCTGGGATGGCAGCAAGGCTCGCCACTGAAAATCAATCTTGTATTTCATCCCGAGAGGTCTGTTTCTTATTAGATCTAATAAATCAGTGAAGTGCCCTTCATTCAGCTTGTCAATGGAGGACATTGTTTGTGATCAAGAATAAATAAATGTCTCTTCTATGTCTGACAGTGCTGTCTGGGTATTATTTTGCCATCATGCTGTTTACACTGGATGTTGGAAAAATGCGGTTCCTGCAGCCTTGCCTACCTCCCCATGAGCTGGGAAAAGCAGCAACAGTGATGTTGTATCTGGTTTTCACCCAGCACTGAGCTGCTCAGCTGTGAGAAGGATTTAATCTTGGAGATGCTACAGGTGTGGGGCATTGGCTGTGCAAACTTCAGTGCTCCAGGCAGGAGCCCAGGTGTGGTGATTTCAGGTGCCCTGAGGTGGAGGGGGTACCGTTTGCATCTCAAATCACACCTGGATAAAGGGGTGTCACACATTGTTCTGAGTGCCTGGAACACCCTGTCCCAACAGCAGCTGCACTGGATATGGCTCTAAATCCATCCCACCATGGAAGGTGACCCCAAAGAGCTGCTTGGGATCTGTCTGCAGGAAAAGTGCTACAGAGACTCGTTTTCCTGACTGGAAACACAGTCCTGTGCACCTGTTGAATCCCTGGGTGCAATGTCTGTCCTTGCTCCCAACCTGCACTTTTCTAAGGGACAGTGATAACTGATTCGATTACGCAGCCAGGGGAAAGGCGAACTCTAAGTGTGTTGTTACGTCTTGGGACGTGGTAGTTTTATTCAGCTTGGCTGATTTAATCTGTTCCATTAGTGGGAATAAAATAGGTCTTTCACAATGAAATATATATGTCCGAACCTGTCCTTAAATGACTTCATTCTATGGATGGTTATCTCATCCTTTTAATTTATCCTTTATTATCGCCCCCGCACGCACATTCCGTAGCACTTTAGGAAAAACTCAGTTGCATCAGCATGTAGAGATGCCAAGAGGACATCAGGCTGTTATTGAACAGATGAAAACCATCCATTTCAGGTGCCTTCCAAAGAGGATGCCTGGTTTTAGCTGGAGGTTGTAAGGTCAGGGACTTTGCTGTATCCATGATCATTCCATCACTCTTGGAGTGCAGATCTCGATGTCCCAGCAGAGGTTTACAATGGCAAATGGTTCTTGTTTAACTGAAGTTGTTTAATTGAAAGGTCTGAGAAAAAAAGTCTCTGTTTCTTGCCATAGGATGTGAATAAGGGTGTATTTGTTTAGTACTGCACTGCTGGTGGTTGTTCTGGTGTGGCTGGAGGAGCAGGGATTAATTTTCTTCCTAAACAAGGATTTTCAAGACTCAGAAAATAATTCCCCTTTGCTTCCACCTGTGTAAAAATAGTGCAGTCAAACTTTGACCTCAGAAATGGGTCCCCAAAATGCTTGATGGTCCCTTACTTTTGTTATTATTCTTAGCCAGAAGTCGGAACCTTACTTATTAATTGGAATTTGTGCAAGGGAATATGCAAAGTGATGGAAGCCAGAGGAGAGCACTGGGGTGTGTGTGTTTTAGGGCTGGAGAAAGGACAGAGCTGCTGAGTCCCTCTACACTTTGGTTTTGAGCATTCAGGAATGGCCCAGTCACCTCTTAGTGGCATGAAATTGGTCTCTTCTTCTCCCAACATCCCTTCTCTGGTTCTGTTATCTATTGCCTGCCAGAGCAAGTAAAATAAGAAAAAACTGAGAAGTTGGCACATATTTTTAGAGCTGCTGGAGAGTGAAGGGGCAGGTGTTCAGGAAACGCTGCGGATGTGAAATCGAGCCAGGTGGGCTCTGAGTCTGCTTTAATCTTGTTTCTTGGCTTATGAGATGGGGACGACTCTGGGTCTTACGCAGGTTCAGGCACCTTGAAAAATCAACTTGAAATTTTGGAGGGCAGCGATTACATTTTGTTCAGCTGTAAAAGGAGTGGAGCCAGTGCAGGCTGGACAGCCTCCTGCATGGGATACATCCTGCCTCCAGGATCATGGAATGGTTTGGGTTGGAAGGGACCTTTAAAGGGCACCTAGCCCAATCCCTCTGCAATGAGCAAGGACACCTTCAGCTGCATCAGATCTCTCAGTGCCCAACCCAACCAAGTGGGTTTTTTTCTTGTACATATTTAGAAGATAATTAATCCCCACACGTTGCCTGAGAGGTATTATCTCTTTTATGAGCATGAAGTGAGGCAGAAGTTATTCCTCCTCCGTTTTGCTGTGCTTTCATCTAGTTCAATAATGAGTTTCTTCTTGAAGTGATCTTGGTGAAAAATATCAGCAAATACCGAACTCTTTTGTGAGTTCATTTTAGTTTTCCTGGCTGTCCCTGCTTTCCCCTGAGTGTAAATCTGAAGGGGTTGCTGTGCTCTGGATGTTACTGGTTTTTGAGGGTAGGGCAGTGTGAGACTCCTACCTTTCCACTTAAGAGTCAAGAAGTTTGTGCTTTCTTTACTACATACATATTTTTCTGCAGGCTTTTAAAATCCTCAGAGGTCAAAATAACATAGGTTTTGGTCCATTTGTGAGATCTTAAATCCCTGGGTGGCAAGAAATACTGTGAGAAGACCATGCAATGTTGCTTCTATAAATGCCTCCTCGAGGCAGAAAAAACAAATGTGGAAACCACAAATGTGCCGGGAGAGATGAGGGAATCTGCAGGAAGAGTCCTGGGCTCTGGCACAGCCCCTGAGCTGCTGTTGCTGCAAAAAGGTTGGGATTTAGGGACAATCAGGGAGGGGAATGCCTTGCCAAGGCAGCAGGGTTTGTGGTGGGATTGCAGCTGGGCTTTCCCCGTGCATCTGACTGATGCCGCCTTTAATATTTCCTTAATCCCCTAATCAAGTTTACTACCCTTTGTTGTTGTAGTTGCCTTTTGCTGCCAGGCAGGACAGTGACAGCCTTAGCAGGGCTGTGAAATACTGCCCGGTTTGCCATGGCAAATCCATCACTGGAGCATCTGCTGGATATTTATGGCTGCGCCGGGCAGGCGTGGATTGGATGTGGCCAGTCCCTATATCAGCAGGAGTCCATTATGCCTGTTATGATGCATGGGCTCCCCACCTCCCCCTGCCTTTTATGACCCTCTTTCCATTCCTGCCGAGATGCTTGGGCAGGCAGAGCCCTGCCTTTCCCAGCCCTTCAGGAGCTCTCTGCAGGCACAGCCTGGAAATAACAGAGGGAGAGAAACCCCTGCCTGCTGGAAGGAGCTCCCAGGGATGGGGAGTGCAGCACCTTGGGGGAGTTTTGCACCAGAGACATTCCCTGAAGTCTGGGGAAGGCTCATGGGCTTCCCTGGCTGTGACTTGGACAAATATAACAATACAACACTGAATCTGAACGTGTCTGCTGCTATTACCAGCAATGGTAGCACCTCCTGGATCTCTTCCAGCCACCCCCTGTGCACTCACACTGCTGTATTCAGCTTTTATGTGCCTTTAGGTTTTGGTTGTGGGGGTTTTTTCCCCTTTAACTCTGGGTTGGAAGATGAGGGTCATTCCCTAGGTGTGTCTCAAAGCAATCTCAGAGGATGTTGATCAGGTACAGGGGGAGCCACATCCGTGGGCTGAAGGAGAGATATGTGGTGGTACTGTGAGTGTGAGGATGCTCCCATTCTTCTTCTTATGTTACCCACTGGTCTTATTGAGCTGACATAGAATATGTTACTCGAGCTTGCAATTTTCTGCTCTATAACTCAAATCTGCACATTGTGATTTACATCCCTGTGCGTGGCCATCTCCCACCTGGGGCTCAGGGAGCCCTAAGGACACTGAAAGGGATGTTCTGGTCACAAAACAGTCTGGCTGGGACCAAGGAGACATGGCAGCAATTCCCATCTGTCAGGCAGGTTTCCGTGTGCATCCATTCTGTGCCTATAAAATCACAAGCCTTTTCCCAGCCCTGTGCTCCAGGGACTGCTGCCAGCCTTGAGGTGCTGCCACCCCACAAAATCTGTGCAATCACAGAACCATAAAGGCTGGGAAAGACCTCTAAGGTCATTAAACCCCACCAAAAGAGGGGATGCTGCCCAGGGCATGACCCAAAGCTGTCAGCCCTGTGGGATTTGCTCAGTGCTGAGCCAAGGGCAGCTTCCCCCAGTTGCTGCCAGTCCATACTGGGGACCCCACTGGGAGCAGGGAAGGAATAATTGGCTGAGGAAAGATTGGAGATTCTAATTTCTTGGACATGGATGCAAACAGGAGTGCAGGGAGCAGCACGGGCAGGCTGGAGTAATTAGCAAGAGGCTTTGTCAGCATTTGTCCCGACATCCCCTGCCCGTGTCTCAGCTGGGGACCCGCCACCTTCCCTGGTTGTTCCTCCTCGCATGGTTACATGCCTTTGCATCAAATAGGTACATGTAGATGAAAGTGATGTGCATTTAAAATGAATGTACACATCATACAGCCTCGCTCTTATACAGCACAGGAATTTTTTTTTAATTTTTTTTTTATTTTTTTTTTGTGGTTAGCTGCTAAATTATTTATTGCGTGCTGGGCTTTAATCTCATAAACCTGCCTGCAGGCCTTAGGCAAACCAGCCTGAGAATCCTCAAACCAGCCCGAGCATCCTCGAAAGCTGGAAGCCAGGCAGCACAAAGGCTGGGGGACTCTAGGTGGTAATTGTTTGTCTTGCCTCGGCCTCTTCTCCCCCTTCCCAGCTCATTAAAAGCACAGAGCCCTCTTAAGTTGGTCACCGCTACAAATTTAGAGGGTGATTTGCATTTGCTGCTTGGAGAGGATGCCAATCTGAGGTCCCTTAGTGGGGAAGAAGAGTCGGTCCCTTGAGCTGCTTAAAGTAAAGCAAAAAAGGGTGAGGGAGAAACAGTGGGGTAAAACAAGGTCTTTCAAATAAACAGCTCCGTGCCTCCAGCTGGGAGCACTTACCTTCCCCAGCAGCCCGGAGTGTTCTCAGCCTGCAACCTCACGGCTCCCTTTGGCTGACTAATGCACTGTTTGCTTTTGCTCCTCATCCTGCAGCCACTGGCTTATTAGTGGGAAAACAGAGCATCCTTCTGCCTGCTTTCCCTCCCCAGCCTCTTTGATGCTTTTTTGCCCGATGCTCTTAAAGCTCATCACGCCGGGAGACTTTGTACCACGAAGGGGCTACCCTGGTTTTACACGCTTAAATTGGTGAATGGCAGGCTTGGAATTAAACCAGAGTCCCCTCCTCCCACCTTCCCCTTTTCTTTTGACTCGCACACCAATTGCACTTCTTGAGTATATTTGGGCTAAGTCATTCTGCAGAGCTTTGAAGCAAAAGGGCAGCAGGCTTTGACCCGCTCTGCTTTTCTTCTCGTGATTCCTTTGTGCAGAGCCTTTCACACAGGGAACTTGGTCTTGTTACTGAGAAATAAATAATTAGAATATCTGGAAGGTTCAGGTATGGTGGAAGAGACACTGAAGAGCTTGAAACAGGGGCAGGCTGTTTTCTGCTCCTGATTTTCTTACCGGGAAAGGGGATAACAGCACTTTCTAACACCACAGGGAGTTCACCTGAAAATTACTTTGTAATCCAAAGTGAAAGGAAGACAAAATAAATACTGACCTTCACTATTAGTAATCAACTGATAAATGTTTTTAAATATTGTACATTTCGGAACAAAGCGCATCCTATTTCATGGGGCACAACTGATATTTGCCCTTGATTTTTCCAAGGCTCTCAGCTTTAGGGGAATGTGGCTATGCCAGGCATGGGGCTTGTGGTCAGCTCTCAACACCAAAGACCTGACTTTGGTCTTATTTTCAGCATTTTGGACTGGATTTACTACCCCTTCCTGCAAGAGTGAAACATTGACCTTTGGAGGCTTACAGCTTGGTCAGAGAAAAAGGGATCCACCCCATGAATAAAAGCAAAACGTTTCATCATGGAATCATAGAATGGTTTGGGTTGGAAGGGACCTTAAAAGTCATCTCATCCCACCCTCTGCCATGGGCAGGGACACCTTCCACTAGCCCAGGTTGCTCCAAACCCTGTCCAACCTGGCTTTGGACACTTCCAGGGATGGGGCAGCCACAGCTTCTCTGGGCACCCTGTGCCAGGGCCTGCCCACCCTCACAGGGAA
>JAWWEE010000069.1:5114586-5163074 GCA_035221455.1 Xenops minutus | reverse complement strand
CACTTCCAGGGATGGGGCAGCCACAGCTTCTCTGGGCACCCTGTGCCAGGGCCTGCCCACCCTCACAGGGAAGAATTCCTTCCCAATACCTAATTTAAATCCAATCCCCTGTGCACAGGGGAAACCCTGTTGCCTCTGGTTGGGTTTGGCTGGTATTAGGCTGATCCCAGAAGCCTGGGAGTCAGGATTGCCATGGAAATGCAGCAGCCCTGGCTGCAGGAACTGTGAGCAGATCCAGGGCAAACAGCACAGAACACCAGTTATGGGGTGAGAGAACAGCAGCTCAAGGTTTGCTTAAGAAAACAAACAATTTAATGTTCTTTAAGCGTGCTGCACCCAGCCTGGGATTGTTAAAAAACCTGTGATCACAGGCACCAGGCAGCCCAGGTTCAGCAGGACCTGTGTGTTATTCCTCGAGGAGCACTAAAGAACAGCCAGTGCCTTCTGGAATTTGTTGATAAAGCTCTCTTTTTTAGAATCATTTTTGCTTCTCTAGCACAAATGTACTATTTCTTGTTTGTATGTGTTGCTTTCTTCATTCGCTCTTTTACTATTAAGGACATTTACATGAAACCAGCATTTTTTGCTCTCGCAGCATATTTCCCAATTGCAGCTGCACTTCCTCAGAGGAGATCTCTACCTTCCCTTGGACTGGGGCTGCCCTCTCTCCTGGGCATCACTGCCAGGCTCAGGGACACGTGGATGGTGATGGTCCATCTCCAAGCGTGGCAGTCATTTTGTCCCTGTGCTCCAGAGAGGGATGTTCATTCCTTGCTCTCCTCTTTCTTTAAGCTACCCTGCAAGTTCATTGGGATGCTCAGTGCATTCATTTCCTCCGGTGCACAGGAATTATTTTTACCTTTACAGCAGAGAGAGGCCAGTGTGAAATTCTTGAGCAGGCAGGAATCCTCTCAGGGTTTCCCAAAGTGCCTGGCTCTGGCTGTGGAACATTTTGGAGAGGGAGAGCTAATGGACATGTCTGGCAGATAGTGAGCATATGTGATAATGTAAATTAAAGAAAAACCCCAAAAGCTGGTGTTTAGGGCATAGTGATGCCATAAGTAATGTGGGATGATATATTTATTCACTCCAGACCCCACCTGGGAAGAGGAACATGAGCCAAACTCCCTCCCCTTAAGAGGCACCTGGAGAGGAACCTGAAGGACCTTTCCTTTCTACGTCTGCCTCGCTCGGCTCTGCAGATGGAAAATGTAAACTCCAGATGTGTTAAGCACATCTTTAATTTCCTCTCGCTCCATTTCTGCTGTAGCTTTGCTTTGGGGGTTTGGCATTTAGGTGTTTTTTTGCTGGCATCTTGATAAGCTTGGGATAAGCCAAAAAAAAATAAGGAGAAGCCTGCAGGAGCGTGGGGGCTGCTGTGCTGCTCTACCTGGGGCTGTGGGGTTGGGGACACCTCCTGTTGTCCCCACAAGCCCCTCTGCACTGCCCTGGTCGAGCTCAGCACCCCCACTCCTGGCAGGAGCTCTGGGGCTGCTGATTCATGGAAGCAAACAGTTGGAGAGGTGAAATTCCTCCCCTCTCTGCTTCTCTCACCCCTGACCCCGCTCCATTTCTTCCTCCTGACCCCTGAATTTCAAACCCGACCTTTCGTATCAGGGGGGAGGGAGGGAAGGCAGAAGGGCAAGCAGAGGGCGAGATGAGTTTGGCTGTGTCTGGGAGGTGGGGGAGGCAAAGCTGGAAGCTGAGAGGTGTCTGGAGGCTCAGGGATGCTGTGGGATGCTGGGTGTGAGCACAGGGCTGTGGGGATGCAGCGGGTGCTGCTGCTCCATCACTCAGCATCCATCTGGAATACTTGCCTGTGCATTTAGTTCCCTGGAATGTAAAATGCATTGATGGCTGAGCTCTTGTGTGTCATCAGCACCCTGTGCTTCCCCTGCCCTGCAGGGAGGGGGCAAACCCCCCCTTGGGGTGCTGGTGGTGTGGGGTGATGGCTGAGGGAGCACAGGGCAGGGCAGGACTCTGCATGATGCTTGTGGCATTTGGCTCTAAACACACAGGTTTGTGGCAGCTCCTGCGTGTCTGGGGACACGGGGCACAGCTCAGCCTCCGTGGGCTGTGGCATTTCTGCATCTGAACCCAGGCAAACACAATATGCTCTGTACAGGCACCCACCCCATCCCAGCTTGTTTCTGCGTGGCCTTGGGCTGCTCCTTCCCCGCTCCGACGCAGCAGTGGGTGGTTCTTGTTCCTTCACAACAAAAGCAAACTGTGCTTTTCCACCTGCAGTGAAATGGCAGAGGACCCAGCTCTGCCAGGTTGAAGGAAGCACATTTCCAGGGCTCGAGGGCACAAGCAGGACTTAATTGTCCTCTTGGGACCCTCACCCTCATCCTCTGGTCTGGGGTTCTGCTTCAGCACAGCCCTTGGCCATCAGCCTCGCCTGTGCCATGGGATGAGTTCATGACTTCTACCCTCTGACATATTGCCTGGGAGGAATTAAAAGCTAAAAAGAAAAAGCCCTGCTGTCTCATTCAGCGCCAAAGTGGCCCAATCTGTCTCTGTCCCCCCCAGCACGTTGTTTGCTCTCCGAGCCCCCTGGGAAGGTCCCTGTCGATAAGGTTCTGCATCTTGTCGGAGCTGAGCCGAGTCCTGTGGAATGGATGTGGAGGCTGGGAGTGCTCCATATCCTCCCTGACAGGTAGAGCCTCATTTAATAGGATGCTGCCATATTCATTACCCCGGCAGAGAGGCTGTGGACGGAGCGCAGGTGCAGTGCCAGCCCCCCGGCCCCCCCTGCCTGCAC
This sequence comes from Xenops minutus, assembly GCA_035221455.1. Lineage (NCBI taxonomy): Eukaryota > Metazoa > Chordata > Aves > Passeriformes > Furnariidae > Xenops > Xenops minutus. The sequence continues at coordinate 5,160,310 of JAWWEE010000069.1, read as the reverse complement.
AAAGGCTCTGTGTGAATAAGTATGCAGTAAATGTCTCCCTCGCCCAGATTTATTCCTTCATTAGGTATTTAAATACATTCTGCTGTATAGGATGCTTCTGTGAGGCTACTGCCTTTTCTCTCCGTGGAATAAATGTGGTGGCTGCCAAGCAGCTCACCCCGGCCAACCCCCCCAGCACCCAGCAGAGCTGCCGTGGTTTTTGGCAGGGAGAGGGGGAGTGGGGTGGGAGAAGGGCTGGTGGGCTGTGGGTGCATCACTCAGCATCTGGAGAGGGTGTAGGAAGGGAATCCCAGGCGTGGGGTGCATACCCTGGTGCCTGCTCAGCGCTGGGAGGGGCTGTAGGGCTGAGCCCATCCATACTGGAATGGTCCCCCCATCCCTGTGGGTTGAGGATGTGCTGAACTGGACACACAATGGCATGGCCAGCAACCCCTTCTTTGGCCACCCCAGAGCAGCTCAGGGACCCAGACCCGCTGGTTTGGTCACCCCAAGGATGGGTCCCACACGCTTCTCCCTTTTCCCACCAATCCCCAGGCTGGACCATCCCAGTGTGTAATATTTTAGGGACCTACAGGAAAGTAAATGCTCTAAAATTGTACAGTCATCGAATGAGACAGCTCAGGGAAGAGCTGAGAAACTAAAATTAGCAGAAGTGCCCCAGGCAGAGGCCACCTGGGGCTTTGTTTCGTTTCGCTCTTAACTTTCATCTCTTTTATTTATAATTTGTGGCTGATTGATTTTTTTTAAGCTTTTTTTCCTTTTTTTTCCCTTGTCCTTTGAAAATGAGGAGCTTTGCTGGCTCATGATGTCTAATCCTTGCATACCCAAGGGTGGCATTGCCTTTTCTGCCCCAGTTCTGCCTGGTTCTGAGCAGCAGCATCTTCTACCACCCAAGCTGGACATGTGGTGGGCAAGCCCTGGGTCTATCCCAGACCATATCTCCTCTCCATCCCTCCTTAGCTGCCTTGTTGTGCCCAGTTCTGCTCTGTCCCAACCTGTAGCAGGTCCTTACCTTAGGTCTTGGACCTCTGAGCACTGGACGACCCTCCTGTGGTGATTTAAGACAGTGTCACCTAATTCCTTGCTTTTCTTCAAACCTTCCCCGTGATTTAAGTTATTGTAACAGGCTTTGGGTTGCTGAACAGGTCTATGTCTCTCCTGCTGGTGTCTCTGGGCTCGGAGAAGGGGACTGTAACTTCCTGGAGCACATCAGCAGAATTTGATTGTTAAAGTCCTGATCCACAGACCCACCAGGCTTGGGAGAAATTGTGACTGCCCCATCTATGGAAGTGTTCAAGGCCAGGCTGGACAGGGAGCAACCTGGGCTAGTGGGACGTGTCCCTGCCCATGGGCAGGGGGTGGAGTGAGATGATATTTAAGGTCCCTTCCAACCCAAACCATTCTGGGATTTTATGATCTGTCCTGCCAGGTGCTCCCTGTGACACCAGTGTCCTGTCTGGGCTGGGTTTGGATTTTGCACAGCCTTTCTACCCTGGCAATTCCCTGCACCCTTGTCCTGGAGAAAGCTCACTTGTAGGGCAGCAGGAGACTGGAGTCTCTGGCTCATTTTATTCCTGGCTTTGCTCACATCCCAGCTCTGTGCCAGCTCTGCTGCTGATGGAAGCAATGTGCCCGTGGTTGTCTCGAAAATAAACAAAATCTCATTCAGCACTGGTCAGCAACGCGATTTTTTGGGTGAACTCCAGTGGAGTGGAAGCTGAAAAGGATTTGTGCTCATGGTATAAGGTTTAACAGTGCCTCACTAGACCTGAGCAAAGCATCCCCTTCCCTCTTCATTATATAGTTTATTCTTCTAATGAGTGTTACTTCCACTGAGTTGACCCACCCTGGTTTTATTTGGTGTGAGGTGACCTGACCCCTGTCACACTGAATCTCCATTTCTGCTTTGCTCCTTCCCCAGAGCTTTTCTGGCCCTTTAGTTGGGGATAAATTCACAAATAGAAGCTGGACAAAGCCTGTCCCTGAGCTTGTCCCAGCTGCCTGATGGAGAGGGACAGTAAAAAGCTCAGCCTAAAACAGGCACAGCAGAGTGTGGAGTGGTGTGGGACTCCTGTTCTGGGAGGGGGTGGGTGGCAGCTGGGCTTTGGGGTGCTGCCTCCACCCTGCCATAGTGCTGTGGGTGATGTTTGGTGCTTTGTTCATCACTAAAGCATTTCATAGTGTGCTTTGAAACTGGAAACCTGGATGTGAGGAGGAGCAAGAAGTAGAAGCCCTGGGCTGCATTGCAAGAGGGATGTTGTTGGTGTCAATCAGTCTCATCCACGAGTTTCAGTGTAACACAGATTTCAGTCCACGTCTTTGGTCAGTGTGGATCAGAATTTCCTTTTCCCCCAGGAATGGCTCAGTAAATGAAATATTCATCTTAAACAAGGGTGTGCTTTAAAAGCCCAGAAAATCCAGTACCTTCCACTGAGCCATTGTTCTTTCTTGCCATGTCTCTGGCTAAATTAAGACTTTCTTAGAAATGCACAGGTTAAAAGTTTAAAAGCTTAAGGTTTCATTCATAATTCACGTATCAATGAGGCTTTGATTCCTCCCGGGGAAAAAGCTGCCAGTATCTGCAGTGCATGTTGATAGGGTTACCCTGTGCTGGAGCCCAGGACCTCTCTGCCTTGCCTTTCTGAGCTCCTTTTTCCAGAGGCAGAGCAGTGCAGGATGGCTCCCAGGGGCTGCTGATGGGGAAAGCAAAACATCTCCCTTTTGGGTCATTGCTTTGAATCTGACCCAGGTCAGCAGTTGCCAAAAGTCGTTAATGTCTAATGGCTGTTCAGTGCCCTGTGAAAAATGAGTCCCTGGGTCCTGGTCCTGTTCCCAACAAGGGCAGACATCCATATCCCAAAAACCTGCTGTCACCACTCTCTCTGATGGCCTGGAGCAGGTGAGTGGAAGACCAGCTGGGCACTGTTCTCAAAAAATACCTGTTCACTGTGCTCCAGGCTTGTGCAGCTTTCCCTGTCAGAGCATCCCAAATTGTTTCAGAGGAGGTAAAGCCTTGTTATCCCCCTGTGAGGATGAGGAGGGTGGAAGTGCTGGGCTGAGGTGAGTTGCTGGAGGTCACAGTGTAACAGCACAGAATGAATGCCCTGTGCTGGGCTTGTGCTCCCAGGATAAAAGAGTAATGCCTTCAAACTGGCAGAGGGCAGGGTTGGATGGGATAGTGGGGAGAAATTTCTCCCTGTGAGGGTGGGGAGGTCCTGGCACAGGTTGCCCCATCCCTGGAAGTGTCCAAGGCCAGGTTGGATGGGGCTTGGAGCAACCTGAGCTAGTGGAAGGTGGAATGAGATGGGCTTTAAGGTCCTTTCCAATACAGGCCATTCTACGATTCTATGAATAAACCCTCCATACCAAACCAACATACCTGCCTCTCTCCCTGAGCTCCAACCTGTTGCTTCTCTGCCTTCAGAGGAGGAAGAGGAGGGTAGGAGCAGGTCCTGCACACACAGCTGTGAAGACCTGCCTTCCTCTGGCTGGGCTGATCCTTCCCATGGCTCTCCCTGGCACCCTGCCCTTCCTCCCCTCACCCAGATGGTCTCTGCATCTCCTTGTCAGGCATCCAAAAATATTTCCCATGCGCTCTTCCCATCCTTTCCATCAGACTCCTTGCCTGGCTTTAGCCTTTCAGCCTTAATCTCCTCTTTGTGCCTCAGAGGCACCTCTGCAGTGCTTGGCTGGTGCTTCAGCCACGTCTGCTCTGCTGTTTTTTGGGTGAAGATGCCCCCCATCCTCCCCCCTTCCCCCTGTATAATACCGAGAGTTTTGAGAGGGATTAAAAAAAAGAAGTGGAAGAGCCTGGCGATTTGGCTTGAAACTTGTGCCTTTTGAGAATCTTTTGCCTTTATTATCCAGCAGATAAATCTGCTTTCAGCTGCCTTTCTGTGCTGGGAGTGGGAACAGCATAGAGCAGCCTGCTGTGCTAATCCACCCCCAGGTGTGGTGCCTCTTCCACCACATCCAGGACCACCATGATGGTGATGGAGACGAGCTGGGGGCTGGTGCTCTCTGCCTTTAGCTCTCTGCTTATTATTCTTCAAAAAATAAGTCTACTTTGAGGCATTAATCCCAAAAGGAAGAGGGTTTCTTTTCTTATTTTCTATTGTTTTCCACCCCCTCCCAAACTTTTCCTGAGGATCTGTTGGCAGCAGCCGCTCTGTGGCAGCGGGGCCAGGAGGGTGCTTGGCAGCAGCTCAGCAGAAGGGATTGGATTGCAGGAACAGAAATCCCTCCACACTGTGCACTTGGTTTTATTGTGCCATGTGGCATCTGGCCTTGGAATGCTGCCTGGTCCCTGCCCTGACTGGAGGTGATGCCTGTGGCACCCACCACTGCTTGTGGCTCTGCCACTCTGTGCTCTCCTCCCACTGCAGGAAAGCACTGAGGATTCTGTGTGTGGGTGCTGTGTTCAGGTGTCCTTGGGGTGGATTTGGGGTATTTTTTTCAAACCTCTAAAAATCTTTATTAAAACTCTGTTAAAGGATGAACTAAGGCAGATGCTCTTAGTTCTGAGCCATCTTCAGCTTAGAAGAGCACATGGGGCAGGCAGGGCTGTGTCTCCCAACAGAGATTTGTCAGGTTTGGGGTGAAGGTTTGGGCAGGTTTGGAGCATGGGAAGAGATTGGTTCTTCCCCTCCTCATGGGGATCTACATTTGGGATTGTTTGCAGAGCTGTCTCTGGGAGCTGGCTGTGAATTCAGCAACAAGTGTAAGACCAGAGATACCATAACACAGGGAGGTTTGGAGCTTTCTCACTGGAGTGATATGGATGGCTGATCTTTCCTCCCTGAAATCCCCAAGTGGCTCATCCTCGCCTCCTTTCCTCTTCCCACGTGCCACATCTCTGCTTATCCAAAGCTCACCTAATATTTAAATCTCTACACAGGCTCACAGCATTATCTTACTTAGTGTGTGGCATAATGGGTTATACATATCAATCATATTCTTTGAGAATCACACGGTTGCCAGGAGCAGTGAAAGAGAAAACACTGAATTTGATCCTAAAAGGGCAAGAACTGGGGAAGCAAAAGCCAACCTAGGACCCCAGGAAAGGCACAGGGCCCTGGTTTGTACTTAGGAGGTAAAGAAAGTAATTTAAGTCCTCCTATAGTAAAAACTCTTGCAGGGCTGTGTGTCTGGCTCTGCCTTTCCATGTCCTTTTCCCACTCAGCCCAGTTCTCCTCCAGTTCTGCCCTTCCAAGGGGCTGCCAGCACAGGGTTGTTGGTGGCATCGCCTGGCTCCTGGCAGCCTCGAGCCACCACGGCCCCAGCTGGAGTGGGGGAGATTAGAGCCAAGCCCGTCTGGGCTGGCAGATGCTGTGTTAGCTGATCTTCTGGCTTTACTGCTCCGCTGTGAACCTTCACAGCCATTCCTTCAGATTTTTCCAGGGGTCAGGTTGATAATGAAGGGATTAATTTAATTCCCCCCGCCTTCACCCCAAGCTTCTCATGCAGCTGGTGTGTGCCTGTTCATCTGTTAGTGTTTTTATTGGCATCATTCAGTCGCTGGCTGGTGTTGGAGCTCGTGAAATCGTTGGGTTGTGGTTCTGCCACTGGACTGGGAGCTGTGGGGGTGCAGCCACGCCAGGCTCCCTCTGACACCTCCCACTGCCACTGGCTTGGGAAGGAATAAAACATTTGCAAAACCTGATGGAGTGGCCCATCAAAAATTGTCTTCCTGCCCCTGGCAATAAATATTTTTATTCCCATTTTTGCAGCAGCGTAGACCTTGTGTAAGACTGGTCTCCTCTGGTATTGCTGTGGTGCCCATCAGAGGAACTCTGTGTGTGATGGAGCTCCCAGTGTGCAAGGCAGCCCCTGCTCAGGGGTGACATGACCCCTTTGAGAAGCTGCTGGGCTCTGGCCCCCATCACCACTGACATCAGCTGGGCCTTTTGGGGTGTGTCTGAGAACAGGGAAGCCTGACAGTATCCAGGATGGAGCATCCAGGGGGACTGGCCCACAGGTTCCTCCTGGGTGGTGCCTGCATAGCAGAAGGGACCACTCTGCCCGCTGTGCCCAGTGTGGGATGATGAACAGCCTCGGTACGGGGTGGTTTGGGCTGTCTCAGTGCTTGGTGCTGAGGGCAGGTGTGGGGCATGATGGATTTTGGACAGCACTGCTGCTGTTTGGGCTCCCCACACCGTGCAGGGCATCCCCTCGATGCCCTTGGCCACCCCTGGCAGGTCTTGCTGTGAGACTGGAACACAAACCCATGACCTGGGGGGCTGGGGGTGCTGATGCCCCACGAGTGGATCCACTTCTCCTGCGAATCTGTGGGTCTGTCCCCCTGCCCCAGGGAGGGGGGGCACGTTCCCACGCTGATGCTGGGAAAGGCAGGGTATGTCTCCTTTGAAGGAGAGGGTGGCTGGTAATTGAGAAACACATTAGTATTGCTGGCTGCAGCTTCCCTGCCTCCGAGGAGCTCTTGTCGGTGGGTGGCTGCATTTTTTTTTCTTTGCTAAATTCTATCCCAAACCTGTTTCAGATTAAAAACAAACGCTGTTGCATATCAGTTTGTCAGTCACTCTAGACCTAATCTCCAAAAATAATCTTTTGTCAGCCCTCCTTCTCCCCCAAGATGGGCAATAATTGTTTCAAGACATGTCAGCCTTTGTGTAAAATGAGTTTTGTGTTTTCTTGAGGCTCATGTAGAAAGTAAAAGCTGTGTTTTATTTCTTGAAGGGAAAGAAAAGAGATGCAGAACAAATATTGACTGCAGGGAGGGAAGATGAGGGGATGGTTTGGCTGTGCCATTGGCAGCCCTGTGGTGCTGGGGACAATTTTCCTGTTGGTGTGGGACAGCTTGGGGTGGTGACACACTGCTGTGTCTGAGCAGGTCCAGGTGAGCAACCAAGCCATGTGCAGTGCCCTGGGGAGAGGAGAGGGACCTGCTTACTCTTACTCCTGTCCAAACAACAAGGTCCGTTTCCCATCAGTCCTGGAAAATAAACCCTTCCACCAATTCTGATATATTTTTGATTAAATATGAATCTATCCCTTGGCTTCCTTCACCATATACCCTGCAGGTAGATCTGCATGTGGGTGCCCAGGAGGCTCCTCTGGTGCCATTTGCATGTCACTGCTGGCACATGCTGCCAGGTGTGGTTTTCACATGTGTACATGGTGTATGACATGGCATAGCCCAGGGCAACATCACACTCGTGCTCTTGGTTCCTCTGCTCTGGGGCCAGAAGCAGTGCAGGGTTAAGGCTGAGGGTCTCTGCTCCCTGGGACTGCCCTGCCCTGCTCTCCCGAGCTCTGGGAGCACATGGAAATGCCTCTTGGGAATGTGTTTTACAGAAAAACGTGGCTTTTTATCCCAGTTCTCCTGTGGTGAAGGAGGTTTTTAAATGGGGTTGAATACCAGAACTTAAGTAGAGTTTTTTTCCAACTATAAGAAGGAAGTTTAGGAAGGGGGAGAGCTTGTTTAACTAAAAGTAGCTCAGATCTGCAGCTCCTGCATTTTTTTGAGGCTTGCTCTCTCAACCAGCCTCCTCCCCATGCCCTCCACCTGCGTGTGGGGATGTGTGTGCTCCTGGCTGGTCCCATGTGCCAGGCAGATAAATATTGCATATGTGCTCCAGTACATGACAGTTACCCCAGGGCTGTCATGTTCTTACCTGGCTATGCTGTTTCTGCTGACTTTGTCCCTGAAAGGGAGATTGACAGTGCTGGGAATTGGCCACCAGTCCCAGGAGGAACCAGTTTGTAGGTTCTTCTGGCAGCCCGAGCATCTGGGACACATCAGTTCACAAATGTGGTAACAGCATATAAGGGAATTGTGGTTTGGATTACAGCAAAATCCCAGAATGAGCAAATCCCTGTTTAATCTGGAGTGCTCTGCCAGCCTGAGTGGGGTTTCTAAAAGGAAAATAGAGTTGGCAGAAATTTCATGTGCCCTTTGGGAAGTTTCTCCCAATTCACATCCTGTTCAAATAGTAAAGTAAAATATGTCAGGGGTCTCTCCCTCCTTATTTTCTGTGCCTCCCTGCACTTGCTTTTCTCATTGCTTGCTTTTCCTAGTGCTGTTGCTCAGTTCTGGAGACTCTGTGCTGCTGGTTAGAGACAAGGTTTGAAACATTAAATTCAAGGTTTGGTTCCCACCAACAGGTCTGAGGGTCAGGGGTGAGAACAAGAACATTCAGGTGCATCTGCAACAACCCTGAATTTCAACTCCACCTTAAATCAAGCGTTTGAGCTGTAATGGTCTCCTGAAATTGCCAACTGGACGGTTAAATAGCTGTGGTTTGGGCTATGAGGAGGAGATATTTTTAATGCATGGACTTGCTCTGTTGGATTTTAGCTGGTGTTTGGGAGTGCCAGGAGAAAAGCAACATGTTTTACCTTCCTGCACCTCCACCCCCAAGAGATCTACATTATTCTGCTGGCTCTGGCCTGAGCAGATAAAGGGGATGTGGAGGAGACAAGCTGGCCTGATGTTGGTGATGGTGATGGGAGCAGGGGGCCATCCTCCAGGTGAGATGCAGCCCAGGGAACCTTTACTCTCTTTTCCCGTCCTTTGGGCATTCCCTCTGGGTCTCAGTGGCCAGCAAACCCTAGCCCTGGTCTGCTGAGGGCTGTGACCCCGTGCTAGCACAGACAGCACACAGAGTCATCATCCCCAGCTCTGGTGAGACCATTTGAATACGAAACCCCACAGGGCCCCTTTTGACAGGTCTCAGCAGCTTTAAATATGGGACCTGCCAGAAGCTGGCAGTTTGGATGGTCTAAACAAATTATTTCCCTTGCCCAGCCACTGCTGAAATTCTTTGTGTGCCTCTGAGCTGATGTGGAGCTGGAGTAACCACAAACAGGAGCGAGCAGACACCCCACCTTCCTGGATTTTGCTTGCTGCTCTCATCTGCCTTATTCAAAACATGGGGGGATGTGAGTTGCATTCTTTATGGCCAAGAAAAGGCACCGTGGGATCTCTGGTCCCCTTTGGGGGGAGATTATATGAGATTGCAGAGAGACTGGCAGGGAAATTGCTCCAAATTGCACCTATCATACCAAGAGCACGTGTTTGTGCAACGTTCCGAGGCGTGAGTGGTTCCCATCAGGCAGGAGAGGGGGCTTGGAGCAGGTGAGGGGGACATGGGAGGGTGGGTTTCTGCAGGAAGGATGTGCCCAGGAGAAGGGGGGTGTGATCCAGGGACACTGGAAGTGATGGTGCTCCATCAGAGGGGAGAAAATCTGAGCAGGAGGTGCTGAAATAAAATGCCAGGGAGCATCATTTTTTCCTGGGGAAAGGAATTGGAGAGGAAGGTGAAGCATGGACAGATGGGATTTGGCTGTCTAAATCTTTAAGGGAAATCAGTCTGGAAGCACGTAGGATTCTGCTGTGAGACGCTTTACCTCACATCCCAATTAACACAAGCAAACACAGGCACTGTGTTGAGTGCAGGATACATGTGTTGATATTTAATTATATACCAACACCCAGGTCTGTTCCAGCCACTCTTGAGAGTGGGAGCACAGGCGACACAAAGTGTGCTGGAGTCAATTTAAAAGCATTTTGATGAATTTATCAAAGAGGTGCTGGATCCTCTCTGTGTCAGCAGGGTGTGAGACAGCAGGTGGGTCCCGGTCCCTGCACCCATGGGATGCCACAGCATCCTGGTCAGCCCCTTCCTGTGCTGTCCTCCCACCCACATCTTGCTTGGGAATGCCTCCTCCACCCCTAAACCCTTTGCTGGGAGCTCTGCTGTCGGTGCTGAAGCCCAAGCTGGTCTGTTTGAAACTTGGCATCATTGTTGAAGCCACGGCTGTAGCGTGGGCTGGTGGTGGAGGCAGGTGCCACGTTGTGGCTCAGGCAGCAGCTGGGCAAAGGGCTGGAGCAAAACGTGGGGGCTGAGCCCTGAGGAGCTGCTCTGTGCTGCAGGGACTGTTCAGTGTCCCCTTGTGACACCCCACCCTGGGAGGGGACAGGTTTTGGCTGTGTCTGCCTTGGCCCTGGGTCTCCTGCACATGTGCCTGGCTCCAATTCCAGCCTCATATATCCTGAGCCCCCTAAATGGTTTCCAGCAGCACCAACAACAGGATAGAGAGATGATAACACAGCAGCTCTTCAGGCTGGGAATGCCAGCAGAGCTGAGCCGACCTGCTGAAACAGCACCTGGGTGATAATCGGGGAGTGCACTGCACTCTGGCTCGGGTGTGTTTCCTGTTCAGCTTGCTTTTATTGGATTTGCCTTCCTGGCTTTAGAGCTGCAGGCTTCTCTCTGCATCTCCCAATTGCTCCACAACTTCTTGGAAGCAATGTCAGAGCCTGACCAGTCCCACTTTACTTTTAAAATGCATTCAGCACAAGGAACTGCAGTTTTACTAGAGCATAAAAAGCACCTGTGTGAGCTCTTCTTTCCTGCCTCCTTTTGCCTCCTTCTACTCAAGCTTTTTGCTCAGCTATCAGTGGGGATGTGGGCATTATTTATTTATTCTGCAGTAATACAGAGCAAATCCCTCCACCACTGTGCTGGCTGTTCCCTGTACACAGCCCCAAAGAGCATGTACTAGGATGGAAATGAGGGGAAACTTTATGTCCATCTTACAGATGAAAAGGAGGACACAGTGACGTGCCCGAGGGCACGCAAAGATTGCTGGAGCTGGGTTAGGGGGTCATTGCCCCCAGCTTGTCTCCTGTTGTAGGGGGAAGGCTGTCATGCTTTAGAGGTCCCCTCCCCATCCCTGACAAACTCTCTGTCCTTAACTCGTGGCCAAAAGGCTTAATGTGAACCCCTCCCAAAATCACATGGGCTGCCAAACCACTGTCAGAGCAGCAGCATCTTCCAGTCTGGACTGGACTGGAGCCAGTGGCTCATGGGCAAGGGCTTTGTATCCCAATCCAGCGCCCTGCGCAGCCCCCCACGCTCCTCTGGCACCACAGCTGCTGCTGCAGGGATGTTTCTGCAGATTCCCACAGAATAGTGCCTTCTCCAGAAACTTTCCTGGCTGTCTTCACTGCAGGAATCCAGATGGCTACTTTTCATTTTTCACACAATCTGGTCACGCCAGGCTCAGCTGGAGCCGAGCACAGCTCTGCGTGGAAGGGCTGGCAAACCTCTGCTCACATCAGGCAGGACCAGGAAACGTTTTGGGGTTTGGATGCCTTGTGGATGCTGCAGAGAACTTCCCCCTGAAGCTGCAGGCCAAGCTGTGAGTCAGGGTTAGTATCACATAACAGCAGTGGGTTGTTTCATGCCAGTTTTCAGTGTTCAAGTAATGTAAAACCAGTGGAGTTGTTTTAACCTGGAAGCAGTGTCAGCATCTGGACTCCCCATCCCTGTAAGTTCAAGACCAGGCTGGTTGGGGCGCTGAGTAACCTGGTCTAGTGGAAGGTTCTCTCCTCATGGCAGAGGGTTGGAACAAGGTGATCTTTAAGGTCCCTTCCAACCCAAACCACTCTGGGATTCTGTGATCTCTTTGGTGTAAATGCACAGTGGAAAATGGTTGGAGTCACTGGTTGGGTGTGGGCAAAGCTGGACTGAGCAAACAGAACATCTTGTGAGGTTTCTGGACCTGCTGCCAAAGCCTTCTCCCTGTGCACAGGCAGGGTTGTGCAGGGTGTGTGCCAACCACAGCTGCCCTCAAGCTCCAGGTCCTCTCAGCGCTGCCCAGGGGAGCAAGATGTGACAAGGCAGGGTCCACCCTGCCAAACCACCACGCTGCTTTTATTTCCCCAGTAAAGGAGTGCATCATGCTTTGGGCTAATGACACCTTTCACCTTCCCTTATTCCTGCTTCTGCCCCTTGTAATCAATGGCCCTCCGTGGAACGGGGCCCTCCCAAAGGTATAATTGAAAAAGTCGCAGAGACATAAATAATTAAGGCTCGTTGTGGTGCACCAGGAGCATCCTCCCAGGTGTCTTGCTGGAGTGGTTTAGTGCAGCTGATTGATAGGTGGCTGCCTTGATCAATGTCCCCAACTCAGGGCTGCTCGTGATAAAGTGACAGAGCTGCTGTCGGTGGATCAAGTCCAGTGAAACAGTGAAACTGTGAAGGTGGAGGGTGTCTTGTGCAGGCAGTAAAGGTTTGGTGTGCTTGCCCTGGAAGGAGGAGGTGGTTTTGCTGCTCTGCTCTCCTCTTCCCACCCAGCAGTGGGGTGTCTCCTCTTAGCTGGCTGGTTTTCACTGTTGCTCCACAGCTTAAAACCTCAGAGTGCACTTAAGGCTTTTTGAGGATGGCAGTGTTTTGGATAATGAAGGTGAAATGGAGTCTGTGTTATCTGGCTTTTAAGCAGGCAATGGAAGTGAAGAAGCTTTTATCTGAATGAGAACTGCCAAGCCTGTGCTGGATCTGGGCTGTCAGCAGATTCTCTTCCACGCCCCTGGCATTGCCTCCCATATCACTTCTCTGAGATGGGCACACGGATCAGGAGCCCCTGAGCAAGAGATGGATCAGAAATCACGTGGTAACCAAAGACACAGCCTTTGGATGCAGCCCGGATCAATTGTGAAGGCTTTACCTCTTCCCTGTGTAAAACATCCAGAGCAAATGTAGAGTGACAGGAAAGGGGTCAGTGGTCTGGGTCACCACTGAGGTGCTGGAGGAGATAATCAGACCCTTTCCCTTCCAGTTCAGCGGCTGCCAAAAACACTGGAGTGCCTTCCCAAAGTGCAGAGCCCAGCCAAGCAGAAGCACTCAGCAGCCACACGGAGGGGCCACTGATGGCTGTGGTGGAGGAGCCCACTGTCCCCACCCTGGAATGCCACCGTGGAGCTCAGCCCTCGCTCACTTTGCTCTCCATCTCAGAGGGATGATAATTGGGGTTTGCAAGTCGGAGCGTGCGATGCACATGTTGCCCCGTCTCACCTGGGAGGTGGCAAACTCTTCCTCGTGGGATGCTTTAGGGAAGTGTTTTGCAGTCCCTGGGGGATTCAGGGGCATGTTGAAGCAGCCAGCTTGGATTGGTGTTGCTGTTAATAAAACTAAAGAGCATAAATGCTCCTTATGGGGCTGAGCAAAGCCATAAAATGGAGTTAAAGCCACGTGGTATCAGACCCCCCTCATCCCGCTCTGAGGGGTTTCTGTCTAAAGGTCTCACAAGGAACATATTTGTAGTTTGCTGCTGTTTAGTTCAAATCCTCCTCCCCAAATAAGGCTTTGCTGGTGATTGCATCTCCAAAAAAGGCTCCCTGCCGGGGATATTTTGACAGAAAGTGTGATAAAATATAATAACAGTAGATACCGTCCCCTCTGCGATTTCTGAGGAATTTTGTGGCCTAGGGGGATTAATTCTATATCATGTTTCGGCACATAGTATGGATTCTCTCCTCTTGCTTGTTGTTTCTCTGCATACATAATGAGCAAACCTTCATATGAATTTGTTTGTATCTGAAAAAAATTCGTGGCTGGGTTTGAGCTAATCAAGTTCCCATCTCCAAAAACTCTTTCCCTCAGTTTGTCCCCAGATGATCTCAGGGAGCCACAGTTAGCCCAAGTTTCTCAAGGGCACAAAATAAAATGCTTTCTGTGAAAGTTGCAATTGCTCTTGACAATTCAATGGCTCTTTGGAATTGGGAAACCACAAAAAAAACCCTCCCCAGGCTCCCCAGTTCAGCCCCAGATTGCTGTTTCTTGGTGTCTCCCTTGTCATTGACAGCCCTATGGAGTGGGTGGGAAAGGTGGGAGTGAAAGCAAGATGCTGGTTTAGGAGCTTTGAGATAATAGGTGGGGTTTAGAGACCCCCAGACAATTTAGAGGTGAAAATCAATGGGATTTGGACATTTTTGGAAATCTGTCTTTGCCGCTGTGTGCGAACGATCAACAACTTGAGGCAGGAGATTTGTTCCCCGCTCCCTCTTTCTGTCAGCTTTTATTTGCCTTCTGTTGCCCTTACGCACAATCCATAAGCCCTCCTCTTTTGCATGATTGTCTCAATTTGCATTTCCAGCAGATCCACTGACATTTGGCTGGACTCTGGGTGAAACACTCCTTGAAATTAGCCTGCACGTTGAGTTTGTTCTGGGAAGATAAGAAGGGAAGTGGCAGGGGGGCCTGGGGGGAATTATGCATGTGAAACTGCACTGTAAAACTACCACCAACAGTCAGACTCCAGGCCAGCAATATTTCTCTGGGATTTGTTTGGGAAGCAGAATTTTTTACCGTGGGCAATAGACTCGTCTCCCTCACCCCACTGGCTTTCAATCCCAGCACAAGCCCGTCTGAGGAAGCCAAAGGATAAATTGTCTGCTCGCTTGCTCTAAAGTTGCTCTGTAGTGCTGGCAATGTGATACTGAAGAGGAATTTTAATTTCATGCTGTGTAAGAAGAGTGCATGCAACAGTAGCAGCCGTATGGATTTTCATATGAATAGACGTACAGTATTCATAACAGGGTAGCAGTGTTGTCCTGCAGGTTTTCATTCTTCTCCTTTCTTTGCTGTTTTCACATTTCCTTTGCTGTCCACCCATTCTCGCACTTGCTGAAATGGAAAGTATGTCCTTGCCAGATGGATGTACAAAGTGACGAGGCTGTTTCTCAGTTATATTGCAATTGGCTTCAGAGACCTTTTGTTGCTTTAATTTCTGTGCAATCCAAGTGCAAGTCTGTTTTGCTTGAGAGGGAGCATTTTTTAGCCTGGTGCCTCTCTTGCTCAGCTTTGCGGGTATCTAAGCAAGAGCACTTTGCAGACAGTAGAGCCCATTAATGCTGCTCTGTCTCAAGAACACTCAAAACCAACGTGACTTAAATGGCTTGTTTGGTGGGGAAGGCGGGTCCTGGCAATGGCAGATTTGCCACATCCACAGGGATGGGCTGTGTGGGATCACACAACAGGTACAGCTGGTGCATTGCAGCCCTTTCTCCTCCTGAGTGCTGGCGATCTCTTTAGTCTTTGCCCAAGAGCTGAAGTCACCTCAGCAGCAAAGAATTTGGTTTGTAAAATGATCTGTGTCACGCTTTATTTGGGAGGCATTTTGTTTTATTTGATTTCACAAATTTTTATGTATTTGTTAGGGACGGAGCCCGTGGTGATTTTTCTCAAAGTTGCTGATCTAATACATTCTCCACAGCCATAAAATATGCTTTAAATGAACTTATCCTAATAACATCTGTGAGGAGCATTGCTTTGCTAGTTTCCATGCTAAACTGGTCATTAATGCGTCGGCACATCCCGGCGTGTCTGTCAAACCAAATCAGTTTTGCCAGGTAGGAGAGGTGGATAAATCTGCCTGCCTACAGATGCTGCTCCTTCTAATATCCCTGCGTGGTAGGAAAATGCATGAGCTGGGGAAATCCTTTTCCTGATGAAGGTGTGTACGTCCAACAGGAGACGAGCAGAGAAATACATGGGGGTTGTCAGTGCCGGGTGAGCACAGACACTTCGATTAGAAAACACGGCTGGAGGAAGAGTTTGCAGCAATGCAAGTGATTTTCTTTCCCATCCTTGTCTTCTGCCTTTGACAGCTGCTGGCATCACGCTGAGCTGAGGCCAACAGCGCCGGAACTGGTCCTTGCATTCCTTGCCAGCCGGTGTGAGAGAGGGAGGAACCCGGCAGCGTCACCAGATGGACTTTGCTTTGCCATCCTTTGCAGTGCTGGCTTTGTCAGGGCACACCCTCCACTCCAGCCACACAGTGCCCCTTGCTTTGCTCCTGCTAGGGGAGATGTTGGATAGGCTGGGTATTAGGAGGAGATTCTTCACTGAAAGAGTGGGATGGCATTGGAACAAGCTGCCTGGGGAAGTGGTGGAATCCCCATCCCTGGAGGTGTTCAAGGAATGGGCAGACATGGCATTTTGCACTGTGATTTAGTGGGCAAAGGAGATTGATTTAAGGTTGGATTTGGTGACCTTGGAGGTCTTTTCCAACCTTTATGATTGAATATTCCCCACAGGTGAGGGGGGATAGCAGCTTTGGCCATGGCCTCACACCTCGGGGCTCACCTCGGTGACGGATGTGTCCCAGCAGCAAAGTGACACGCTCGAGGCATTTAGGTTTAATGGTTTCCTTCATGGCTGCAGATTGATACAGCTGGGAAACACATTAAAGAGTTCATCAGCAAAGCAGACTCATAATTAATAAAATACAGATTTTCATTTGAAATCATTGCCCAAAATAGCTCACTAATGGAGGCAGAGCTGGCTGTGGAGTTACAGTGCTGAGCCTGTCCCTCCTGCTGGCACGACTGGGGCAGGTCCCTTCAGCCAAGGGACTAAGGGCTGAGTTCCAGCACCCTGCAGGCACCTGTCAAGGTGGGTCAGCCCAGCAGAGCCACGGCAGAGCAGGGGGCACCACCAGCTCTGGGCTCTGCAGAGCAAGTGCCTGTCTGGATAAGTCCAGCAAAATCCCACGAGCCTGTGAGATCAGACATTTCTCACCAAAACGAGTTAAAAATAGTTTGAAGGTGGTGAACTCACAATCAACTTAAACCAAGTAAGTCCCTGAGCTGCTCCACTTTCTCTGCTGAAGTGGTGAGCTCCACTGAGGGCTGGTGGTTCTTCTCCAGGGTATATCTGAGAGGTGATACTCCTGAGAAGGAGAGGCTTCTCCAGGATACCTCTGAGAGGTGCCCTAATGATGTGAGAAGGGAGAGTTTTGTGCCTGCACAGCCCTGGCAGGAGCTGGCATTGCTGCTTCTCCAGCAGCCTGGCTTAGAGAGGCTATTAAGAAGCTGTTTCAAGTGCAGTCTAAGAGGGAAGCTAAAGTGACCAATAAAGTATCTCTTTAGCACTTGTAGAGGCTTTGGGATGCTCTTATAAATCAAAGCATGCAGGTGGTCTCCAGGTGTGGGAGCACAGAACCACAAACAGCTTTAATGAGACCACGGAGCATCATTCCCAGCTCTTCTGTGGTGGCAGAGGCAAAGGGGAGTGTGTTTTATCTTGTAGAGCCTGTGACTGTAATGATGGTGCAAGTTCTCCAGAAGGAAAAAAAGGGACAATCTGGGGAAAAGGACCTTCTGGGCTGGCTCATTCCCAAAGATCCAGGAGCATACAGAGCTGCTCATGCTGCTTGCCTGCTAATTGCAGTTGGCTGTAACTGATTTAGAAAGTGATGGCCTTAGGGAGCTGAGATTGTTGTTTGTGTTTGTCTGGGATTAAATACAGATGGAATTAAAATGAAGGGGGAAAAAAAAAGAAATAAAAAAAGCCTTGATTCAGGGAGGAAGCTTTGATGGAAATAAATTCCTGCTGGTGGAGGAGAGCGGGTGGCTGCTGCGGTCACCCGGTCTGGGTTTCGGTAGCATTCCCATGGAAGCACTTGGGGAAACAATAAAAGGGTAGAGACAGAAATAGAAAGCAAAAAGATAAGTGGACTCTGATGAAAGGAGTCATATTAATAATGAAAACTGGAGGGTTTGAAGCTGCTTTAGAATAAATTTTCAAGGCATGAAGCCTCCCGGGAGCAGGCTCTTTGGCGGCTGGCTCAGCCCTTTGGTTGAGTCACAAACCACAGGAGTCCAGATGCAGAGAACAGGACCCAGTGCCCTGCCAGGCTCTGGAAGCACAAACTGCAGGAAGAGACAGGGAAATACCTGGTGTGTTGGAATCACCAGGCCACAGGACTTTGACACCAGCAAAACTGGAGTCCCATGATCTCGGGTCGCTGCAAGATTTCTTTGCAGCTGAGTGCAAACCATGACACGACTAATAAATCATGACAGGGACAAAGTAGGAGGCCTGAAATCATCATCAGATTCCATTATGCAGACGTCTGGATGGGGAGGGGGGGCTGTGTTAGTTCCGGTGCCATAGGAAGGGGAAGGCAAGAAGGAGCTCAGCTCCTCTGATAATGAGCAGTGGCATCGTGCAAAGAGGCTGCTGCAGTTGCCAGCACTCACTCACTGGCAAAATCTGTCCTGGAAGGTAACTTTCCATATCAGTTCTGTCTCTTGGCTCAGTTTATAGCTTTTACTCTAAAAGCTTTAGGAACATCTGATGCTTGATCTCTTTTTAGTGAGAGAAATTCAAGTCATTTACCTTGTTAGAAACTTCACTGGGGCCAGGAGGGGTGGAATCTGGGAGCCTCAGGACCTGGTGGTGTCCTTCAGGTTACTTAAAAGCTGTCTGGAGGTGAAGTTGAGCAGCTCCCTTTCCTTCCAACACCTTTTTCTGGCCCCTTCACCACCTCTGACACTTCTTACTGACTGGCTGCAAATCTCCTGCCAGTGCTCATTAACACGAATGCAAAGACTCCTGAGACTCCTGGTCTGTGTGGAGACACTTCCACCATCCTCTGGCAACACAGAGGATGAGAAACCATCCATCTCACTGGGATGAGGCTTTGGTGTAGCTTTATCACCTGTGAGCCAGTAGCAGAAGTCACTGGAGTGCTGTTGGACTGGTGGGTGCTGGGAGTGGTGCCTCTGCATTCCCAGTAGTCCATTGCTGGATGTGAAATGGAGAAAACGAGCCAAAAAAGAACATCCAGCCCCCACTGAGCTGCCTCCAGCTCCTCTCAGCCACCAGCTCCCCACAGACCTTTCAGATGCCTGTTTTTGGGAAGGCTTGGGTGATGGAGAGGAATTTGTGTTGGATCTAAGGCAGAGAGACCACAGAGCAGTCATGTGTTGCTGACATTTGATACTGGGAGATTGTGCAGGAAGAATTTCCTCAATTTCTGCCTAAAAGCTGGAATAATTACTCTGAGATATGATTAGTAATTCTGTGAGACAGAAAAATGAAATACACTGACAGCCACAGCTTGCAAACCTGATATCTTGTCTGGAATGCATCAGCCAAAGTGTCCCCATCCCTGTGTGTGACGTGGTCAGAACGGGAAGGGAGAGCACATGGGTGGCTGTAAATGCAATTGGGGATGTGCCTGCAGGTTCCCACCTCCTGGACCAGGGTAAAGAAGAGGGACACATGGAATTTCTGGCATTACCTTTGGAAACACAGTCACCAGGAGCCTGTGAGATGGGCTTGCTGGCTGCAGGTCCTCTGGGAAGCATTTAGGGAGAAGGTTTGGGGCTGTTTCCTACAGAGGGAATGATGGCAAAGCACCAAACAGTGCCATATCACTGCTGCTGCTTAAATCCATATTGATGTGCTGCCATCCAACCAGGGGCTCTGCTCCCAGTCAATAGTTCAGCTCCAGTGCTGTCCATGGAGAATAGTGTGTGTCCAAAGGGAGGGAGAAACAGGAATTGGCTTTCCAAGGCAAGCAAGCATCTGGGCTCGCTCTCCTTAGGGGCTTCTCTTTAAAGGGAGCTTTGAATTGATAAATTTTCACTTTTTTTTTTTCTTGTATAAAGAAATCTCCCTGGCTTTGATACAAAGGAGCAGCTTGCTCTGCTCGCTGCTGGTTTGTTTACAGAGCATGTGGGTGATGAGGAGAGGAGAGAGGAGCAGTGCTGGGGGGACCAGAGCCTGGAGCCCAAACACGGGGAGCCAGGCACAGCCCCTGCCTTCCAGCAGCCTGTGGCCTCTGTCAGAATTAAGAGTTAGAGCTGCAAAAACATATAGGGTTGGCTCTCGCCTGCCACAGCATGTAAACAAGTGTTCTGTAAGAATTCAGTCTGCGAGGCTGAAGCTGTGAAATGGTTTGGAGCTTTCTCCTTGCAGAAGGGGGGCTGGTTGCTCTACGGGTTCCCAGGCACAAAAAGTTGGCCTCTACAGTAGACTTAACCAAAACTAGCAAAGCAGAGGCTAAAATCTTTTTTCAAAACCAACCAACCCTTTGCAGCACAGCCTGGGATGAGGATTAAAATCCTCCTTAGAGAGACTTCAACAAACACTCCTACAACAATATTGCTTTCAAATGCTGTATTTCAGGGGACTCATATCAAGTCTGAACATCAAAGATGTGACTAGCTGAGAGCTGGATTTGTCTGTAGTTTCTGTCATAGGCAAATTTTAGAAAGACAGCAAAAATATTTGACAGTGACTTCAGTAGCTCAGATGCTTTTTGCTGGGGGATGGATGAAATGGTTAAGTGAAGGTACCTTCTAGCTGTGCTTTCTTGCTTTCCCTGCCTCCCCGTTGGCACATACATCCACATTCTCTATTCCTCTCCCATCTGCTTCCACTTCCCAAACTTCTAACATTTCACTCTTAAAATTTTGCCTTCATGTATATGAATGAAAAAGAAAAATATCACTGTAAACCATAAAGGCTCGGTAGCTGGGATGAATTTTGATCTGCAACACAAAACCCCTTGTAAGCGTTGCTGTCGCCTCCAGCTCCAGCATGTTGTGGTGTTGGTGCTCAGCATCCTTCACAAGGAGAGTCTTTCTCCATCAGGGTCTTAGTTGTGACTCTCAGGTGCAGAATTTAGGCAGTGAGGGATGGTGGTGTCCTTGTATCTTGGTGTAGTCACTAAAGGATGCAGATGGGGTGGGGGTACCATTCCAAAACCAGCATAATGTGGTTCTTGGTGAACTGGTTGACTTGTTTCATGCCGAGCCCTTCAGGGACGTAACTGGAGCTTGGTGGAACAGCAATTTCAGGGATATGAGGCCTCTTGCAATCATGAGACCACTTAGTGCTGTTTAGGGAAGTGAGCGTGTGAGGACAGCAGAGGGGGAGTTGTTTCAGTGTTAAATTACTGAACCACACACACAGTATTTGCCTAACCAGCTAGACCTGAATTGCTGTTCAAACACTGCTTTTCTGCCTGACGTTGGCAATCAGGGAGCTAATTACACTGGATTAGGGTTTTTCTCTTAATTACATGAAAAATTTAGCGTGGCTGATGTTCATGAGGCTGCAGGGGATTAAGGCGGAAGCCATGTGTTTATCTACAGGTCAATTATGGAAGCGAGAGCAGTAATGTGCTGCGGCTTTGTCTCTCCCATCCGTGGACCCCAGCCTGAACCTATCTCATGATGCTGATTTTGGGCCATGGGCACGATAAGGGATTAACTGTGCTGGCTGGTGTGTGAACAAAGGCAGGGGCCTGGGGGAAGAGCTGCCTCCATCCTTCTCATGAGGTGTTTGACAGCTCTAGGGCAGATCTGCTCCACCTCCTCATGCAGAGGAAACTACAAGTAAAACCTTTCAGCCTGAAACCAGGCACAGGCTGGTTGGGTCCCACTGGACCAGGGCGCTCAGGCTCTCAGATGTGCTGCTTGTACTCTCCAAAACCATCTTCAGTTTCAGTTCCCTTCCCTTCTCCTAGTTTGGGGGTGTCAGATGCTGCTGGTGGCCTTTGCCTGGGTCACTCTGTGCTGTTACCACAGTGTTGTAGCTGCCCTTGTGCTCACATGCCAATGGCACCCATGGCATGGGTGGCATCAGTGACCCCACCTTGGTGGTATGGCACCAAGGACACCACGTGCATCCAGCAGCAAAGCCTTGGCCACCTCCACTTGCCTCTTTTGTGATTATTTTTACTGAGGATGAGGTGAAAGGGGAAGCCCAGAGCTCTGTGTCCACTGGTCCCTGGGTGATGCTGCCAGGATGGGGCTGGAACTGCAGCTCGTGGCTGCTCAAGTGTTAGACCCAATTCCTGAGCACTGGTTGCTTCAGAGTTACAAACAGAGCACGCAGATCCCACAGGTTCTTCTCCCACCCCAGCTGTACTTGATCCATCCATCCATCAGCTTCCTCCCCTTCCTCCCTGGCCTGATGCAGAGGAGGGTGCTGTGTGCTGTCCCAGCTCTGTGGTGGGTGCCCAGCAGCTGCACCACCACTCCCAAGACAGGGACAGACAAGGACAGACGGACAGGGACAGACGTGTGCCTGAGCCCAGCCATCCCCCTGCTGCGTTCAAGGCAGTGTTGAGCAGCGTTACATGTGTTGTATATACAGATTATTCAGAGCCAGTTCATCTGCTTATCTGCTGATTAATTCTGAGATGCTGGAAAAGGCATGTGCCAAAGGCTTAGGGAGTTACAGTGTGGAGATGGAAGAGATTTTGCTTTTTATTTTTATTTTTATCCTTGATCTGCCCCGGAATAGCATTTGGGAAGCAGCTCACAGGGGCAGGAGCAGTGTTCCTCATACCTTCCTCAAGCCTCTGCTGGTGACTGGGAGATCAGAGCATGAACGAGCAGATAGAAAAATGTAAGGAGAGAATCACTCCCATGGATTTATACTTGTATGAATCCTATCAGGAGGCTTTAGTGCTCCCAGTACAGGGCTCTGTAGAAGCAAATGTCCTTGAGCAGGGCGCCAGTTCCTTGTGCCTTTTGGTTCTGCACGTTGCCTTCCTGGAGGAGACCACACTCGGTCCAGCTCCCGTGTGCCCGGAGATGGAAAAGCCCCAAACCCAGAGCGTGTCCCCGGTGGGTGGTTCAGCACCACAGAGCCAAAGTGCCAGGGAAGGAGAGCCGGGAGTGCCGGCACAGCCGCCCTTGGGGAGCCGTGGGGCTGTGCCAGCTTGGCTGGGGCTCTGCCCGTCCTCACACGACCTCGCTGCGAGGATGCTGCTTTAGTAAAACTCAGCCTCTGTGCAGGCAGCGTGGCCAGGCACCGGCTGGGGAGAGCTTTGTGTGGCTCTGGCCCATCCCTTCAAGAGCAAATGCCCATTGCCTCACTGCAGCTCTGCCTGCCCACGGGGCAGTGGCTGGGAGCTGGGGGGGGATGCTCCCCATGCAGCAGGAGAGCCTCATTTCCTGGGATTTAAGCTAAGCTGTGTGCTCTGTAATTTTCTCACATCCTCTGCCCGAGCAAGGTTAGATCTGATCAGTAACACATGGCTGGTTCTGCATGCACAGGAGAAACCAAAAATATGCACGGCCTCCTTGTTCACCTGATCGCTCCTGTCTGACCTAAAGCACTGCAAAACTACCGGGCAGGATTTATCCACAAGTTTGTAAACCCCAAAGATAATAAAATTTAGATTCTTTGATTTCCTTCTGGGTTTTGGCCTTCGGCAGCTCACAGCTTGGCTCGTGTTCCAGCATTCCCGGGAGGTGTTGGGCAGGAAATCTAAGTCATTTGAAACATATTACTTACATGATGTTTTTGAAAAGGAAAGAGAATAATATTTCCTGAGGAACTTTCTGGCTCCCACCTGATCAGCTGCAAGCTGTGACTTCGGAGAAACAGGGGTTTTGTGTGACAATTTTTGACAGTCGTTTAGGTTTTTTTCCCTCCTTGGGGAGAATCACGACTCGCTGCAGCTCGTTTAGAGCAAACTCCACATTAGACAGTCTTGTCTAAGTGGCTTTTTATTGCATTTTACATGGCTACTCAAGGTCAACAAACCAAACTAAGCAAGACCAATCCCTTCAGCTGTGAAATGTACTGCTGGAGGAGGATGTTCGTAGGGAGAGAGCTTGACACCAAGCTGTGCAGGATTATTTCAGCTGGAAGGGCACAGGTGAGGTGTGGATAGATAACACAGATGCAGTGCTATTTTGGGGACTTTGGGGAAGAGCTGTAAATGGTATGTGACAAGCAGATACCCAGTACCTCCCTCGTCCTAAATAATACCAGCTCTGTGCTTCTCTCATCTTTTCTGTTGATCACAGACAACTGAGGCTTAGCTCTCGGTCCTGTTTTCCTTCACTTTGGCTGTTGTACACTCCCCAAAATGCTGCTCATACTCCCTCCATCACTAATTGTGGCCTGCAGGCAGCAACCAGTGAGCTGTGCCTCTTCTGTCCCCAACTTTGGGCCAGGGCAAAGGGAGGAAAAAGGCAGGGAATGACCCAGGATTTGGAGCCCCCAGAGGGCTGAAGGGCAGCCTGGAATCAGCCTGTTCTCTGCACACCCAGGGCTCCCACTGACCCAGCTGTGCATCCCTGCTGATATCTACTGCTGCCAGGTAGAGGAGGATGCTTTAGCAATTTAAAACCCCTGTTCCTGGAGCTGTCCCACTCTTTCCTCACCTGTGCTTTCATTTACTCCCCAGCTGTAAGGGAAGGAGCTGGATTAAAGCTGCACAAAGCAGGAGAAACAGGGGAAGCCAAGGGAAGAATGGCAGAGGCTGGAGGAGCAGCTTGCAGAGGGGTCAGTGTGCAGAGCCCTGTGATACAGCAACACCTACCTCGTTCCTTTCTCTGAGAGGCCCATACTTTGTCCCTTTGATGATTTCCTTGCTCAGTGCCACAATGTAAAGCTTGCAAGCAGAGAAGTGCTGTTAACAATGATTCCCATTTCCCAGAGAAGCACTGAGCCATCTCTTTAAAAATAATACAGGAATGTTAAGGAAAGAAGGAGCTTATTGCTGAACAAAAGAAAAAGGAAGTTCTTGCACATTGTGGCTCTTCATTAGGGGACAGATTAGAAGTGAACAGGTTTCATACCAGCTGCAGAAGTGCCCTGAGCATTTCTCCTTTCAGGGAGTAAATCCACAGATGCACCTTTAGTGGGCTGTACTTTGATGCTGGTGGAAGGTGCAAGACTGCTAGCCCTGAACCCCCAGCAATTGTCTTTTTGCAACAAGTGCTCCAAAAAAAGGGGTCCTGCACCTTCACACCATTCCCTGCAAGGCAGCCTGATCCCTGGAGTCCCCTGAGTTATTAGTCTCTGCCTCCTGCTTTTCAACTGAGCCCTCTCCTGCACTGGCTTTCCTCAAGAGTATAGAAGACAATCTTTTGGCCACCTCATTCAGTCATTTTTTTTTCATCTCGCTGCTGGTTTTAGCTAAACTAGGGCTGGTCTGGGCCATGCAAATGGTTGGGTTCCAGCGTGGCTTTGCACTGGGATGTACAGAGCCTTCCCAAGGGCACAGCAGTGGGAAGGAGTTTCCCTCTTAATGGGAGTGCTGGGCCTCCAGGAAAAGACAATGCTGCTGATTTAAAGCACCATCCAAAGCAGTACGACCTCACCAGCCAGCCTACCCAAATTTGATTCTAATGAATCCATCCCCGGAAGAATACTACTTAATTAATTAGCAGCTCATTTGCATGAGGTGGCATGTTATTAAAGTTCTGCTGCTGCAAGTAGGGCTGTGACAAGGTGTGAGCTGACAGCTTTTCAAATAAAAAGTCTTTTAAAGGAATGATCTTCTGAACTGGCAGCTTTGTTCTAAACGAGCCTCTCATGCAGTAATATATTAAAGACATGGGAGCTGCTGATTAGTCTCTGCATGGTGCCTCTGTACCATCCTCCCAGCTTTATCTTGGAGGATCAGCTCTGCAGAAGGGTGGAGGGAAGAGAAGGATGGAAGAAGGAAAGAAAGGCTTAGAGAGAGAGAGAAAGAGAGAAAGGCAGAACAGTTAAGTGGCAATCTTCTCTTAAGGTCTGGTACCTGTTAGGATGTCTGAGCTGCTGCTTCAACCCACCAATTGGCTTCTTTCACCTCCAGAAGCCTTCAGAGAGACAGCAAGGGATTCTTCCCCAAGCTCCTCTTTCTTCTCTTTTCCCCGTCCAACCTGGCCTTGGACACTCCCAGGGATGGGGCAGACCAAACTTACTTGATGCAACAGCCTGAGTGTGACTTGAGTTTAGCAAAGAAGGAGTGGTGGGTTTTAATTTGTTTGGTGTTTTAAAACCTCTCTGTCCTTCCCTGCAGGTGGGATGAAACTCTTCCAAACAGTAACATTGAGATCCTTCAGGTCTCTCTTGGTTTTAGGCACATGTGCTGGTCCTGGGCAGGCTGTAGGCACTTGGTTACAGAGGGCAAGGCAGGAAACCTTCCTTGTAGGAATAGCTGTCCACCCTTGGTGCTGGAGATGCTGGAAGTGAGAGTTAATTTGGATGGGTTTGTTTGTTTGCTGCATCACCATTTTTGTGCTCAGCAGTGCATGTGGGTGCTGGTGCTGCAGACACAGCCCTGCTCCCTGTGGAGCCTCTGGGAGCCCCGGGGGTTCCTCTGTGCTCTTCCCCAATTAGCCCAGCAGTTCCTCTGCCTCCTGGCTCCTCTGGGGAGCTGCACATTCCCAGGTTGTGGCTTTGAACACGGAGCTAACATTTCCCAAACAGAAAAGATGGGAAACACATGTGGGTGTGAGATAGATACACAGAGACGTTTTTGACATGAGTATTGAATTCACAGGAACCTCAGATCTATAAATAATTCGGGTCATGAAGCCTGATCAGAATAAACTCGGGTTGGAACCCACCCTGCCTGTCCCTGCACCATACAGGGATGCACAGGGACCATCCCACGTTACCTTCCACTGCCTGGACTTGCCTCCCAGTACCTGCTTCCCTCTGCCCCATCCCTTTTTTGAAGGAATAACTTCAGATACCCAGCTGCACAGGCAGGAGTGTTGGCAGAACCTGGAAATGAGGGATTGTCTGAGCTGAGGGTACCAGCTCTTGGGAAAGGTGAGGTCCAAGCGAGACAGGGGCAGAGGAGTTTTGTCTCCTTGCACCTGGAGCTTCCCTTAAGTTCAGGGAGGGAGTGGAGGAGGAAAAGCTCTCCAAGAAAGGGGTTTAGGGCTTGGAAAACATGAGCAGAGAAGGCGGCCGTGGCTCTGCCTTGATGCTTTGTGTGCATTGTGCCCAGCAGCAGGAGGGAGAGGTTGGGATGCGCTGCTGGCTTTGCTTGGACGGGGCTTTCATTTCCCTTTGAAGTTTCCCTTTGAGGAACGATGACACCAGGACTTGCAGAGCAGTGTCACCTGTGTGGCCCAACCTGGAGGGGAGGGGGAGCTGGGGGGAGTGTTTGGGTGCTCAGTCACTTACTGACTGCTCTTGAAATCGAGTCTTCACGTGGTGTCCTGGGCAGGGGGAGAGGAGAGGATGATGTGATGCCACCAGCTGCTTGTCACTGGTCCCACTGATTCATTCTGCTGCCCACAACTGCCCTGCTCAAGGCCCCTCTCAGGCACTTTATGAGAGAAAGATCTATTTCTGCAGGAATTTAGGGAATGTTCCTGGCACTGGTAGGCAGGAAAACCTTGGTTGCAACATAGCCTGTGCCCGAGCAGGGCTCCCTGCAACAAGCTCTTCTCCAGACTGATTTTTCTCCCTTGGGTTTTGTAAGGGCAACCCCAGCAGGGGTTAGTGAGTGTATTTAATGTTTAGTTAGACAGCATAATTTGGGAAAGGATGGATTGTCTCCTCCCTCAGAGACCAGATTGTTCTGGCTTTGAGGAGCTGTTTTCCCCCAAGCCCCTCAGCCTGACAGAGCTGTGACTTTGTGGAGTGAACCCATCTATGCAGGCTTCCCTGGGATGTCTTTGGGGTAAAGATAAAAGTGATGCCCACTGTGACAGACATTCTGTCCTAATTTGGGAGAAATGCATAAAGAAATCATGACAGGAGAGAAAGAGACTGGGGTATGAGGGAGCCTCCAGGTAATGAAGTTAATTGGATATGCTGATCTGAATTGAATGTGCATGTAAGGGTTGTCATTAACTTCCTCACAGACATATCTATGATTTAAAGGAAAGATACCTAATGGCATTACTAGCTCACTTTAGTTTCAAGGAGGAGACTTCCCACAGTGAGCCAAGTCACGCTCCTGGTGTTCCTACCTGCAGAAGGTGAGCAGGGGAAGTTCCTCAGGGCTGGGCTTCTCCTCCTGTGGATGGAGATGCAGGGAGGGATCCTACTGATCCCTGCACATCTGCATTAGCAATTCCAGCTCCCAGATGTGCTGTGGACTGGCTGTGCAATCCTCAGCAAACCCCTTGGCTTCCCTGGGTTTATTAACAACCTGAAAATGGGTCCAGTCTAGATGTTAACAGTGCTCTGAAGGTGTCTAAGAGGTCCTTTACTCCCAGAAGAATTTCATAAAGGGTCTGAAGGGCTCTTGGAAACTTCTTGTGGAATGATTTGCAATTTCTATTCCGGATTCTCCCCTCCTGGAGATTGTTGTGGGTGTCAGAGGATGTAGGACCGTCAGCAGCTAGCACTGGTAGCCCTGTAAAATGATCCTGAGATCATCCTGAGGTGCATCTCATATCTTTTTTAGTCTGGTGTGAATGTAGAACAGCCCAGTTTGAATTAAACTGGATTACAGAAGTAAATCCTTTTTATGCAAAGATTATTTGGAGGAGGCACACAGGAAGTCTGGGCTGGTTTTTATTTATCTTGTCCTGTCTTTAGGGAGCTCTGGCATGGATAAGCCTCATCCTTCTGGAAGCTTTTCTTTAGTACCAGGTCTAGCTGGGAAGGACCCTGCAGAACCACAGACAGAAAAAGATAGGGAAAGGCTGTTGAAACTAAGCTGTGCTCCAGCCTGATTCAGAAACCTGTTGCCAGGAACAGCCTTCCTGCTAAATTTCCAGCACTGAGGGAAGAAATCCATCCTAGAGCTTTCTGGGAAATGCCCAAGAGCTGAGATGTGCAGGTGTAAATGACAAAAGAAGTGGCAATTCTGCAGAGATGCACCTTGGCAGTGAAGGCTGCTCCTTGGTTTTGGTTTCTATTTCAGGCAGTAACGCTTCAGTGCACATTCCCAGAGCGGATACAGTTCTCAAAACATCCATTTTACACAAATGCCATGTTATTGGATAGTATTCATTCACCCTGAAGGGTTAGAAAGCCTAACATGAAAGGAGCAGTCCTAAGGCTCTAGGGTTGTCTGGGCTTTTCACTTTTGCCTCTACAAACAAAAAATAAGCCAGCCCAGCCAGTGTGTTGTGCTTCTGACCCTGGGAATCCAAAGTGCTTTGGGACCCACCAGGCACCTGTGTACACGGGGAGAAGCTGCAGTTCTTGAGGAGTTAATGGGTGGCCTTGATGTAGAATCCAGGATGGGGAATCAGTCCCTTCATGCATGGACTTATTCAGCTGTTTTTCTGACATCAGGCATTTCATCATGAGTCAGCCCCGTGGAGACACTCGTAATGAAAACAGACAGGTAATTTAATCATGGAAAAGTTCCTACAAAGAGATCCAATGTCCTCTAATGGGAGCCTGCTGGGAGAAACTGGAAGGGAATGCAGATATATATTTACCTCTGGCATTGGCTGGGCAAAATATCTAAGGGAAACCTTAGTACAATAGGTGTGTTGGAGCTTCATGTCATATTAGATCCTTGAATGGCTCCTACACAGGAGCTACACTGCAACATATACGTGACACAATATGGTATTTTACTAATCTCAGCAGATAATGCAGAGCTTATGCCTGCAGCCTGCATTGTGGGGGAATTAGAGAGATCCATCTGAGCAGAGCCTTTGAAGGGCTGCAGCTCCCTGGATGGAGCAGCATTCTGCTCCATCACATGGGGCTTTCCCCTGGCCTGGCATCCTCCGAGCCAGGGATGATGTTTGGATTTGCACATTATGTCATTAGATGCTTTTCAAGCCAGCTTTGTAAACAATCATGAAGAGCGATGCAGGGAAGTGCTGTATCTGCCCAAATGGCTTCTCCAGTTCATGCCCAGGTGTGGGAGCCTGTGATCTGTCCTCCTGATCTCTGTTATCTTTCTGGACATATCTCTGATCCTGGTTCCCACCTCACTGATGTGCAGCTCCCCATAACCTGCCTGCTCCCGGTGTTTCACTGTGCTCCCATCCATTCCCACCTGCTCCACTTCCCTCTGTCCCCCTCCTAAACCCTTCCCTTTCCCATCACAGTGTTGTGAGAGAATACAGACAGGTAGATTTAGGGGGATGGAATGAAACAGGATCACCACAGCCCAGCCCCATTGCTCTCCCACATCCATGAGCCTGGGCTGAGGGTTGGTACCACATTGCTGTTCTAGTGGTGGCTCAGGAGTTGTCTGGCCCCAGGAGGTCACCCATACATTAGGCAGAGGAATTATTTCTCTCCCCAAACGTCAACAAGAAGCTTCCTGCTGTGGAGATGATCCTTTCTTCTTCCGCATTCACAGGAATCATCGCTCTTCTCTGACATCATCATTTGTTGTCATGGAAACTCAACCCCGAGGAGGAGATGCAGTGGAGCATCCTGGTGTCAGTGGGTGCATCTCAGCACTGTGTTGTGGGCACGGGGCTGGGGGGCACCCGGGGGGTTCAACACCCACCATGGCATGGGGGGCAGGAGGGCAGCGGGCTCTGCTCTCGCCTTGTCCTGTGCTCTGAGCCATCCCACCTCAGCAGGCTCCCTGAGCGACCCCAGGCTGCTCCCCTGCCTGTGGAGGGGCAGGAGGGTGCAGGCAGCACCCAGCACCCAGCAGGGCTCCAGCTGTGCCCCAAGACACCCGTGCCAGGCACAGCACCAAGCACTCAACCCAGGCTGGGGGAGCCTTCAGGCACGTGGTGCTGCTCCAGCCCAGAGACGCAATTCCCAGTTGGAATTGGCCTGCACAAGGCTTGTCCAGTGGTATCTCTCTTTATTAGCCCTGTCTGACCTCATTACTACAAAGGAGCTCAATTTAACGAGCTGCTGGTGCCCTGAGGGAACTCTGAAAAACAGTTGTTTTTCACAAAGGCTGCTGATCCTTCATGTCCGGCGTTTCCATTCCCGTTTGGCCATTAATCAGGTGTTCACATGGAAGAGGCTGTGCATCCCTGACAGCCCAGTGTTCCTGCTGGTTGTTCCTCAGGTGATTTTGCAGCCCTGTCCCTACGTCCGTGGTGCAGGCTGGTGGCTCCAAAAGCAGGGTGGGAGCCTTGGGTTGCAACACCCAGCAAGGCACTGGTCTCATACTGGTGTGAACCTGCCTGTAGCTCTCAGTACTGAAGGCAGTGAAGATCCTAATTCTCACAGGTGGAATTAAAGCAGGATTTGACCTTCTGCCTTTCTGGGGATTTTGCTTTCTGAAAATTCAGGGCTTTTGAGGAAGGCTTGGGCTGGCAGCTTAATCCTGCCAGAGGCTCCCTGTGCCTAACTGTGGGTGTTCAACCAGACCACTCACATTCCCACCTGATGTTCTTTTATAGCACTAAAAACTCAGAAGGTAAAGAGGAAAAGAGAGAAATCCAGAAAATAAACGCATTTGTGTACCCAACATGTCTACATGGCAGGAGGCACCAGGGCTCTTTCCAAGAATAGGATTTATTTGGAGGAGGGTGTTGGGCAAGCATCTCTCCTCTATGAGCATGAAGATATCCTTGTATTTCCACCTGGGGTGGCACATTCCTCAGATAAATCTAAAGATTCTTAACAACCTGCTCTCTTACCTCCTGAGGGCACGAACCAGGGAAAACAGACATCCCTCTCTGCCTCTTCTGAAGGTTTAAACTTCAGGTTCTCTGTGCCTTTCCCTCCCTGCCACAGCCAGGCAGTGAGGAATCGAGCGGCAGAACGGGATGCAGCAAGACAGCCCGGCATGAGGCTGGAGAGCAGATGGCATCTTTGTGATAAGAGGTTTTTCCAGGGCCTCCAGCCCCCCGTATTCCCTGTCCTCAACAGGAGTGTTCCTGGCCCCCCTTGCCCAGCATTGCTGTCGCTGTAAGCCCTTGGCTCGCCTGGCCGCTCTCAGCTGGCAGCTGCCAGAGCTCTCTGCTCTGCAGACACCACGTTGCAATCAAATGGCTCTCCAAATATGCAAATCCTGGTGGGAAAGACAATGTAAATAGTTTGTTTACCCTCCTCCCTTCCCCTCACGCAGCCCCCGAGGCCATAAATTATTAACTTTGGGAAGAGAAGGCATGTCCTCGTCGGCAGCCGCTGCTGGCAGGGCTGGGGTTTGTCACAGCTTGGGCAGGTTTTCCTGCAGGAGCAGGGAGATGTGTTTTGGAGGGATGGAGGGATGCTTGGAGCCCGTCAAAGTGAACAGGCTGTGTGGTGCTGTGTGAGTTCTCTGCTCACTCTGCTGGGTTCGCCTCACTGAACGCTGCAATTATGAAAGTGGCAGCAGCTCTCCAAGTTTTTAGGCAGAGATGATCTCACAGGAGGTTTCTGTGGCACCAAGAGGTGATGGAGGTTGTCTGAGTGTCATTCTATAGGTGTCTAGGGAGTTAAAAAAATAAATAAATCTCTGCAGTATCTTTTTTGCTGTTGCCTGTAGAGTCTTGTAGTTTTGTTTCAGGCTCATTTTAGAGAGAATGCAATCTTTGTTACTCTTAGGTGCCAGTGGTCAGTCACAGCACATTGGCAGTCTCTGTGCTCACCTTGCAACCACAAAATTTTCTTGCTGTTTCTCATGGATTGTGAAAATCACACCAACTGCAGTGGAAAAGGAACCTTTGCTCTAAAGTCGTGCACCCACGCTCTGCCTGCTGGCTCTTTGCTCTCTCTCCAGGCTGCGAGCTGAGATTTTGAATCAGATTCCTTTTCCTACCTCATCCTCCTCCTCCCCTCCATCCCCCAAAATATAACCGGAATTTGGCTGCTGTGAAATCACCTCTAATCTGTTTGTGCTCCTTCCAGATCCGAGCAGATGGTCCTCCCCATGGTGGAATTCAGTACGAAGTGGTGACAGTGTTCAAGGACGGGAGCCCAGTCCTTCGAGACATGGCCTTCTCCATCGACCAGAAGTACCTGTACGTCATGTCAGAGCACCAGGTGAGGCTCTGCTTCCATAGCTACCCGGTTGTGGCTTCCTTCTGCAAGGAATGTGTTGTTGGAGCACGTGGAGCTGAGGTTGGGTGTCCAGCCCCATGGTGCCAGGGTTGGTAAAGGAAGATGGAGCTCAGATTTATCTGCCTCTGACCAGAGATTGTCATCAGTGCTCAGGGGAGAGGGTCGTACCTGCTCGTTCTTGGCTGTAAGGGTTGGAAGCTGAGCTGAGCTGCTGAGAGGTGATTTGGGGCTCTGGACCATCCCTGCCTAAATCCTGAACAACAAGCATTCCAGATTTGCTCCTTGTGCAGCAAGGATGGCAGGCTGGGGGTTTGTGTAGCTTTGTCTGAGCATCCTTTAACACAGAATTACAGACTCATTAAAGTTGGGAGAGATCTCCAAGACCATCAAGTCCAGCTGATCCCCACCTTGTCACCCAGCCCAGAGCACTGAGTGCCCCATCCAGTTGTTTCTTGAACTCCTTCAGGGCTGGTGACACCACCACCTCTCTGGGCAGCCCTTCCCAGTGCCTGAGCACCCTTTCCATGAAGAAATTCATCCTGAAATGGATGAATTTATGTGGCTTTATCGATCTGTTTATTTGTTTATGTATTTAGAGGTATATTTACAGTGGTTGTAGTGAGTGATTCTGCTGCACAGAGGGGGGACCAAATGCAGTGAGAGGCTTGCTCTGAGTGCACAGAGGGGGGACCAAGCCCCATTAACACTGAGTCTGCTCTGTGCCATCCATCACTGTACCAGTTCTGCTGCTGCCCCGAGGGTGGTGCCCACCCCGGACAGAAAAAGCACAACCAAAATGATTAGGATGGGAATTGATGGCTGCCAGTCCATGGGAGTCTTGCTTAGGGGAGCCAGCACGATGTAAATAATCTGGGACCTTCTGTTCTTCTCTGAGACACAAAACCACATGAAGTCCCCACTGTTAAACCAGATTTCTGGGTTCAGTGGCTCTGCTGAGCATTTTATTGGCTGCTCCTCACGACTGTGTAATTCAGATTAGTGAAGCTGGTGCCTTGTGGGTGGTGGAGAACAGGAGCAGGGTTGCACCTGAAGGTGTCTGGATGCTGTTAAATTGTTCTGTGGTGAGTTAACCCTCTGGCCACTAACAGCTTTCCACATCTGCTGCTAAACAAATACCTGTCCTCCCTCCCACCTGCTCTAGAGATGCTACAGAGAGGTATCAGTGTGAAGTGATCAGGGATGTACTGATGGAGGCAGAGAGGGAGCAGCTGTCCTGACAGCTCACCTTGCACTGGGAGCTTCCAGCACCTCCCAAAGCCAGCAAAACTGTTTGGCTGAACTGTGGCAACACAAAAACCCCTGGGAAATCCTTAACTTGGTTATAAAGTCATTTAAAGCCAGGGAATAAATGCTTTAGAAGAGTGCAAAGTCTTCTCCCTGCTAAAAGACTCGAGTGGATGAATCCCTGTGGTTGAAGGAGGCAATTTAGGTTTGTTCTAGCAACTCATTGATAGAAACTGCCATGAACAGCCACAAGTTTAGGGTTCCATTCCAGCTTGGACTTGGATTAGATGGTAATAATGAGAATATACACAAACTTTGAAATCAAATTATTTTATTAACATGTTAATGCTTGGTCATTTCCTGCAGAAGCCACGTGCTCCTCATGCTCTCATCAGAGAGGGAGCAGTCCAGGGTGTATCTCAAACTGTTGAGGAACTGTTTTCATGAGGAGGAAAATCCAGTGGGAATGCCTCCAACTCATCCTTTATGAGGCGAGAGCATCTTAATATTCATCAAAGCACTAATTTGCTTAATTGTGAAACAAAAAGATGTGAAGAGAATTAGCAAATAATTCCATGGCTCTGGCAAAGCACTTGCCTTGGGGAGACTCCAGGATCTGGGGGATGTTGTCCCTCATTCCTTGCAGGAGTTGCCATAGGGTTTGCTTTTTGCCCTTGTAGACAAGGTCCAGAAGTCCCAGCATACCATTGCATATGGATTTTGTCAGCTCCTGTGACCCCAGTGCCCTCATCCTGGCAATGTGATAGTTCAGCAAAGTGGAAGGCAGAATATATATTTTCCTGAGCATTCTATAAAGGAAGCTGATGATTGAAAAGGGATCAGCACCAAGAGGAGGAGAGAGGTCCAGCAGCTTCAGAGGGCTGAGGCTGTAAAGGGAGGGAAGGGCCCTGAGAGATAGTGAGAATATACAGTAAAAAATGTCTCTGAAGTCTTGAAATTTGGAACAAA
Organism: Xenops minutus; assembly: GCA_035221455.1. NCBI lineage: Eukaryota > Metazoa > Chordata > Aves > Passeriformes > Furnariidae > Xenops > Xenops minutus. Next base: position 5,125,919 of record JAWWEE010000069.1, on the reverse strand, counting down.
ATGAAATTCTGCCACAGTAAAATGACACAGAGAGCAGCTGTTCTTACCATCGATGTGCTGCACGTTAAGGTGCTGGGGGAGGATGGTCCAGAGCCTGGGATTTTAAATATCTGCTGGGAAAGCAATAGGACACGTGCCTGTGTCAAAACATGCCTTTCAAAAAATGGGGTGAGGTTTTTTTGGTGGAATTAAGGTGAGAAATGTGCTCTCCAATAGTGATGGGTGGCAGGTCCTGAGCCCTTTTGGCTGTGGCTTTGGGTGCAGCCCAGTGATGAGACACAGAGCTGTGTAGGGCTGTGATTATGCTGAATAAACTGAGATGTGTGGATGCTTCCCAACAAAGAGATGTAACATCTCAGCGTGAAGCCCATCTTCCTTCTGTGCTAGCAGCAGCTAGGATCAGCTTTCTGCTGAAATGCATTAGGGAAAGGAGTCACTTCATCCTCAAATCTGGAGTTGTGGTTGTAGGCACAGTCCTTCCCCGCTCCCCTGGCTCCTGTCCCAGCCCTGTCTGTGCTTTGCTCCAATTTTTCCGCACTCCTTTTGAGCTCTCCATGAGCCTTTCATGTTTCATTGCCAACTTCTTCCAAAGCAGAATATTTGACATTTGATTTCACTCCCACAAAGCACAGAAGCAACAGTTGCACAGCCCAATCCGGGGGAGAGAAGGATAAGGAAACTTTGCTTCCAGGCTCTCCAAGTTCTTTAACCACACGATTTAGGAGTGGTTATTAGGAGCTGGTTCAGGCCCTCTTCCCACAGCACCTGCTTTCAAATAGGTCTGGGGGAAAAAGAGAAATGGTTCTGACCCCATTTAAAGCAGAAATTCATTTCTCAGCGTTGCTGTAGCAAACAAACACCATTTCTGCACACAAGCTGAGCAAGGCTGGGGCAGGGCTGGAAGATGCTGAGAGGGAGATGTGTTGCAGTAGTGGAGCTATGTGGGGTTCCAGGAGGGGAAGAGCAGTGGGTCTGTTGGGTGCTGGCAGAGTTACACCCTGTCCTCCCCCCAAAATTAGATATGCTTTGATGGGTCAGCACTGGGGGGACCAGCATGGCCATGGTGAGGGGACCTGCACTGTGGCTCTTCTCAGCCACTGCCCAGCGTGAGCTGCCTCCTGCTTTTCACTGACAGACAAATTCAATTAACAGTTTCTACCAGGGGGAAAAAAACAACAAACCACAAAATAAAATATTGAAGTGCAGTCGGTCACGTTGCTGTCATGACGGGTTTTTGGCTGCTTTGCTTTGCTGACCACTGGTGAGACATGAGGCTGAACCAGGGCTGGGACCCCCAGTGAGCCAGCAGTGGGCAAGGGGGCAATGGCAATGCAGTGACAAATGTGGGGTCACCATTTCAATACTGAGCCTGTCACAGAGCCCTCACCAACAACCCCTGCATCTGCAGAAAAATCTCTGCCTTCTTGCTTTCAGAGGCAAAGACAGAGTCTTACAGGAAAAATGCTGGTTGTGTTGAGGAAAAGTGGCTTTATAATTCAGTCCTGAAGCATTAATTGTCTGGGTGTCAGGGAGACGCTTGGTTTTTTTAATGTATGAAAGCTCAGTGCATTTCAATTAAATCAGCCCTGCAGGATGAGAGTGATTTTATGACTCCAAGGCTGCAACAACCCCTTTTCCTCACTGTATGTGCTGCCTGGGCAAGTTCAGACCATGGCAGGGCTGGTTCCACACGCAGCAGGTTTGCCTTGGCTCCCACGTACACCCCCAGCCAGCCGGGCTCACCCTGTGAGAAGGGGTGGGCATCCTTCAGCACAGACATTACATAAGCATCAGCAGAATTGGGGCCAAAGATTTTTGCAGCTCTTGGGAGAAGCACAAATTTTGCTATTTTTGGGCGAGTGGAGCTCAATCAAAGCCGTGGCAGCACCGGGGCAGGGAGTGCCGGCTCCAAAGGATTTCACCACCTAATCAAGGGCTATAAACATGGAATTTAAAACAGTGTGATCAGAATACTCACAGGGCTTCCTGGAAGGAATATCCTTGTGCTAGTGGAGAGAAACAAGGCCCAGAAGGTCTCTTTGCTTCCCTATAAGCCCTGATCCTGAATCTGGGGCTTCCTGCAGGTGCAGGAGGAGCACTGGGTGCTGGCAGGGGCACAGGAGCTGCCCCTCCTTTCATTGCCCTTTTCCCACCTGAAAACACACTGTACTGAGACATATTTTCCCTTCCTTATTTCCCAAATCTTTTCTCATCTAATGATCTATCACTTGTTTGTGCTAATCATGTAAAATACCTTGATGAAGTGCTGAGGTTGTGTGATGTGGTTCTGCTCCCTGATGGGTGAAGCAGCACCTTCCTAACCAAGCACTTGGCCAGGATGTTGTAAATGTAAAATTCATCTTCCATAAACATCCTCCAACCCCCCTGCACATTTCATTGCCTCGGAAATGCTGCTGCTCTCAGCTCAGCTGTAGTTACTTCGTGGTTAATTCTGCCACAGGGGGATGATTTCATTCTGGTTTTAGATGTAAGAGAGCAGCATCCTGCTCTGGCTGGGAACCTCACCATTCCCCAGGTAGGAGTAATAACACATAATCACCCAGTGAACATCAATTAGCACGGCAGAGCTCAGAGGGCCATGGTCCTCTGCAGCCTGGGATGCCCTGAGGGATCCTTTGCTCCTCCAGTGAGGGCTGGATGCTCCATGCTCATTCTGCCCGTGGTGCTGAACTGCTCCGTGCCCATGGCAGGGTACCCTCGGCTTTGGGGAGGCAGGGAGGGCTTGGAGGGCACAGGTTTTTATATTTTCATAGAATCCTAGAATGGTTTGGATTAGAAGCTCATCCCATTGCACCCCCTGCCACGGGCAGGGACACCTTCCACTAGCCCAGGTTGCTCCAAGCCCTGTCCAACCTGGCCTTGGACACTCCAAGGATGGGGCAGCCACAGCTTTTCTTTATTTATTCTCAGACCTGTTGCTTTTCCACCGACTGAATTTCCCCCCTCCCTCTCCACATACATCATTGTGGCTTTAGGTAAAGAAAATGTATTTTAGTCTGCACTGAGGGCTGTGAAATATTTGCTTTGCAAATGCCCCTGTGTCAGGAGCTGCAGATGTGCAGGGACAATTTGTTGTGTGTCTGCCTGTCCTGTAACCCCGAGATGTTTAAGTCTTGTGGAAACTGCTTTGTTTTGGACTGAATGTTCTGGATGCTGATTGAGAGGGAGGCAGAGTGGAGCTGCCCAGATGATTTAGAAGAGGCTGGAATTGGAGTGAGGGTTGGGGAAAACAAGGAAGTCCATCAGTCCAGGAGTAGCGAGGCTGTAAATACTGATGGTGTCCTGAAAAGAACTGAGAAAACACAATAAAAAATGCAAGAGATGTGGATAAAAGGGTCTGGAGTCATCAAGAGGGAAAAAATGGACTGATTAAATTTTTAACTACATTATCTGCTAGTTGAACAGCCAGTTAACTGGACATAATCTTCTCAAACTTTGAACACTGGCACAGGGGAAAAGGCTCAGCTGAATCCCACCAGAGGTGTCCAAAATCCTGCCTTCCATGAACTCCTCCACCTGCTCATCCTCTGCCAGTGCTCATGTGGATCATCACAGGTGCAGTGGGACTTGCTGGCCCCATGCACGGCTTGTCCTGGTGTGTCCCTCATTGTCACCTGCCTGGCTGGGACCTCCTGCTGCTCCAGCACGTTGTGGGGCAGGAACACACTTATCCAGCTTGTGTTTCCTCCATGACCACTGCCAGAATCCCTGAATGGTTTGGATGGAAGGGACCTTAAAGCTCATCTCATTCCATGCTATCATGGGCAGGAACACTAGAGCAGGTTTCTCTGAGCCCCATCCAGCCTTTTCCCATAAGCTGTGACAAGGAGGGGATGGAGTCAGGGGGATGAAAGAGGGAGCTGAGGATGGGGAGAGAATCCCTATTCCATCCTGGAGGAAGGGCTGTGCTCCACAGGGAGCTTTGCACAGCTCTGTGCCATCCTCTTCCACCACCACCTGCTCCTGCTCCACTCTCCTAAAATTCATTACTTGCAGCAGGTTTTTTTCCACTTCCCTCCCTGTAGTCAATTAGGAATAATTAAGAAATTCAGCTAAAAACTTGTCTGAGATCATTAACAATATCTACCTGACAAGAAGGATGTGTTAATTAACATCAATTGACCAAAAAGCCGCAGCCCAGCCAGGTGGGACAACCTGCTGTCTCCTCTCCTGCCCTGCTGACAGTCCATTTGTCAGGCCTGCAGAGCTCTGGCCGTGCTGGGGCTGACGTAGTGGTGTCCAGACTGGTTCCAGTCCATCCCTGCAGCCCCCCAGCTGGCTGAGATTTATGTGCACACACAGAACATTCAGCCAGCCAAGTGTGGAGAGTTGAGTGCAGAAGGCTTTGAGGTAACGAGTACTTGAAGAATAAACTTTCCGGGAAGAAGTGGTAAAAAATGCTCCAGTGTAACCTCGGGGTCAGTGGGTTTGTTTTTTCTAGATGAGTTATATTTTAGACATTGCTCATGTGGTTGTTTCTTTCAAGTGCTGGCTGGCTTTGCTTTCAGTTTGTTTGTTTTGCTTTGGTTTCTCTTTGTATTAGGCTGTTTCTTCCCCTGCCAGTCACAGCCACAGGGTTCCCATGTGTTTGCCTCGGTGTTTGCTTCCCTTTCCAATTCCTCCCCTTCCACAGACCTATTGTTTACTTTTCATGCAAGCAACCACAGTGCTGAAATATTCCTAGAATTTCCCTTACGTGCACATACACAGGCACAAATCCTCGGCTCACCAGTGCTTTGGGTGTTTGTGAGGAGACTCTTGACATCCTCAGTGGCTGCAGGAAGGTCTAATGTCCCTCCAGGTTTGATGTCACCACCCCTGCTCCATCCTGAAAGCAAGCTGAGATCATAGAATCCTAGAATTCTAGAATAGTTTGGGTTGGAAGGGACCTTAAAGCTCCTCTCATTCCACTCCCTGCCATGGGCAGGGACACCTTGCTCTAGCCCAGGTTTTTCAGAGCCTCCTCCCACCTGGTGCATCCCTGTGGGTGATGGCTGGGTTTGAGCAATGCAGGGAATGCTGCAGAGCCCTGGCTTTCCTGCAGGATTTCCTGTTCAGATGGACAGACAGACACAAATCTCCTTCCTTAATAACAGCAATGAGAGGGGGGAGAACTCTATTCCCAAGAGAGAAAATGACTCGAAGGGGAAATCTGAAATTTCACACTCAGTGCTCAGCTGTGAAATTTAAACCAAACCTCAGATGCCTCTTCCTCTCTTGTGGAGCTCTTTAAACTTTCTCTTCCCCCCTTCCTTGGCTGCTGTAATAGTTTGTCTTCCCAGCAAATGAGTTTGGCGGGTATTGAGCCGGTGAGGAGGGGAATTGCTCACACCGGGCACTAACAAAAAAGAAACATAACTCACAATATGCTGAGGGGAGCTCTGAAATTGCACAAATTATTCTATTTTATACTTTAATTAGTTTGAATTAGCAATGGGAATAGATGCATAAAATGATCCAGTGAAGGGTGAAATAGAAAAAGGGATACGGTGTGGAGTATCACTTTATTATTATGGGGTTTGCAGAATGTAAGCACAGACAATGTGCAGGTGCTTTCCCTGCTGGATCTTTTCCCTGTGAGCTCAGACCTGAGGATTGCCCCATCCCTGGAAGGGTTTACCCCATCCCTGGAAGTGTTTGTCACATCCCTGGAAATGTTTACCCCGTCCCTGGAAGTCTTCAAGGCCAGGTTGGCTCCCAGCTCTTCCTTGCACTTCAGTGTCAGCATCAGATTGAAATCTGTGGGTCAAAGGGGCAGAAGGATCTGAAAGAGTTCTAATGCAGTCTGAGTCTTAATCTCTGAGCATCCTTTGCCTTTTTCTCTTTTTTCCCCTCAAGGGTCTGAAAAGTTCCCCAAAAGCAGGTGGAACTTGAATCAAATTCCTGCAGATTCCAGATAGGTTGGAAGTGATGGATGTGCCCCAGGGAAACTGCCTGCAATGGTGTTGCAAGCTGGGACTAAATATAGAAGTTAAGGAGAGTTGTAAAGCAGAAAAACCCCAACTTTTTTGATGTTTGCTCTTGTTCTTCTTCCCTGGAAAAATATTTTCCCTGTTAAAACTTTGCTGTAGCAAAACATGTTGAGGTTTTCTTTTTAGAATGTGGGTATGTGGGGAGGTCCAGGGGTTTCCCTGGGATGTTTCTGGAAAAGTAGGCTTGTTCATCATCCCAAGTGAAAATCCTGAGCACCAAACCTGGTGCAGGTCCTGCCCAGAGCTGTCTAACAAGAAACCCCTCTGTCCCTGGGGGTCCCTCCATCCCCAAGGATCCCTCCAGCCCCATCCCTGTGCCGCCCTCGGGAGTCACTTGATAACTCTGGCATTCCTGGCTGATGCTAGTGAGGAAAAGGGGCTCCATTAATAATCTTCTATTTATTTTAGCAGCGTGCAGGAATGTGCCCAGCAGACTAAACACTCCATCCTCCCCCTGTGCCGTGGGGCTGGGGGGCTCCCTGCCAGCCCCAGCCCTGCCCAGGGCTGTGCTTGGGACTGGCCCTGCCAGGTCTGCTTGGGGACCAGACTGAGAGGGGGAACAACCTGGAGCTTTCTGTGTGGGTGTTAAAGAAATTTTTCTTGTAATCAAGCTTAGGACGTGCTCCTCAGCCAGGCAGATGGTTGTTTTCCCTCTTTCTTTATTCCTCTGCCTTTTTCACTGGCTTTTTGCAGCAAACCCCAGCAGCCTGTGAACATTTTGCTCTCCACTAACAGATTTATCCTCCCCAAAGCCCTACGAGATGGAGCAGCAATATCACTTTTTAGATGAGGAATTGAAGCATAGAGATGCTACGTGACCTATCCTAAGTCACACAGGAAATCTGTGAAACCTCTCAAATCCTCAGCCCCGTAACCAAGGACCTTCATTTCATTCATTCTTCATTTCATCACAGTTCAGGTCGATGCTCTAGAGTCACAGTGAGGTGAATACTGGAAGAGAAGGCATGGTCTGCAGTGACAAATAGTTTATAAAGACTTCATCAATTTGAGCATCACCTTCCCAGTATGGTTGGTCATATGGACTTTTAGAAAAGCACCTTGAAACTGAATAAATTTTCCTAAGGGGGTGATTTCAGTTCACAAAACCACCTTGAAAGCATCAGTAAATGCCCAAGTGCCTGTCATGAAGGGGGATGCTCCTTGAAGGTGATGCAGGTGGAGTGGACACCAAGGTGCTGTGGAGCTGGACAGGTCCTTGGGAGCTTGGGGAGCTTGGGGAACATGTTCCCATCCCAGCAGAGCAGCTGGAAGTGGCCGTAGCCAGCGGCAAGTTTCCAGGCTTGACTGAGCAATAGGTTGATCCATCGTGGCAGCCCTTGAGGTTCAGAGGAGATTTCGTGTGTGTTGTTTCTGCCAAGATACACCTGTGAGTATTTATAGATTCTGGGTTGTTCTTCTTCTTCCCAGACTGGGAACTTTCTCTTTTTCCTCCAAACCTCCTTGAACTCTCAGGGCCGAACTTCTGGGTTTGATGGCAAAAAAGGAAACTCAAGTGGGGTTTTGCTGTTTCTGTCTTGAAGCACCCAGAGCCTCTCTGTGGCTCTATTGTCCCCAGGTATGTACAGAACAGCATCACAGATAAAGCAGGATGGAGAATTTTGTGCTTAAAACTGTCCTAAGACCTCAACCAGTGGGTTTCTGCTGTGTTTGCAGAGAGAAGAGGCAGGCAGAACAACTCCTTAATCCACTCATCCTGCTGTGACTGCTCACCTTTCTTTGTTAGGGAGGAATTGGAAGTGTTGGATGTTTTTTTACTCTAAGGTGGCAGGAAAAGACTGTGCTTCAGATGCTGGTTATCCTTCCAGTCTGCTGACTGCAGCCCAGAGGGCTGCTCAGTTGCAAAGGAGTTGGCACAAATGTTTTGGAGCGTGCTGGAAGCTGGCATGTGAATGCTGCTTTATCTGGCCTTCAGATGGAGCAAAATATTGATTGAAACGTATATTGCTGAAATCAGGGTGGCCATGGGTGCCTCAGAGGAGGAGGAGGAAGGTTTTAAGGCAGTAGTCGCTCACATTGCACCAAGTTTGGTTGGGTTTAGGAGTATTTTAAGCAACGAGCACTATTCTGAAGTTGTGCCACCAAAAGCAATGACACATTGCCTCCTCCCCTCCCTGGCTCCACTTCAGAGTGTGTCTCTCCAGTTTCTCTTGCAACACATATTTATCTGCTCTGTGCCCTTATGGCTGTTTAATTAGTATTCATGTTTCCTTTCAAATAGAAATTGAGTTGAGTGCTCAGAGAGCTGGAGCGACTGCATGGCAAGGGCATCACGTGGGCGGGATGGTGCCTGCTGCTCTCACACACGTGGTAGTGAAAGACCTGGAGGAGACCAAATTAGGTTGTCAAGGCATCAGAGATGCTTTCAAATAATTGAATTAAAAGACTCTTTTGGAATCCCGTTCCAGCCGTGGAGAAATAAGGCGATTTGAGGAGCACTGGGGGCCAGAAACAAGCCCTGAGCACTGAGGGTCTCTCAGCAGCTGAGATGGATGGAGGCTTTGAAGAAGATTGGTCTGGTGGAAGGTGTCCCTGCCCATGGGGTGGATGACTTTTAATGTCCCTTTCAACCCAAATCATTCTAGGATTTTAAGATTATCAGGGTCAGGGGTGTGCCTTTGGCTTCATTAGTGACACACTCAAGGGTCCTGGTCAGTGCTGTGGCCTCCAGTGCCATATCCAAACCAAAATGGCCAAAATCACTGCACATTTTAGGGAGGATTTGGTCAAGGCTTGCTGCCTGCCCAGCTTGTTGTGCTGGCTGTCTGGGCAAAGGCTCTAGAACAGGGTCAGCCCCTGCTAGACCCAGCTGAAGTGGACACACAGGAGCATCTCCCATCCAGTCAGCTGGAATAAGGACTGAGCACTACGGATCAGGAATGATGTTTGCTTTGCCTCCTAACAAGCCACAGTTGTTTTAGACTTTTTCCCATCCATTTAAGTGACTCACAGGCAGACAACTGTCAGTGTCTCGGGTGCTATTAATATCCCTGCAAGAACATGATTCGGAGTATTTTTATTTCTATTTTATTTGGGGAGAAATCAGCGGGAAGGACGGGTTTTAAAAAATAACTCCTCCTCGTGTGGCTGGCCCTCTGTGTGAGTGAGCTGACAGTCCTGCCCACAAAAACACTGCTCTTAAAATCCATCCAAAAAGAGCTGACCACATTATTATTTGGAGAAACTGTGCCAGAAACAGCATTCCCGTGCCTGCAGAGAGGAGTGTGCGAGCTCCAGTTAGTCAAAAACAAGCTGGATTTTTCCATTTTAGGTCTTTGCATGGTCCAGGCTGGTGGTCTGGGACTCGGTTTGGTTGCTGGCATCTCATCCAAGTGGGATTCTGGAGGAAGTGTTGAATTTGCAGGAGAAGCATCCCTGTAAGGCAGCAGTGTGGGACTGGAGGGGGGTGTCGGGGTTTAGTCTTTGTTTAGGCATGGATCTGCTGCAGCAGAGGATGCACCAACCCAGACAAACTGTATCCCATCCAACAAAGGCCCTTGATCCATCAAAGTGCATAAGGGGATCATAGAATCACAGAATATCCTGTATTGGAAGGGACCCACAAGTGTCACTGACATCCAGCTCATGGCCCTGCACAGGACAGCTCCAAAATCCCACCATGTGCCTGAGAGCATTGTCCAAATGCTGGGCTTTGGTTGGATTTAGGAGAATTTTAAGCAATTCTGAAATCGTGGCACCAAAGGCAATGACAAGGTACCTTCTGCCCTCCCTGGCTCCACTTCAGAGTGTGGTGATGTTATCCATAGGCTGGGATGGCTGGTTTAGGGCTCTCCCTGTCCTTCCAGGGATGCAGTGGCACCACATTTTCACCCCACATGTACACAGAGCCCCCAAATAGCCCCTGGTCCCCTCCCATGGTGTCTGTGGGGATGGGGGACAGCAGCACCACATGGGAGCAGTGCTGCTCATTCATCTGGACTCCTGGAAGGAGAGGTGAGAAGGGCATTTAGATCCCAGCTGGCAATTACCTACCCATTTCTAATAGACTGAATGTGGTCCCCATAACCGTAAATTTTCCTGGCTTGGATCAGTTCAAATGGGAGCCTTAATGCTATAGAAAGGGCGGGTTTTGATTTTATTTTTGGGCTCTGTGTAATCACACTGGTAGCAGCAGTGTAACAGTCCTGAATGATGGGTGATGAGAGGAGCAGAAGGCACCTCCTGAGCTCCCTGTTGTTATTGTCTTTGGGTGCAGAGCAAAATGTGTAGGCTCCAGGCTAGATCGTGTAAATCTCGTTAGAAAGCCATTCCCAGCTAATGAAACCCTGGGAGAGAGGGATTTGGCTTCCCAGCCTTCAGCCTTGTAGCAAAGGCTGGAATAAATCCATCTTCAGTTATGTGTGGGCTGTTCTCCCCTCTCCCCCCAGCGCGAGGGTGTATTTATTGGTGGAGCCGTGTGAGATCAGCTGCAGGTCAGCAATTTGCTGCATTTGCACCTGAATAATTTCAAGTGATAATTATCTTCTCTTTAAAATAATAATAATAACAGAAGAAAAAAAACCCAAACCACTGATCTGCAAAGAATTCTACCTGATTTTTAATCCTTCTATAGAAACAGAGAACAGACATGTAAATAATTCTGCCTCCCCCATGGGGAGCTTCTGTACCTCGCTGGGCAATATGTATTAATTCCAGGGGCCAGAGCTGTTAAGGAAAGCTGTTGAAACGAAGTATCTGAGATAAATGCATCTCATCTTTCCCTGTTTGTGTAGGCTGAGAATGTGCCTGCCACAGCCATAGATCCCACTTGGGGTCATGTTTGTTTGGCTGCGACTTTATTGCTCTAAGCGTGAATTTACCAGCTCCTACTGCGTGAAATACGATTGTCTTTGTCCTCCTGTGCTGGATGGCCATTATGGTGTTTGCTGAAGTTTGGAGCGCATCTGCTGCATTGTTTGGTCTTATTAATATAAAAATGTGGCAGAGACACAGGCTCTGGTGTTCAGCTGCAGGGTCTGTGCCTGGACATGTTCCTTCTCTGCAGGTTTGGGGGTGATGTGGAGACCCTGACACGCAGGACCTGCTGCCATCCCCATACCTGCAGGGATCTGTAGTCCCTCGTGTTCCAGTGCCTCCTCTTCCCATCACAGCATCTCACTGCAGACACAGAGGCAGGAATGTGCTCTGCTCTCTGCTTTTTCTTGTTTAATCTGCTTTTCTCTCACCTGCCTTACCTAATCATAGAATCCCAGACTGGTTTGGGTTGGAAGAGGTCTTAAATATAATCTCATTCCACCCCCTGCCATGGGCAGGGACACCTCCCACCAGCCCAGGTTGCTCCAAGCCCTGTCCAACCTGGCC
>JAWWEE010000069.1:5078033-5114486 GCA_035221455.1 Xenops minutus | reverse complement strand
CTTCTCTGGGCACCCTGTGCCAGGGCCTGCCCACCCTCACAGGGAGGAATTTCTTCCCAATATCCCATCTAACCCTGCCCTCTGGCACTGGGAAGCCATTCCCCCTTGTCCTGTCCCTCCATCCCTTGTCCCAAGTCCATCTCCAGCTCTCCTGGAGCCACTTTAGGCTCTGGAAAGGGCTCTCAGGTCTCCCTGGAGCCTTCTCTCCTCCAGGCTGAACAGCCCCAGCTCTCCCAGCCTGGCTCCATAGGAGAAATCCCTATTTTCAGATGTGTATAAATTGGATCCAAGCAAATACCTACAGCAAGAGCTGCCTGAATGAACTCTGCTTTGCTGGAGACTCACTTCCTATTGTATTTGAAAGAATACTTGACAGGAATTATGACATTCATTATCTGTTTCTAAACAGTTTTGATTTCTGTGGCTCCAAGGTGGCTCTGGATTCCTGGATGCAGAGCTGTTGAAAAGGAAATATTTTCAAAAAAGCAACTTAGTAGGTTTTCATTTAAACTTCCTATGATTCTGGAGGAACAATTGATTCTTTTATCCCTTGAAAAGAAAGGATAAAGTGCTGAACCTATAAAAGACAGAGGACCCTTTGGCTGTTGTAGCAGTGGGGTGTAGCCAGTGCTGTGATGACTGTCTGAAGTGCCACTGCTGCTGCAGTTCAGTGTTGCTGAACAAAGGACTGGGATACTCCAGGTGTCACAGCCTGCTAAAACACTTGGACAAGGAGCCAGCGGGTCACTGGGGAAGGGGGATGGTGGTGCTGGGAGTTGTGCTGCTCCTGAGGACTGTCACAGAATCACAGACTGATTGGGGTTGAAGGGACCTTTGAAACCCATCCCATCCCACCCCCTGCCATGGGCACGGACACCTTCCACTAGCCCAGGTTGCTCCAAACCCTGTCCATCTTAGCCTTGGACACTTCCAGGGATGGGGCAGCCACAGCTTCTCTGGGCACCCTGTGCCAGGGTCTGCCCACCCTCCCAGGGATGGATTTCCTCCCAATATCCTAATGCATTCAGATGTGGAGGAGCTTTTTCCCCTTCATGTCTCACTGATCCAGACCTTGCTCAGGGTTTGCTGTGCATCCTCCAAGTGTCTGTTGGCTCTTGCTCTGGCCAAGCCTTCGGGGCTGGGGGACAGTGTCCAGCACTGGGGACATCCCTGCACAGACCACGGCCCCTCAGGGCTGTGGGCAGGCACAGGGGCTTGCCAAAGTTGCTGGTGGAGCATTTCAGGCCGTCAGTGTTTGGTAAACGTGGTTGATTTAATGAGACAAACTTTTCCTTGTTTGAAAACAACCTGGGAAATTTGCTAATTTGCTTGTGTAACAAAAGGGATTGGTGGAAGCCAAATCAACTGTGCCTTCCTGCCAGAGATGAAGGAAAACATACAACCCTCAGTAGGATGATATGTGTGTGTATATATATATATATATATATGTGTGTGTGTGTGTATATATATATCAATCATAAAATATCATGAATTGGAAAGGACCCACAAGGGGTGTGTGTATATATATATGTGAATATCTATATCTATATCTCCAACAGTTACATGTAAATCCAGCAGTATAGAAGCATCCAGGCCCTTTTGGGACACACAGGCTGTTGGAAATATTTCCATTGTTTTGCATTCCCTTTACCCCTGCCTGTCCCAAAGAACAGAGGGTATCCTGTGCATATAATCAAGTCTCTGAAGGTTTGAATACTATTTTTCTTCCGCCTCTAACTAATCTTTTTTAATGCTTGACAGCCTCATGTTCTGTAATTGAATGTGTTTTATTTAGAAAATAACATTTAGTGCCACTTTGGATTTCCAATTATTCTTCAATCGGACTTTGAGGGCCTGATGTCTTTGTCATTTCGATATGTGCAAAAGATGGCAACATCAGAGCAGCCAACAGCAAATTATTTCCACTACTGATTACCAGGCTTGGGAGGAAAATATGCAGCGACAAATTTAGTCTCGGCATAAATGTATTAAAATGAGTTAAAGTGTTGCACCAGCAGCATCTTTGTGCCATGGCTCGGTGAGGGTGGGAAGGACCAGCCTGTTCTCCACCCTGCAGGTTTCTCCAACAAGCAGGGAATCTTCTGAGTGAGGGGAAGGGGACAGAGTGACAGTGGAAAAGCCTCCAAGGAATGGAAGCTGCAGGAATGCCAGCTGGATCTATCTGTAGGGGCTGTGATAGTTGTTAAGGTCCTTGGTGGCACCTTTGTGCAGGAGGAAACGCTGCACAGCAGTAAATCCATTATAATAACCACAAATAACTTGTTGGGAAAGGAGGACCTGCCTGCTCCTACCTTATGGGTTGTCCTTCATGCTCAGAGAGGACACAGCAGCTTGATCTGAAACTGTGTCAGGGCAGGGTTAGGTTGGATATTGGGAAAGGTTGTTCCCCCAGAGGGTGGTGGGCACTGCCCAGGCTCCCCGGGGCAGTGGGCACAGCCCCAAGGCTGCCAGAGCTCCAGGAGGGTTTGGACAACACTCTCAGGCACAGGGTGGGATTTTGGGGTGTCTGTGGAGGGCCAGGAGTTAGACTGATGATCTTTGTGGGTCCCTTCAGCTCAGGACATTCCGTCACTCTGTGATTCTTTTCCTGCCTGTACAAAGTGCTGCTGTGGCTCATCCCACACTGCCTGTGCACCTCTGGCTGGTGAGACAGAGCAGTCCTGCAGAATTCCACAGCCTGGGAATCAAGGCAGAGTAACATGATGCTCCTGTTAGTCTAAATCTGCTTTTTGAGTCTAAACTATCCCTTCAAGGCTCCTCTCTAGCCTTGGGAGAGCAAGTCTGGCACCTTATCATAGGGCGAGACACCCAAGGTTACCACAGGCAGGGTCACTGTGCATCCCTATGGGAAAAGTAAAAAGCCACGTCTGAGTAGTAAACTGGGATAATCCAATGCATTTTCTGGAGTCTTCAATGCAAACAATATGTTAAACTGCAGCCCAAAGTGGCTGTGTGGTGGCCTGGGCAGGAGGTGTGAGTGGCTGTGTGAGTCCCTGCTGTGCTGGGAGCAAACGCGACACCTTAGAATGAAAAAAACCTTGTGTTTTGACAGCTCTTTGTGTCCCTCCGTTCTGATGTGGCCCTGAGGCTTTGCTGTGTTGTCTCCTGAGATGTTCTTTTTGGTCCTCAGCCCCTCACTGACGTGCCTGTGTGTGATAAGGGGCTGCTGTGCTACAGCCGCCATGGGACAGTGGGTTTCTTGTGTGGGGAAAAGGGCTTAAAGCTCATTTTCTTTCAGAATTAGAGAGTTTGGGATATACTTAGGAGGGTTCATTTCTCACACTGGTGGTCAGGTTCCTAAATTATTTTTGACAGCCGTATGTAATGACATACAAATGGGAAAGTGATGGAGTAGCAGAAAATTGACTGGCAAGGACAGCGTAATGTGGTTAGAGAGCAATCCTTGCTAAAAAGCCGTGGAGACTGTGGCAGTGTTGCTGGAGCAAACAAGGAGTAGGACCACCATCAGCCTGTGAAAGCATCAATGGTACAACTCTGTGACCTCTAAAGCTACTTAAGGCATTCAAATGCTTTGGGTTTTCAAGGTTCTATAAAATTACACAAACAGGTCGTGCCTGTGACTTTCCTTCCAGGTTTCTGCAGTATTTAAACAATTTGAGGAACTCTGAAATGGTTCAGAAAGGGGGGAATTGAGGGTTGCCCATGTTCCTGTGTTGCATGCAGCAGACCTTGGCTATGGAGAAGACCTGTGCAGGGTCTGGGATGGCTGTACTGGATCTCCACATTTCTCCAAAGCTCACTGTCCCCTAGGAAAGGCAACATCCCATGGAATGTGGGCATCTGAGGAAAGAACCTTTGGATCATTGAGTCCAACCCCTGGCCCTGCACAGGTTACCCCAAAATCCCACCCTGTCCCTGAGAGCATTGTCCAAACACACTCCTGGAGCTCTGGCAGCCTTGGGGTCGTGCCCACTGCCCTGGGGAGCCTCTTCCAGTGCCTGACCACTGGTCCCCCAGCCTGGGATGTGTGATGCTGTGCTGGGAAAGCAGGCAGAGGTAAATAGGCACTGGAGGGTCTGGGGACCCTCGTTTTCTGCTCAGCCCCTTCTCTGGGCAAAGCTGCTGTAGAATAATCATGTCAGTCACACGCGAGGTGCGGGGCAGAGCCGAGGTTGGGCTATTTAAATGATCCTCGCGTGTGCCAAGAAAACAAACAGAAAGGGCCAGTCAAAGCTTTTCAGTGTCATTGACACCCTCGGACGTGCCAGAGCCGGGAACAAAGCCGGCATTGTGGCACAGCACAGCCTGTGAGTCTGTTTGGAGCGGGCAGATGTGGGGCTGCCCACCCTGCTGTGCCGCGGCCAGTGGGACACGTGGGGTCCCTTTCGAGGTGGGTGGCAGGACACGTCCTCCCGTGCAGCCCTGGGCGTTCTCCTGAGCAAGGAGGGCAAACAAAACGTGGCCTCCAATGTCCCCATGCGTGCCAAGGGTGGCAAGTGGCCAGCAGCTCAAGGAGGGGGTTCTGTACAGGCAAAGGGGGGGCAGAAGGCATATGGGAGAGGGAACTCCAGCTCTGCCTCCAAGGTGAGCAGGAGAGGGGTGGCATTAGGATGATGACATCAAAACGGGGGGCATTAGGATAGTGACATCAAAACAGGGGGCATTAGGATAGTGACATCAAAACAGGGGGCTATGAGCATTTTTGGGCATACCTTGTCTCGGTGCCAGGCAGAGACCTTCAGCCCTCCAGGCTCTGGATAAAGATGGAATGGGCACAGGGCACTCCTGCAGTCCTTGTGCTGTGCCCCACTGTGCTGCCCTCGCCAACACTGGTCCCTCAGCTACAAGCTGAGGGTAATGTTTCATCTGCTTCTGGGAGCAGCTGTGCTCTGTTGTTGTGTGTGTGCACATGGTGCCCATTCCAGCAGGGCTACAACTTTCCTGTGGTCTCCCGGGAATGCCAGGAACGCGGAGAACGTGCTGCCCTCCCGGGGCATCGGGTGCTGGAGGCCACCAGGTGTGGCTTCAGGTCTCTGGGTTTGGCTGGTTCGCTCCATCACGGTCCACACAGCACTGGAGCAAGGCAAGGGTTAAGCACAGGGCCCCACTGGAGAGAGGGAAATAAGCAGAGGGATCCATCCATGGGGTCCCTCACGCCGGGCTCCAGCTGCCTCCCGTGCATATGCTGCTCATTTTTCATAGTGAGCACAGCTGCCGCCAGCATTGCTGTCCTACCCCTGCTCCTGCCAGTTTTATGAGAAAAGAATAAAGAGGGGAAACATATAACTGCAGAGGTTCATTTGCCAATTGTCAGGCTGCTGGTGCATCAGGGATAGAGCCATCGCTCTGCGTCCCCTCAGCATCTTTTCATTAGCAGCATAATTTATTTATGCCCCCCGCCCAAAGCTGCTCTGCTTTTTGGAAAGAGGGCCCTGCTGATGGTCCTGTTTTTGTCAGGGTGGTTTTGGCCTTGCTGAGCTGTGGGTGGGATGGGAGAAGCTGCCCTTCCTGGGATGCTCAGCCTTTCCCGTGCCGGCGGGCTGCGATCGATCCCATCACCGGGCTCTGGCAGAGCCCACTGGCTGCCCCTCTTTCTTTAGCTTGGTAATTAGAAGCTCTCAGAGAGAGGGAAGAGAGGTCACACGTGGAGTGGGCCTATTAACCCTGTCCCTTGCCAGCTACCCTGTGGAGAAATGCCCTTGGAGCAGCTGCTCCAGTGCAGGCTTTCCAGCAGGAAGGCAGCTGAGGGAAGATCCCCTTCCAGCTCTGCTGCCCCAACACAGGTCGGGGTTCTCTTCCCTTGGGAGGTTTGTAGCTGAAAAGCACAATTTTAGACTAAATGTTATCCAGAAGTGATGGCATCGTGCCTTTCATATGGCAGAGAGAACCACCACGGTGGTTCCTGTGCCCCATTCCCTGCCAGAGGCAGCAGGCAGAGCAGGTCATGTATCCACCAGCCCTTCTCCTGGGTTTTGGCATTCCCAAGTTGTCCTTAATGAACTGATCCATGCAAGTCTGTTCAATGCCATCTACTTTCAGCCTCCTGGGGCAATGATTTGCACATGTCAATCGCTGGGAGGACATTCCCTCTCCTTTCCAGCCTCTCTAGGAACTGAGGGCTACCAATTCCCACAGAAGTCAGTTTATTTTGTCCTTTCAAATTCCTTTCAGCCCCATAGCTTTTCCTGGAGCTGATCTTTAGGTAGGCTCAGCAGCAGTCTGCAGGATCCCCCTTGCAGTCTGTTGGGTCTGGTGCTGTATTGACGCCAGTGATATTTATGGAAATATATGCAAAAGTTCCTCAGGCTCTGATGGAGCAGAAATAGTTTCATGGCATTATTTGCCCAAAATGCCACCGTTTTGAGTGCTGTATCCGGACAGTGAGAAGCTGATGTCAAAGGAACTGTTTACAGCAGGAGCTGATATGGCTTCTAGGGACAAGTGACTTCGCATTGCAGCCCTGGGAGCGTTAATGCAGCAATTCTGAAGTTTATGTATGAGCTCTGAGCTTATATCAGCCCTGCCTTTCGTCAAAGCAGTGCCACGGCCCCAGAGCTGCTCTTTGATTCCCCATCTCCCATGCAGCAAAACAGCAGCCCAAGGAAAAACAGGTAAAGATGAAAGCTAAACTCTTTGCCCGACCTTCCCTGGCTCCAAAAACCATTCCAGCTTTTATTTCACATAATGGGAGGCCCTTGGTTAGTTTTCCCACTTTCCCAGGGGCACTTCCAAGCCGCAGGCAGTGGTGTTTGCTCTGTGGTGCACAAAGGGAGGGAAGGTGGGCGTTTAAAGTGCTGACTTGTGGTGGCACTGCAAATGAAGTCATGTCCCAAGGGGTGGGAATGTTGTGGGGAAGGTTTGATGGGTGAAAACCACCATGTTGTGACTTGTGACCCAGCGAAACCCCTAATTATGTGTTTAAAGTAAACCCCAGACTAGTGCTGTTTCCTTTGCCTCTGTCTTGGCAAGTTGCCTTTGGCTTCGACGGTTCCAATCACTCATCCTGTGGTTAGAGCTGGTCAGGAGTCACCCCAGTAGTTAGGAAAGGAATGTTAAGGGCCTGTTGTGTAAACCAACCGCTGTCTGAACAGACTTTGTTTTCAATGTAAAACTGCTGCAGGGAATGATTTAACCTTCATCTATTCTTTTTTTTTTTATTATTTCATTAAATAAGATTTATACAGGTATAGTATTGCAAAGGTCATCCATCCTCCAAGCTGTGGGAAGAGCTCTGTGCATTCCTCCCTCTTCACTTCCCTGCTTTGCCCCTTGTTTCAGGGTGGGAAAGCACCAAGGCTGGGTTTTGTTGTCTTCCTGGGAAGGTAATTTATATCTGCATGGTACACACAGTCCCCTCAGCCCTCCTGCTCCCCATTCCCACACTCAGTGAATCCTCCACAGAGCAGCTTTTCAACTGGAGTGACCAGGAGCCCCGTTCAGCCTTTCCATAAGGGATTGCATCCCAACTAGGGGGAAGCTGAGGAGTTATTTCCCTCCTTTCCCTAAGAAAACATGAGATGTTCTGTCTCCTGACTGCTGCAAGGACTGGGTTTGGGCTCAGGCTCTCTGGCTCATTACACTGCTCTGTGCTCCATCTCCAGGCAGCTCCTCTTGTATCTCTGAAATGAGATATTTTATGTCTTTCTTGTTTACTGATATATGAGATGAGGCTGACTGCAGGTTTTTTTGCAGATATTTAAGCTCCTGTAGCAGCAAAGCATCAGTGGTTTGACACACCAGCCCCGGTGTGCTTACAGTCGTGCTCTGTTTATCCCATCAGCAGGGCATCCAGCTCTGAGCACAGCATCCACTGGGAAACATCCCAGTCATCCCGGAGACTTCAGCAGGGCACAGAGGTTCACAAGGCGAGGCAGCAGAGCTGGAAAGGATGTTTTTCAGCTTTTCTAGCAGCAACCTGTTCTCTAGGGCTTTTGTAAACCCTGAGAACAAACAGATGGTTGGGCTGGAGGCTGAGATGCAAGGACAAGGGACTCGTGTTGACATTACCTTTACCAGAGTGCCTTTCATCATTAGCATGTAAATGCCACTGAACACCCAGGAATTATCCACCTATGATCTCTTCATTAGGAGAGGCCTCTGATCAGGTTAATCTCACTTTCCCAGTGCTGAAAGGAGGATGCTGAGCAGCTGTACCCACCAGCAAGGGGAAGTAGAGTGAATTTCTGAGAGGGAAGGATGCTGAGAGCACCAGGTTTTAAGTGGATCATCAGTGATTGCTTTGGCTCTTGCACAGCAATGCCAGGGCTGAAATAGCAGCGTTGATGGTTGTAATTGAGACTAATGGGACTGTTCCTCTGCGGCAGGTGCCCTGGAATACCTGTGCTGGATGCTGACTAGCCCAGCTCTCCTGTGGTCAGGAAAGGAGAGGTGGAAAGTTCCAGCATTTTCCAGCCTCCCAATGGCCTGCTCTCCTCTTGGGAAGCAGAAGCCAAAGCAAGCATGGGGGAGGGTGGAGGAAATGTGTTTTAACAGTAAATATGGCCTTGTTATTTATCAATGCAGAGTAATTGAAGTAATTTCATGTCGGTTTTAAATGCAGCGCCTAGGGATCTAATCTATCTGTCTAATATTAATGGGTAATATTTGGTTGCCTCATTCATTCATTACTGTTTTCATTAAGACTCTAGTCCCATTTAGGAGTCTGTTTGTCATTTTAAACTCCTCTGTTTTATCTTAGCCTGCCACAATCCCTTTTAACAACTTAAGTGAATTCATGAGTTCTAGGCTAGCAGCTTGGGGGAAGGGGCCTCTGCTGTCTGGCATGTGGTTTTTATGGGGAGAGAGGAAAAACAGACGGCTGAAGGCAATTGCAAGCAGCAGGCACGGAGCTTTCCTGTGATACACACCACGGAGAGTTAGGTCTTTCATAACAGAGCTGCGTGTCTGCGCTTCGGAGCGTGGAGCTCCCTTCTCTGACACAGGAACACCTGCTTGGAGCCCTCCATCGCTTCCAAACCAGTCTAGGGAGCTGCTTGGACCAGGGATGTTGTTTATGAATGCTCAGGGTGTTTCCAGATGGGTGTTTTCATTCCTGCCAGGGTGTTCCCTGCTCCAAGGTATCCCCACTTTACAGAGATCATAGGATTATAGACTTGTGGAATGGTTTGGGTTGGGAGGGACCTTAAAACCCATCCAGTTCCACCCCCTGCCATGGGCAGGGACACTTTTCACTAGCTCCAAGCTCCAAGCCCTGTGCAACCTGGCCTTGGACACTTCCAAGGATGGATCAGCCAAAGCTTCTCTGGGCAACCTATTCCAATCATCCAGTTGTTATCTCATCCCACGGGCTCCTCAGTGCCCAAGCCAGGGAGATACTGATGAGGGCACAGGGATGTGCATGGACACATTAACCCTCAGAACATCTGTGCTGTAGCTCATGCTGCAGATATTCCCAGCTCGGCATGTCCTGACCCTACCTGCTTCAGCCCTCGGACCCCATGGCCATTTGCTGTCCATTTGTGTGATGTAGGGACAGAGTTAACACCGACCTGGCCTTCTTCTGCCAAAAGCAGAGCATTGCACAGAGGAAATAAAGGGATTTCTTTATTCCAAGGGGCAAAGAGCAGAGCCTGATGCCCCTGCTTGGCTGTCCAGCGTGATCAGTGCAGACAGAATGAAGTACCGAGTCAGAGCTGTGATCAAGGCATTCCATGTCACAGAGTGACCTGTTCCCACTGCCTGATGCTGGGAGCTCTGTCCCCGTCCTCACTCTCCTGTCCTCGTCCCTGCACCCTGGAGCAGGGAAGTGCCCTGGGAGCCTTGTGAGGGTCCCCACAGTGCATCACCTGCAGTGCTGAGTGGGCAGCAGAGCCGGGCATCCCTGCACTGGAGGCGTCCAAGTCTAATTAGAGTCCCGGGGAATGGAGGCATTGTGCTGTTAATGACTCTCTGGCAAAATGTTCTGACTAAAACAGTAATTTTAATAAGCACAGCCCAATTGTGAGTGTGCGTTGAACACCTAATTACACTGGTTATAACTCCAGAATTACCCCGAATTCTATTTTTGCCACTTTTCTCGCAAAATAGAGAGGGGAAGAAGCACGCACTTTATAATTATTCACCTTAATTAATTTTCTGAGCTTCTGTTAAAACTTTTAAATGACTGCAGGGAGCGCACCAGGAGTTCCATGGCAGCGAGGCAAAGCACTGAATGCAGAGGCCATGAACTGATGCGAGATGAAAGTTTGCTGCGTTGGATCGATCCCCACCTGAGCCTGGAAATTTTGGAAAGCTGCCCCCCTTTTATCCTGATTAATTAGTTCCCCTGAGGCCTGGGCTAATCAGTGCTGCAAAGGGTAGTGCTTGTTGGCTGGGTGGCCGTGGCAGGGTGGTCTCGCCCAGCAGTGTCAGAAGATGGTGCCAACACTTCAAGAAGCCACTTCAGATGGCAGCAGTGATATCCCCTGGCAGGGACACTTGGTTATGCCATGTGGCCACTTCAGGCACATCATCCTGAAATCCAGAGCAAGCCCAGAGGGAACTCCCCCAGGAGCAGAGAAGTTGTGTCACCCTGGCTGGTGCCAGCAGCACACACAGCTGAGGAGGAGGAGGATCTCCTGCCTGGATGGAGCTGCTGAGTGGACAGACCCTGATTTCCAGAAACTCATTTGAGCATTTTTTTGCAGTCAAGATCAAATTTGCAGCTCCCCTGAGGCGTGGTGGTTTTCCAGGGGAGGAAACACGTGGATGTATCACAGCATAACCTTGTTCTTGTGGTGAAGACCTTTAGCATCTCATTCCTCATTATTACCACATGTAAACATTTGTCTCAGCATCAAGGAGAGGTTCTGTGGGAGAACAGAGTGTTTTATTGTCTCAAACGAGACAGATCTTTTGCTGAGGGTCCTGTCTTCCCCAGTTGCCATCCATGTACTGGGGATACTGGGCTCCCATCAGCACCGTGTGGGGCAGGAGCAGCGTGTGGCTGCGACGCTGTGGCCAGGTTTGACCTAATTATAATCCATACCTTTTGCTGTATTTGCTCCTTCCAGAAGCCTGAGTAAAATACCTCAGCCAGTGGAGATGAAAGAATCGCTTCCCCATTTTGTACGTGCCCAAGGTTTTCCCAGCCCTGGAGGCAGTGGGCACACAGAGTGGGTACAGGTGGCTGTGCATCCCTGGCCCTTCCCTTCCCGGGTGCAGATGGTCCATGTGAAGCAGGAGGGAGAGCTGATGCTGCCAAGACACTTTGGAGTGGTGACTGTCACACATCGCCGGCGCTGGCATGCCAGTCTGAGCATGGGGTGCTGGGCACGTGGATGCCAGCGTGGGATCCCAAATGCTGGGCACAGAATTTGGGCACCCACCCAAGGGAGGGTGAGGGACTGGGACACGCAGTGCCCTGCCAGGCAGGGGGGATCCTATGGCTCTGCCACCTCCTGCACGAGCCTTCTCTGCAGCCATCGAGTGCCACTGTCACCTGCCGAGGGCAGAGGAGGAGCTGCCAGATTGAACAGCCTGAGCATTCCATGAAGGGATGAAAACCCTCTTGTCCTCCCCCAGGTTTCCATGATACTGTGCTGCTCCTGGGAGCGGGGATGGGATCTCTGCCTGGCACTTTGTTATTCCAACAAACCCCGCTCAGATGTTTCATATTGATGCGATGGTTAACTCGAGCCCTGGTAAACCACAGGAAAGCATTTGTGTGCTTGCCTTGTGTGCCAGAACATGAGGCTGCTCCGAGCCCTGTCAGCTGCTGCTGGGCCACATGGATGGAGGGAACTCTGCCTTGAGGACAATTTTACAGCTTGATCAAGCCTTACTTTGGGATATTTGCTATTTTATCAGTCTTTCTTGCTTCCCAGAGGAGACTGCCCTTGCTTTCATCACCTCCCTCGGAAGCCTAGCGCTGTGCATGGAGGGTAGCAGGGAGCCAGGGAAACAGGAATGTTGGAGAAGGTCTGATCCCTCCGTGAGGAAGTGATGTGCTCCCCTGTGCTCCAACACAGCTTGTCCTCCTAAGATGCTAATGAGGTTCTTATAGCAGCAAAGCCAAACTCATTGAAAAGGTTGCTTGGATCAGAGTTTAAGGGACTTTCTCCACATGCATCTGCAGCGCCGTAATTAACTAATCCCCCTGTAGCCATGGAAACGTTGTCTCTGTGTCCTCTCCCACTCGCTGCCTCTCTGCCAAAAGTTACAGGCGTTGATTTGGTTCTGACAGCCCCTTGGTAGCTCTGATAATCCTTCTCTGCTGAGTGGTGTGGGAGACGAGAGCTGGGTCCTCCAGGAGCTGCTGTACCTGTCAGAACTCCCCCTCACCTGCTCCTGGCAGGGTCAGTACCTTCCTCTGTGCAGGGACTGATGGCTGGAGCAGGAGTTTCTGTCCCTAGGGGCTCAGCAGCACTTTGGGTTTTGGTTAAAACTCCCCTTTGCATTCTTCCTGTCTCCTGGTGCTGTCTCATGGATGCACTGCCCACACCCCACTTGTTGCTGTGCTCATTGCTGGCATCAGTCTTAGCATGTCTGAGATCTCCACAGGCTCTGCTTGAGCCAAGACGTCTTTCCCAGGTAGGAATTTTCATACAGCGTGGGGTGGATCGAACCCACAGGTCCTGCTCAGCAAAGCAACAAGTGCTCCCATCCCTGCACACTGTCTTTTCCTTGGCAAATGTACCACAGGGGGCTTCTCCATTTGGAGTTCTGCATGGAGGCTCCAGGGAGGAGAAACAGTGGGAAGAAGGGTCTGTCAAACTTTTTACAACCCGCTGAGAAAGTTTGACTTTATTTTCCCTGTCACCCTGACACATTAACGGCTGGAACTGATGCGTCCTCCTTGCTCCTTCCCACACTTTTTCACATCTCCTGCACCAGCACAAAGTGGGTTTTTTCTCATGAATAAAGGGAAGAATAAAATCTCATTGGAAAGTTCATCAACTTCGGGCTCCTGCTCACTGAGTGATAGATAGTTTTAATTACATTGAACTAGTTGGCATCTCTACTCCACTCCCCAAAGTCATTAAAAATAGATTTTCTGTTTGAACTCCAGCCCCCTGAGGGGTCTGTGGGCAGCGTGCCGTGGTGGTGGGACACCCTGGGGGCTGTCTCCAGCCGGGGAGGTCAGAGGCCTGGGCTGGTGGCACGCACAAGCTATGGAAACTTTGCTTTCCTTGTTTATTTTAGGTATTTATTTATTTATCTATTTATTTGGAACTGGGTTCTTGCACTTGTTTTCTCTGGGGGCTGTCTGAGTTGGAATTCATGCGTTTTGGAGAGGATGTATTGATTTTAGCTATTCTTTTTTTCTTTTTTTTTTAAGCTGATGTTATGGGGCAGGCAGTCAGGGAGTAATGAGACTTTATGATTTAATTATTGAGAAGCAGGTTCATTTGGACACAGAGAGAAGGAAGAGAGGTAGCAGTCAGGCTGGGGGAGGAGGGCTCTGCCCCCAGGAATGAGGAGATTCCCCAGGAGTGTTGGTTTCTTGACTTGTCCTTCACACAGATGCTCCTCAGCTCTGTTGAGTTGCTCCATGCCTTTGCATTTGCTGTGACCACGCTGATGTGGAGGGCCTGACACCCTTTCTCACCCCCAAAATGAGCTGCTGCTTGCTTCAACAGGGGCATGGTGGCCTAGCAGGGGTCTGCAGGGGAGCAGCAGTCCCTCTCACAGGAGAAGAGATGCAGGATTTGAGGCTGCATTTGGAAAATCCCTGAATGCCTCATGTTGCTGGTAGCTGGAGCAGAAATCTCAAGGCATCCCAAACTGGCATTGCTGTGAGGTCTGGGATGGGCTGGGGTTGGGAGATCTGGGTACCCCAGGAAATCCTGTCCCTGCTCTGCAGGTGAGTTCATCAGCTCAGGCAACAGCTTCCTTGGGGCTTAGTCTGGGATGGGGGATACACTCCTGCAGTGGTGATAGACCTGAGACGTTTGCTCAGAGTGCCAGGAGCATTCCTCTGACCTGCCTTCCCTAGTGTAAGCAAAGAGAAGTATTTGCATTTAAAAACTACATACTGAAATCCCAGATCCTTCCCAAATAAACCACTCTGCTGCACACAAAGATGCCCCAGGGCTGGTGAGGACAAGAGAGCAAGTAGACCAGGCTGTGACAGACGGGAGTCACGTTGGGTCTGCAGAGCTGTGAGGTGCTGGTGCCTGCTGGGATGGGGATGCCATGAGTGCTGTGGTAGCCACAGTTTGGGGTTCCTGAGTGGGTAACTGGTGACTGCACCCCCCTCTCCTGCTCCCTGCCTTTGGAAAGCTGTGGCCTGCAGAGCTGACACTGCACAGCTCATAGACAGGGTTTGTCCTCCCTCCCTGCCCTTTCCACTGCCTTGCCATGGGCAGCAAACTGCTCCAGACTCCATTGGTTCTGCTGGATCTGGTTGCTGAAACATCTCCATCCTCTCTTGAGCCATAAAATGCGCCGAGGCTGATCCTCTGAACCTCGTTGCCCTTGGCTGGGGAGCAGAGCTGCTGGGGTGGGCACAGGAGGGTGTGTGGGCAGGGGCAGGCGGGCAGGGGATCCCAG
Source organism: Xenops minutus (assembly GCA_035221455.1). Classification (NCBI taxonomy): domain Eukaryota; kingdom Metazoa; phylum Chordata; class Aves; order Passeriformes; family Furnariidae; genus Xenops; species Xenops minutus. Next base: position 5,100,011 of record JAWWEE010000069.1, on the reverse strand, counting down.
GAAGGTTCCTTAGCAGCCCAGCAGGGTTTCTCCCATCACTGAGAATGTTGGTGTGTGGCAGTGACAGCTGCTGCTGTACCAGAGGCAACAGCAATCCCTCTGCTGTCTTTATGTTTCCTTCTGGTTTTCCCTTCAGTGCTTTTCTGTCTCATTTTCTTACTCTTTCCTTCCGACTCTGCTGCTCTTTTGCCTCCATCCTCTCTTTTTTCATTGCCTTGTTGGCTGAAAGGGACATGGGAGGAAGTTGTTGGATTGGGAGTCCCCTGTCCCCCGCCCTGATCCATCTTGTTCTTTCTTCCAGCTGCAGGCACTGTTCTTCCTTGTCTTCTCTGCCCAGAAGAGCACAAATTCTTTGGTCTCATAATGACAATTAGGCTGTCAGAGAACAGTTTAAAAATACCTAAAGCCAAGAGACTCTTTCCAACCTGCCATCAGGAAGAGTAAGGGCAGCAATGTTTTACTGCTGTGCTGTCTCTGAAGGAAATACAGCTTTCAGTCTTCTGTGTTCATGATAGGTGTGGGACAATATATGGATGTATCCTACTCTTAGTAGGATTTATCTTGTTTTTCCATTAAAATGAAACATATTCTGGGGAGGGTTGGAATATTTTTGATATTTGGACTGTGGCTGGTAAGGGGGTGGTTTATGTGTTAGTGCTGAGAGAGCTGGGCAAATACTGCAAACCCTCCCAATTCTTTTTCATCCGTGGAAATACTTAAATGTTTCTGATCACAATCTTCTTAAACTTCTTCATTTAAACATTTATTTGGATATTGGGGCAATAATTTTTATGGAGGGTGAATTTCAAAGGCACAGGAATAAGTATTGGAGAAAGAAATTGCCCTCTGAAGTCAGTCAGAGTCCTTCCCCTAGGCAGGGAGCACAGGGCATATCCAAGGCTATGGAACTGCTGATCCAGAGGGACCCTCAGGGCTTGGTAGGACAAGCCCACCCACACACCTCAGCCAGGTCTGCTTTGGTGCCCAAATGCTGCAGAGAGGTTGAAAGGGTGAAATTCTCTGCCTTGCATTTCTCCAGCATTACAAAGAAAGGATAAAATGGTCCCATTTGGCCTGGAACCCTGCAACTCTTTGCATTGTTCACAATTTCTGTGCAATTTTGAAAGAATTGTCATGTGCAGAAGCCGCAGCTTCTGAGTGGAAAAAGAACCCGAACGCGTAACATAAAATCATCTCTAATGAACTCTTATTCATATAATTCAAATCCTCTGTTATTTATAGAGTGCTGTGAGAGCATCCAGCTCCTCACAAACATGAAACAAGCCCTGAGCTGCATATAAATCACAGGGAGAGATCCTGTCAAGCCTCACTTTGTGGGTAAGAGGAGGGGGATCAGCAATGCCAGATGATTTAAGGGCTGTCTTGACCTCCAGGGTGGGTGAGAGCCAACCCACCAGCACATGCTGGGAAGATTTTAGGGGAAACCCAGTGAACTTCCTTGATGCATCCTGTGGTGGCTGGTGTCTCCCCCAGGGGATGAGAGCCATGGCAGCTCCCACGGGATGCTTTTTTGGTTTGAAAAACACGTTTGCTTCTAGTTTTCCACCCAGGAGCAATGTGATGCTGCATCACTGGTCTGCACTGGGAAATGCTGGGTGGCCGCTGGTGCTGGGATGGGTGTGAGCAGGGTGGCAGCACTGGGCAGGGTGGGAGTCACACTGGGAGAGGGCTGTGCCTATCAACAGGCTCCTGGGCTCACTCCCACCCCACTCTCATGTCCTTAAAGGGCTTTTTGCTGCTTAGAAGGCAGAAGCAAAGCAGGTAAAATTCCATCACATGGGCCCCTTGAGGCTCAGACTCCAAGAGGATATCCCAGGCACCTTCTGCAGCCAAGCCCTTTCTTTCCATCTCTTTGCTGTCACCTTCTCCATTTCTGAAGCTCTTTCTATCTGTCACAGGCCAAATGTATTCCTGGTGTACCTTGACTCTGCCCCTCACACCCCTCATTTCCAGCTGCAGCGCCTCTTTGCTCTCAGCATCCCCTGCACCCATCCCACGGGCTTCACCACAGCCAAAAAAAAACCCCTTCACCCATCCCTGGATGCATCCATGGGCGATTTTTTTTGTTTCAGGAAAAGCTGTTGAGTAGGGGCTGAGGAAACAAGAAGAATAGCAGCCCTATTGGTGTCGTCTTCAGAGAGGAACTGCGTTCTCACTGTGTCAACAGCACTTGGCGTGAAAGTGGCCGTTGTTTGGGGAGACACTGCTCCTTTCACTGCTGGTCACTGCCTTCCCTCCCAGCTGCTGGGAGCCGGGTGCTGTTTTGACGGACAGAGCGAGTGCAATGCCGACACTTGTTTGAGTTTCCAGCCAGTTGCAGGCATCACTCCCGAGGCCCCGGCGAAGCAGGGCTGGGCAATAATTATTTACAGGGTTTGGTAATAGAAGCGTGAATAGAATCATAAAACACACGATGGTTTGGGGTGGAAGGGAGCTTATTGCATTACAACCCCCCCAACCAGGTTGTTCCACCCCTCCCAGAGCAGGTTGCTCCAAGCCTCATTTAGTTTGCTCTTGAACAATTCCAGGGTGTCCATAACCTGTGCCAGTTCCTCACCACCCTCACAGGAAAGGATTTCTTCCATACATTGTGGGTATGAGCCAGTCCAGGAGGATTGAACTGTGGCATCAGGACAGGGGATGCAAACCTACTGTGCCCACTGGAGGTGGCAAAGGGAAGGGTGGTAAAGGTTAAAGTGGTTAAAAAGGTTAAAAATGTCTTTGTTGTTGTCAAGCAGTGACCTATGGTTAAAGCTCGGTGTCATTTTGGAGCCTTTGGGGTTTTCAGTGGCGTTAAACAGATCAGAGCTGTGCTCTACCTCAGCTTTGTGCAGGGACCTTGTGCATGTGCCTGAAGTGCAAGGAGGGGTTTGCAGCAGTGTTTGGGGTTGTTCCCTCGTGAACTTCCCTCTCTGTCATCTCTGCCTGGGAGGGATGGGAGTCCCCCAGTGGGTCATGCCTGGGGGGCCAAGTCCATGCTGATCCTGGAAGGGCTCAAGGTGGCCAAGCAGGAGCAAGCAGTGAAATACCCACCTAGACTAAACAAGCTGACAAAATCCCAGTGAACTTTATTCCCTGCCAGCTTTCCTCCCTGAAGCAGCTTCCCCCAGGGGAAGTGTGAGATAGCAAACTGTAAATCAGGGAGGAGGGAACAGCTCTGGCCATGGGAGCATTTCTGGGCAGGGAGGTCGGGGGGTCCTGGCGAGCTGGCGCCGGTGGTGGGAGCCCGGCTGGGGCTCTGTGTGCTCATGATTCACCCCAAGGGACAGGGTGACTTCATGTCTCAGTCTCCAATATTTCCTCTTCTTGGCTATTGGAACACAAATTCCTCTAAGGCAGCGAATCGCTGGTGTGTTACATGGCTCCAGCTGGCAGAGCAGGACCTGGAGCTGCCCTGGTTTTGCTGGTGTGCTGTGTGAGAGGAGCCCTGAGCCGTGTGTTTGCTTCCCTTGCAGGTGTCCCGGGTGCCCGTGGAGTCCTGCGAGCAGTACACGACCTGCGGGGAGTGCCTGAGCTCGGGAGACCCCCACTGTGGCTGGTGCTCCCTCCACCACATGTAAGTCCAGCCTTGACCACTTCATGGGGATAAAAGCAGCTTTCAAAGCCACCAAGCACCTCCCAAGCTAAATGAATTAGGGTGATGTTCCTTAAATCCATTTTTCCCTTCTTTGGGCATTCCCTGCATTGCAGCGTGAATGCCATTGGAAATCCCTGAGCTCCTATGGGGAGGTAAAGGAAAATAAGCTCCTGCTTTAGGAGCAGTGGGTCACTCCCTGCATGGAGAGAGTCATGTGGACACGATGGAAAAGCAGAATTTAAACTGGTGGGAATGGAGGCCTCGTGTTTTGCACACTCCTGCTTGCCCAAGCTGCAATTCCCAGATAATGGGGAATATTTAAAAGGCAACCCTAGACTTGATTACATGAGTGGGACTTGCTTTCAGCGAGGTTACAGCATCAGAGCAGAGCACTGAGCCCTTTTAAATGCGTCAGGAAGAGATATTTAAATGCTGCAAGGAAAGGTCAGAGGGCTCTTGCTCCAGCCATTCCCAGTGGGAGTCAGGAGTGTGGGGCTGGGGGCTGGCAGCCCCCCATGTGCATCACCAGCCACAAAGGGCCAAGGGTGGGTGTGTTTTTTTTCATGGGGAGCTCCAGGAAATGCTCTCTGCATTCAGGAGGTGTCCGTGCCCTTCCTTTCTCTCCCCTGCCATAATAAGGATCACTTCCTAAGGCGGAAGGGAGACCACCAGGCAGAGGGGGACTGGGGGAGGAGGGGAAAGCCTCGAGGAGGCTGGAGGAGAGGAATAGAAATCCCTCCGGCCGAGTGCCAGCTTGCAGAGCAGCCCCGTTAAATGCATGGGAAGCATGGAAATGGGGGGAGGCAGAGTTCAGGGACCCGCACAGCAGCACTTGGCCACTTGCCTGAGGAGCAGGTGCTGGAGGGGAGCAGGGAACACCAAGCTCCTGCACAAATCCGGCCTGGATTTGGCACCTTGGGGTGCAAACCAGCTCCCCACAGCTTCTTTGGCTTATTGTCCACACTTGGGGAGGTGCAGGAGAACCAGCTCAGCCCCTGGCCCCGAGCATCCCTCCAGCTCCACACAGGCAGGGGCTGAGGGCAGCAGCAGAGCCCTGAGCATCCCACCAGCAGCACCCCAGGGCACCCTGGGCACCACTGGGGTTGGTTTATTTAGCTTTTTCCTTTTCAGACGAGCCCATCCAGCCCTAAAGCTGAGCCACCCCATGTGCAGTCATGTCTGAAAGTCTTTACTATCCCAGCTGCTTTGTCAGAAGGAGTGATTTCCATCCCTGGGGATTCCCATCCGTTTGGCTCTTCCCTGTGTGCCTTTCCAGAGGCTGGGAATGCTGTGCAGGATGGGATGGGGATGCTGCATTCACTACCTGTGGGTGGGTGTGCTTGGTGTGCTCTTCAGCCTCCTGCAGCAGCTCCTCTGCAAGGATCACTGAGCACTTTCCTAATGCTAATGAACTGAATCTTCATAAGCCACCTGGGAAGCAGGTAAAGGTTGTTATCTTCATTTTGCAGAGAGAAAACCCTCAGTGTCAAGAGGAGAGAAAAGTGTCATTTCCTCTGCCCTTTTGGCCATGACATTTCAGCATTAAACTATTCCCAACAAGGGTTCCTTCCCTGGTGGTATTTCTCAACTCTCCCTTCAAGCATCTGCACTTTGGAGCAATGATCATTTCTTAGCTTTTGTTTTAGCTGTAAATAATTGAGTTTATCTTGCTGTTCCTGAAGCCTCTGCCATATTTATTTGGAGGCCCCAAGTGCTGGAGTGTTTGTATTTAATTTGTCATCTCTCCCCTCTAATTCTTACACATTCCTCCAGCTGGACCAGCTGCTCAGTGGAAGGCTGGCGGGTCAGGATGTGATGCTCAAACTGTGTTTTCTGAAGGATGGCTAAAAGGAGGGTGTGTTAAAAGGATGAGGGGGCAGAAGAGGAGAAGATTTTGTCCTTGAAATAGCAAGAAACAGGCTGGTGGCCTGAGCAAGTGTGGGGCTGATAAACACCAGCACTGTCTGTTGGGGATTGAAATCCAGATGTTTCTTCCCACTGCTTGTTGTGGGGTTTTGCTCCTTGGCTTTGGGGTTTGTGTCCTGGAGGGTACCAAGGCACCCAGGCAGCTCAGGGTATCTGTGGGGAGGAGCAGGGCAGGTCAGCCCCTGTGGCAGCTCCTCTCTGGACCCTTGGAATCCACATTTGCAGTTGCTGAGAGTGTGGACATGTGGGTTCTGAGGTAACAGGGAGCCTGGAAAACAATCAGAAATTTAAATGGTGTGTTGGATGCCTGAGCAAGTATGAATGGACATGAGAGAGATGGACAGACCACCCCATCCCAGGAGGCATCAGGTTGTGTGTCCTGCCTTCCACACCACCAGCCAGAGAGGAAGGAAATAATGGAATAGTAAGGAATAAAGGGGGAGTAAGAGGCTCTGGGTTGTCCTGGGCTGCTCCATTATCCAATCTTACCTACAGCTTTCCTTGTGTGCTCATTGTGTGGTGCTGTCTCTTGGAGGCCTGAGTCAGGCTAAAGGCTCTGTGGCACGGGGTGTTTGCACACCTGGAATTCGAGGACAGTGGTTGTAGTAATGCTGATGGATGAGCTATGAGAAATCAGTGAGCTCTGAAGCAGCAGCTGGTCATGCTGGAGGCTCTAGCCATGAACCTGAACCAGGAGATTTCCGAAGGAGATTGTTAACTCCCAAAAACTAGTGGCTGATGGGGTGGTGACCATGGGCAGTGCATGCCTTGCACTGGGATTTGAGGAATTCTGAGTGCAGGACATTTGAGAAGGTGCTAAAAACCAGCAGGATGCTTGTTCTTCTGCAGAACAGCCCTTCTTCTCACCTGGGGGTCCCTGGGGCAGCTGAGCAGCCCATTCCTGCCTGGAGCCTCTGCTGTGTCCTCCCTGCCAGGGTTTGCTTCCCATGCAAATTCATCCTCTGCATGGAGAGCAGATTGTTTGCTCTTTCTCTTCTACAAGCACCAAGTGCTCTTTGGGAGTGATCAGAGGCCTCAAGGAAATTGTTAAAGAGCTCTCCAGCCCAGTGGGATCTCAAACCTGCAAGACTTCCATGCGCTGCTCTCTGCAAGTGTGTTATTGTCTACAGACTTATTTATCTCTGTTAGGGCTGTTGCCATAAATAGTATGATAAAAAAGAGCCATTCCAGTGAGTCAATGAGATAAAGGCTCCAGTCAAGAGCTCACTTTAAAGCTATCTTACAGATTCACTTAAACCTCGATAATTCTTCCTTTGGCAGCATTCATATTTAGCTCCATTATACTCCAAAGGAAAAGATAGGAAAAAGTGAGAGGATGAGGAGAGCAGCACCAGCATTTGCCAGAGATCACACAGGTGGTTTGGAAAGGGAAAGTGGAGACTTCTCTTAATCTTAGTCTAAAACAAACAGCCTCGCAAGGAGCATGGTGGTCTCACTGTTTCATAGGATCACAGAATCCCACAATGGTTTGGGTTGGAAGGGACTGTAAAACCCATCTTGTTACATTGTCCTGTCATGGGCAGGAACACCTTCTCCTAGTCCAGGTAGCTCCAAACCCCATCCAACATGACCTAGAACACTTCCAGGGATGGGGCAGCCACAGCTTCTCTGTGAATAATGATCCTGTTCCAGAGCCAGGTTTTGCCAGGCACCTGCCAGTGGTCAGATGGCAAAATGCAGCCTCTGCATGGGCAGGAGGTGTTTCTGCTGAGGTGTTTGTGTGTCTGGGACTGCTGGAGCTGCTCCACAGGGAGCCAGGAAAACAAGCAGTGTGACAGCAGCACCTCGTTAATTCAGGTGCCACATCCACTCCAGAAACTGTCAGAGGGAGCTTCCTGGTGGCACCTGGGACTGGGACAGCAGCTTGACCTGCTGGCCTTTGTGAAATTGGGTCCAAGATCAGCAGTGAGTGAAAAGTGACAAAGTTTGCTGATGGCTTTTTAACACCATTAACACCAAAATACAAATATGTCATCTGCACCCAGGGAGAGGAGTTGGAAGAAAAGGGTTTTCCCTAAATGACATAAAACAGTAGATCATGGAGGGATGCCAGTGCTGCAGTCTCAGATACCTGGTTTGAAGCACTGATAATTCTTCCTTAGTTTCCCAGTGGGTTCTCTGCTGGAAGCAACTGAATTTCACTCTACTCCAAGGACACCTGCAATAGAAAAACAGGGCTAATGAGCCATCCTGGAGCACACAGCATGCTAGGAGCAGTCCTAGTAAGTCTGGCATGCTCAGGGTCTTGCATTCCTGCTGATGGGAATGGGAGAGAGCTGGGAGCTTAAGGCATGAAAACCAGCCAAGCACTGCTGGCAGCAGCTGGAAAGTCCCATTCCTGGCTGTGTCTCCCCCCTCAGCTCCAGGAGGAGGTGATTAGTGAACTATGTGGTTTTGCTTTACTCAGAATAGAGGCACCATTTTGTTACTGCCTGTTATTGTTTTCTGGTGTCGTTTCTGTGCAGTTGAGGAGTTTATGGGCTGCAGAGTGCCTGGCTCACCCCACACCCCCAGCACCCGCTGTCACCCCCAGCACATGCGACTTGGAGCTCTGGATTGTGTCCCAGTGCAGGCAGGACTGGGAACTGCTGATGACATCCTTGTGATTTGTCCTTCCTCTGTTGACAGAGTACTTTCAGTGCCCTTTGGTCCTAACCCTCTGCCCCGTACCTGTTCCCGGCGCAGAGCACCGCCAGGTCCCGGTGCAGAACACCTTGCCCAGGTGTTTTCCGTGCTCTGACAGGTGTGGTGTTTGGCAGGTGCTCCCCGAGGGACAGCTGTGAGCGAGCCCACGAGCCGTTCCGCTTCGCAGGCAGCATCAGCCAGTGCATGAGTGTCACGGTGCAGCCCAGCAGCATCTCCGTGTCCGAGCACAGCCTCCCGGTAAGAGGGCAGGGGGACTCCCACGGCCACTTCCAGCACTTTCCAGGTTCGCAGGGAACACTCCATTCTCCAGCCTTTCTCCGTCCTGTTGGCACAAATGTTTTCTCATGAAGTCAGGCTCGCAGCGGGACCGGGGAGCAAAGGGGTCATCCGAGCCGGGGACGAAGCAGGAGAGGGGGTGGCAGGAACAAATCCCCCTTCCCCTTGGGCCTCAGCTCACATTTCTCTTGGTCTGGTTGCATTAGCTGGTGAAAGGAAGGGCTTTGTTTCCCAACAAGCTCATCTGTGAGCTGTGCTCAGGGCTGGCTCTCCGAAGCATCCCAGCTGTTGCTCGCGGAGCCCCCCAGCACCCCGTGGCAGCTGGGACCTTGTCTTGCTGCTTACCCATCCTGGGATACCCCTGTGACACTCCATGTGGGGATGGTGTGGGGCTGCTGGGGTACAGTCACCCCTCCAGACAGCTGTTTGCCATGGGGACAGTCCCCATCTGTGATGGGGTCAGTGGGGACTTGCTCATTCCTGATGGCCACGGGGCAGGGTGGTCTCTGCTGTTCGTGCCATGGGGCAGGGAGGTGGTTTGAGCTCAGGGGTTTTGGGATGGTGACTGCTGCTCTCATGCAGGAGAGGGAACACACTGCTGCTGCTTCCCAGGCATTGGGGGTGGCAGTGCTTCTGTAGGGCACTAAAAGCTGCCCTTGCCACCACTCCTGACATATAGTGCCCAAAGGCTTAGTGAGATGGGTTTTTAATCCATAAAGAACCTGCTCCTTGGCTTTATTTTACCTCCTCCTCTTCTCATTAAGGGGCATCTGGCCACCTCCCGTCGGCAGGTGAGTAATTTAAGGGGGTTGTATGGAATGGGAAAACAGCAGGGACTGGAAATACAAAAGAAATCTGGGCAGATTTGCCTGCTAACTGATTTTTTGGCTGTTCTGTTTGCTCCTGTCCCTGCTGCAGCTCAGCCTGCTGGTGAGTGATGCTCCAGACCTGACAGCCGGCGTCACCTGCCTCTTTGGAAACCTGACGGAGGTGGAAGGGCAGGTTTCGGGCAGCCAAGTGGTGTGTGTCTCACCACCAGCAAAAGATGTCCCTGCCATCCCTGTGGATCAAGGTAAGTGGCTGGCTTCTGGTGGTGTCTGTGCCACCAGACAGTGCTGCGTAGGTTTGGAAGTATCTGCTGGGTGGGGCAGAGCCTTTGGGGGAAATTCATGCTCCTGTCAAAGACTACTGAACCCAGGGAGCTAAATGTGCTTCATCCTTTAGAAATGCATCCCACACAGGGAAGGATAGACTGGGAGCAGGCAGCAGTACATGATTGCCCTGTCTGTACACCCTCCCTGAAGTGCCAGACAGCTCCCAAGACAGGACAGGAGCCGTCTATCCCCTCCAGGGTGGCTCACGAGTGGGCAGGGGCTCTCAGCCTTGCCAGCCTGGCTGAGTCTGGAAAGCAGGAGCCCTCCCTTTAGCCTGGCTGAGCACCCACAAGTAGGTGGATGCAGTTTCAATTTTTTGGTCCTGATCTTTGGGTTGTTTCTTCATTAATGTCACTGCTGTCATATTTTCTCTTCCCATAACCAAAATGCTACTCGCTTAAAACTCATTTTCTCCTTGGCATCCTTCCAGGTGTCAACGGTGCTTCCCTGCTGATATCTTTGTATTTCTGAGGCATTATATGGAGCCTGAGAGTTGGTGAACACTGGGGACCCAGAGTCCCACGGTAGCAGGGCTAGGATAGACTTCCCCACAGCAACTCCAAAACAGCAATCTGCTCTTAATTAACCCAGTGCTGAGGCTCCTGAAGAGATTCCCTGATGCTTCCCTTGTTTCCTGCAGTGTCTCCTATTCTAGGAAAGGATTATAGGAGATGTTGCATAGAAAAGCTGTACATCCCCATCCCTGGAAATGTTCAAGGCCAAGTTGGATGGGGTTTGGAGCAACCTGGTCTAGTGGAAGGTGTCCCTGTCTATGGCAGGGGATTGGAACAAGATGATTTTCAAGGTCTCTTCCAGCCCAAACCATTCTATGATTCTATGACACGATGAAGTATAAACAAGGGAGAAGGAAATGGGCTTCAGCTGGGATCTGAAATGCAGGGAGATGCTTTAGGGAACGTGGAACCACAGAAATGATGGGGATTAGGGATATCCTGAAAGTATGGCAAGGGGGAAACGTGCCCTTCCATGATCTTTCCCTTCCACCCCAAACCCTTCTGTGATTCCAGTCTCGGGCTGCTCCTCAGAATAGACTGGATTTTTATACTGGAGGCAGAATCCTTTAGGAAACAGGGTGAGCTTCCAAAACCATTTCAGCTGTGACCCACAGCAGCATTTAGTCCCTGTGTCTCCAGTGCATTTTGCCATCAAGCCTGTTTTGGTTTGGAGGCACTGCTGGGTGCTCAAGGGCAGGGTCCAGCCAAGGGGGGTGTGGGTGGGGGTCCTGATGGCTGGGGGAGCAGGGAATGACAGCAGCCTGAGTTCACCTGGTACCCCAGCAGCAGGGGGCTCAGTGGGTGCCCCTGTGTCTGCTGTGGCTCCATCATTCCTGCTGGCTCTAATGGGCTCTGGTTTCCATCCCCAGACTGGTTCGGCGTGGTGCTCCAGCTGAAGTCGCAGGAGACGGGGAGGACATTTGTCAGCACAGAGTTCAAGTTCTACAACTGCAGTGCCCACCAGCTGTGAGTGCTCCCTTCCCTCACCCAGCAGAGACAAAAACTAGACAAAAAGCCTGGGAACTGGGTGCTGGGCTCCTTGACCAGCAGTGGGGTGGTTATCACAGAGCTTGGCTCAGCTACCAGGCATGGGGGGTACAAGGGGAGCCCACCAGTCCTTGTCTTCTCCGAACCCTGGGTGCCTGTGGAGCTTTCTGTGCCTTGTGAGGCGCAGGTGGAGCGAGCCTGGAACAACCTTAACCTGCTGGTGCCCCCAAGCTGCGCGATCCTGCAACTGTGAACTCAGAAAGAGCCTCGCAGGCAGCGGGGGAAGGCAGGGCAGAGGGGCTGCAGGCAATGGGAGGGGGCTGCAGGCAGGGGGAGGTGGGACGAGGGCAGAGGGAGATGGGACAAGGGCAGGAGAAGGTGCGATGAGGGCAGGAGAAGGTGGGCTGTAGGTATTGGGAGGTGAGCTGCAGGCAGGGGAGGGGGGTTGCAGGCAGAGAAGGGGTGGGCTGCAGGCAGGGGAAGGTGGGCTGCAGGCAGGGGAAGGTGGGCTGCAGGCAGAGACGGGGTGGGCTGCAGGCAGGGGAAGGTGGGCTGCAGGCAGAGAAGGGGTGGGCTGCAGCCCAGGCATATCTCAGGCACAGGGGTCTGCTCCATGGAGGGCTGGAGGGCTTGGTGCTGTTGAGGATCATGGAAATACTTCCCCCAGGGGCACATCTGCTGCTGGAAGGCAGCAGGCAGCTGGCTGGCCTTAAAAACATATTTACAGATCTGAAACGTTTATGGATTTCTCCCTGGAAACAAAGCAAGCTCTAAAGCAGCAGAATGGACTGCGGGCAGGGCCTGCCAGCAGCTGGATGGGGAATGGCAGGGCTGACCACAGGGCTGGGAGCACCTCCTGTGGCAGGGGCAGCTGCCAGCACTGCCCAGGAGCCTGGTGTGCTGCTGGATCACCAAGTGCCAGTGCAGGGTCATTCCCAGCCTTTCTGTGCTGGATGTGAAGCCCCAAACTACACAGCCTTCCGTGCTGCACTTGGAAGGGGGTTTGTGTGCTGATGGGCTTGGCTTGCCTGTGGTTTTTCTAGGCATGCATTCATTTTGTGTTTTAATTTTGTTGTGAGCCGTAGCACAGAGCAGAGGTATGACAGGAGCCCTGTGAGTCCTTCAGTGCCTGTGGCAGTCTCTATCCATAATCCCAAGGATTTCTGCCTCCTGTCATGCTACCCCTCATGCACAACTGTGCCCTTAGGTCCTTGTCCTTCTCTCAGGCTGTGCAGCACCAGCCTCTCCTCTGCTGCCAGCACTTGCAGCCCCTCCAAGCTCCTCTGCATTCTTCTGGTTTGGAATTTGCATGAGGAATGGCATTCCAGGGACCCCTGTTTTCACTGAGGAGCTGAGGTTTGAATCAGGAGAGGCAATACATCCTTCCTGGCCTGTCCTTTGGCTTCATCTGGCCATGCCTTTCTCCCAGCTCGTGTTTGGAGATAAAGTGCTTACAGGGTGGTAAATTCTGCAGCACTTACATCACACTGGACTTGTTATCAGGGAGTTCAACAAGGGCACGAGCCAGCCTGGCAGGGATGAATCGCAGCAAGCAAAAAGGAGGCAGGAATCCAGGGCTCAGCCAAGGGAGAGGAGAGAACCTATTGATCCTGAGGCTCTTTATGGCAATTGGGAGGGTGTCTGGGGAGCAGCAGAGCCCTTTGGGGCTGTGTGGCAGCAGTGGTGGCTGTGGTGTCTGAAGGAGGTGGCATTAAGGAAAGAGGGGAAGGAGGGGATTGGGGATGAACAGGAACATGCTGCTTTTGCAGACTGGTGCTGTGAACACTCCCATGGTGGATCCAGCTGTTGGGAACCCACGGGCTGAGGTGGTTCAGTGCTCAGGTGTATGAATTCTGTGTCCCCAGGGAGCTGCAGGTGGGTCAGGGAACCTTCTCTGTCATGTGTCTTTTAATGAGGACTAGATGAGCTGGAGATATGCACTTTCTGAAGCAAAAGAGAGACAGTGGTTCTTAAGAAAGCTGAATCAAGATGAAAAAGCACAGGTGGTGACCTGGTGTAGGTCTGGGAGCTCAGGATCCTGCCAGGAGCCCCTTGTCCCCCTGCCAGGGCTGGGCAGAGCTGAAAGCAGCAGCCAGGAAGCCACAGAAACCTCAGAGCAGTGAGAGGTGCCAAACCAAGCCATTGGCCTGGGTGATCAGAGAGATCCTCCTCCTTCAGGGGGAAAACAGAGAGCCCCACCAGTCCCAGATGGACATCAGGGCCAGGCCAGGTGAGGGCAGGTGGGTGAAGTGCTGCAGAGCCAAACAGAGGCAGAAATGGGTCAGACAAATGAGTAATTAAATAAGCTTGCAGCACTTGGTGTTCCCCCCCAGATTTGCATGTGCATGATTAGAATAAGCTTCCTTAGCTATTAAGGTCACTACAAATGCATCAGAAGGAGAATACAATGAGTTATTAAAACCCACTCTCGTGGCAGCAGCTCACAAGAGGCATTGCCCTGGTCCCTGTGCCCAGCTGGCAAGAGAGCCACTGAGACCTGTTTGCCTTCTTTCCCAGAGTTTCCTGCTTAAAGCCAGTGAACTGGCTGCCCTGACCCTGGGCTTGCTCCAGCCCATCCCTGCCCACTCCAGGCAGCCCCCCAATCTCTGGGGTCACACAGAGCTGAATCCCATGGGCACAGCTCATACTCCTGTCACCAAAACGCTGCCACGTGGCACAGAGGGGTGGCCTCGGAGATGGAGGAGGTGGCTGCTGTAAAATATTAGCAGCTGTCACAAATCATGCCTCTATCTGGCAGCACTTAGTGGGGAACAAAACCCACCCAGCAGTTTGCTGGCAGCTGGGCCCTCTGGGTCTGAAAAGGGTCTGTGTTCTTTCAAAAACATTTCATAAACAGTTTATTTTTTTCCTCCATGAATCAAAAGGGCCTGCTGGACTCTTTGCACTCCAAGGCCAAGCAGAAGTGTTGCCGTTGACTTGAAGCATTCCTGACTTGTAAAACAACTGATCCCATTTTCGCCAGGCTTGCCTCGTTTTCCACTTTCTGGAAACTAAAAGTCAAGCCTGTTGTCTGTGAAATGTCGTGCTTTATTCTATGCAAATCCAATGATGTGCAATAAATCCCAGCTTGCATTTTATTACAGAATGAATTGTGATGCTGCTTAAAGACACTTTGTGTGTTTTCCTGAACCTGTTATTTTTATTTGTATTTTTGTTGTGTCAAAACATCCCTCCAAAGAAATTATTTTCCCATGAAGGACCCTGAGATTGGGCTTCTGGCAAGGCCTGTCTATAACCCTACAGACCTCCCAAGGGGATAACCTCTGTGCTTAGCCCTCCTTTCTCCCCCCAGGTGCCTGTCCTGTGTGAACAGCGCGTTCCGCTGCCACTGGTGCAAGTACAGGAACCTCTGCACCCACGACCCCACCACGTGCTCCTTTCAGGAGGGAAGGATCAACGTCTCTGAGGTATCAGACTGGGATTTCATCCCTTTTTTCTTTGCTTTTCCATGGCACAAGTAGCATAACCGATGGTTATGTGAGGTTTTTTTGACTTTCCATGAGTCTCTTTGGCATGGAGAAGTGCAGATGCAGCTTTAAAGGAGCGTAGCAGGAGACTGTCAGTCTTGTGATGTTCTTCACCTAAACACCAAAGCTGACCCCACCTCTGCTGTGTGGGAACACCCAGATTCTTTAATAATGATAATTGCTGTAGTGTTTTCCTTCAGGGGTCTCAAAGACTCCTCCAAACCTTTCAGCAGCTCTGGTTGTGTGCAGGGGTGTGTTATGCCTGCTGGCCAGCAGGTCTTGGTGGGATTGTTGACTGGGTTGTGTTGGCAGGTCTGGAATTTATGGCAGGAGCCTGAGAGTAAACTGATTAAGAAGGGAATTACCAACGTGCACAGCCCCAGAATTTGGAAAAGAGAATTGATTTGGGTTCCAGCACTGTGGACCAGGAGCCATCTCTCTTAGCAGTTCATAAAAGGTGTGGGGCTCAAATCCAAAAATGCTTTTAACAGTCGGAGGAGGTTCAGCCCGTTAATGGCTTTGCCAGCTCTTCTGTGTGTCCCAGGGCAGAGGGATCCATGGGGGAAAGGGGTTTGTTAGCACGAATTGCTGCTTGCTGATTACCACTAACCCCTTGGTGTGGGGTTCCTGCATCCCTGTCCTGTCTGATTCCCAGGATGCTCCCTGCTTCATGTCCCTGAAGTCCAGAGCATCTAGAGATGCTGGCAGAGTCCTAGTCTTTGCCCTTACATGTATCTTTGTGGCACCTGAAATGAATGCAACTACTAAAGCTGCAAGGGAAAAACGGTTTAGAAGATGCTTTGAAAATCCTGAGTGTGTTGGAAAATGGGAAAGGCAGCAGTGAGGACATCTACAAATATCAAAAAAAAAAAGAAAGGAGAGGAAGGTTTGCCAGCATCAGGACCAAGCCTTGTCAGTGAGTAATGGAGATTGAGAAAAGCAGAAGACATCAGTCAGTGGTGTAGATGGTGAATTGCTAAAAAATAAATGACCAGGTTGCTGCTAAACCAATAGTAAACTTAACTTATGGGTCTCCCTGGTTAAAATGCTGCAGGAGACAAGGAGGTACAAGGCAAGAGACTTTTATGAACTCCTTGTGTAAATACCTCAGTGGGAATCTGCAAGATCCAAGGGATGGGCAGTGTGACTGGGAGCAGGCACTGCTGCCAGCAAGGGATTGGAATGAAAGCCCAAGGAGAAACATCCACCCCGAGGACAAACCAAAAGCCTTCTCAATCCAGTTCAAAGTCAAGAAACTTCCTTTCAAGGTTTCCAAGAGAAAGAAAATCCTTTGCTTCTCCTCCTGAGTGATGTGGGGGTTTTTCTCCTTCACACTCAAAGCATCACCACCTTCCCAGGCTTTACAATTGTAGTTCTCCTTTCTGCAGGTCTTCAACCCCACGATCTCAGAAGTGTTTGACAAGTCTCTGGTAAAGTAGGACAATCCCATTATCTCTGTTTTTCTCCTGGGAGCACACAGGACTTGCCTGAGGAGAGGGAGTGGAGGAGCTGGTCTCTCTGCCAGTTCCTGCTGGGATCACAGCACTGTCTCCTCTCCGAGGAACTTCCTCTGTCATCTTCGTCCTGTAGAGGCTGTTTCTTACCAGGGGATGTTTTGTGATATCTAACACCTTCCTGGGGATTACTTTTGATAAGGGCTGATGATAACGATACAGACACCCCACTGTTCATCATGACTTCTCCAGACCTCTGAACTAGGCAAACCCAGCCACCCAAATGAATTTGTTTGCTTATTTAAGGCCCGTGGATTGCACACAGTGCAGTGCTAATGCCTTTATTACGGGCACTTCATTCACTCTGGCTAGCACAGACCTGAAATAAATGCCTCATAAAGCGTTTCCTCTCCTAAAACAATTCAGATCACAATGTTCTCATTGTGTCATGGCCTGATGTATTAGGAAATTGCCTGTGCTTACCATCACTCCCTTCCCAGGGGTGTTTGGGGCTGGTGATCACCGTGGCAGTGCCAGCCCAGAGCCTGCTGCCCTACTTACAGTCCCGTGTGCCTCTCCTTACGTAAGAGTCACACACGTGTTCACACGGGCTTGGAAATGTTCTCGTGCCTTTATATTTAATTTAAGAGAAAATATCTTGAATATTCCCTTTTACTCCTGGCCCATCAGAATTGGTGTCCCAGTGGGATTCCGTGTGTAACAAGCTCCCTTTGATGCTCTTAGGAGTGTCTGTCTTGAGGAGGAAAAAGAGCTCAAAGCCTCAGCCACTTCTTGAGGTGATGGGGGAGAGAAAGCCCTTCTTCGTGAGCTGTGCCATTGCTCCTTGCAATCTTCTGGCTGTACTGACTGAGCAAAATGCTGCTTTTTTCCCCTGCTTTCCATGAAAATACAGCTTAGAGAGTTTTTCTATCCCTCTACCTGCCCTGACATCAGGAATTGCTTACTGAGTTCTGAGGACAAAGCTCAGGGGCACATGTGGAGGATGCAGAGGACAACCCAGAATGTGGGTTGGTGCTTTGTCCTGGCCTGTGAAGCCATCAGTGATAACCAGGGACATTGGTGAGACTAGGAAAGATGCCCCTGGACTGGCACATCCCTGCTCTGCATCATACTGTTGTATTTGGAAAAATGAAAAGGTGGAAACCATGTTTTGGGGTCATGGGTAGATAAACACAGAGGCCTTCACAGCCTTTGCAACAGCAGGATCTTCCAGGACAAAGTTGGCTTTTCTGATATCCTCCATCTCCTGGGAAGTTTCTGACATGGGGTAAACCCAGCTCTTCTGAGATCTCCATCTCCAGGTAGCCAGTTCTTTAGGAGTTAATAACTAGATAAGCAACTCTTTTCTCAGCCTTTTCTCAGCCTGAGCCTTCATTTGTGGGCAGAATGTGCCTGCTTGGACATTGCCATCCAGAGAGCCACGGGAAGGCAAAGGTCTGGGGGTGACTTGCTCCCACTAAAGCAGAGTGTCTCCAGTCTCATGGCTGTGGAGCACTGATTGTCTCACTTTCCAAAGCTTCACATCAGGCCAGTTGGTATCATTTTAATGTGTCTAAGGTGGTTGGGTTTGTGTGTGTGCAAGGCTATAAGATGTCTCTAAATGTTTGAAACTTTCAGATGAGGAGGAATATAGATGCATAAATATATCCTTACACCCCACCCCAGTGGAGAGCTAGAACCAAATAAATCCTATTAGCTGCCCAGAATGTGGGATCCCATCCCTCTTTGATGTCCACTGTGTGCAGATAATGCCATTTCCACATGTAGGATGCTGATTTGGGGATGGAGCATTTCAGATTCTGGGAGTTTAGTGCTGAGCCAGATTTCAGCTCTGACTCCTTTAAATTTCCATTGATTTTAGAGCAATGCCTTTGCCCCTGGCTGTGCCTTTGGATGCTGAGTGCTGCTTGATGTGCCTTGAAGGAAATAACCCCAAATTAAGCATTCCTCATGTCTGTCCTGACAATCCCAAGTGCTGAATACCTGTATGGGAGCTGTGATGAGCAGGAGGTAACTCAGAGCCACATCTCAGGCCACCAAAATCAGCAAAGGACTTTGCTGGGCCACAGGGTTTGCCTGAAATAGTAACAAAAACCCCAGATTCAGCCAAATTTACTCATCTTTGAGCTTATTGGCAATGCTTTTTTTCATCTGTAGCTTTATGGGGTGTGTAACCTGCAATGTTTGATGTTTGGAAGGAAGAGCTCTGGAGGGCTGCAGGGAGCAGAGGGAAGTGTTCCCACCTGTAACCTGTCCATGTGTGAGGGAATGGCTCCTGTGCTCACCTCTGGTACACAAAGGGTTGTTTCTGGGAGGGAAAGCAGCTCTCCAGCCTTCCCTGGCTGTAAATAACACAAATTAATGGAGAAGACCCAGGTTACAGCACGTGTGTTCAGCACAGAGCTCAGCACTAGTGCTGTTGGGAAGGAATTCAGCAGGGAGAAAGGTTTGGCTCCAGCTGCCTTTCTTTCATGTCTGGTTTCTAAGGAGCAAGGTCTGCTCTCCTTTCCAGTGGCAGAAATGAAGGATAATGTGTTTCCATGAGTGACAGGGCCTGTAATTTATATCATTGGGAACACAACTGCGAGCCAGGGCTTTACATTCACGTGCCAGATTCGTTTATGTTTGAAACTTTAAAATATGTGTAGCGAGTTAACATTTGTGGAGAGTTTGTGGAGGTTTTTTAAGATGAAAAGTACGAAAACAGTCTATTTTCTGCCATTTGGGCTAAATCCCCTAGTCAAAAGAATTGCCTGCGATTTCTAGGCAATTTTTTCCAAATAAGAGCAAGAAGGTTTGACCTACTAAAACTGCACAGTTAAACACAAATAATAACCATGGGTGCTCTGTTCTGCTCCAGAGACAGCTGCGTGTTGCGGGTCTTTAAGGTATTTATAGACCTTGGAATCTTTGAGGCTAAAAAATGTTGGAGAAGCATAAAATGTCTTTGTAAGTTGTGTGAAATGATACTTCATAGGCAGAATATTCCCCGAGAGTCCATGCCACTCATGCATCGGAGCCTTGTCTTTCTCCAGCAGATCTTCTGATTTGTGTTTATTCTGGCGTAGGGAAGTCAAGAAGGATAATGAGAGGATTCGGTGTGTTTGTTTAGCAAGAGGAGGCAATAATGGCCTTTCTAACTCACTGCAGGATTTACTTCTCATGAATTAAAAAACAAAGTAAACTGATTATGGAACAAATACTATATTCCACTGGCTGCAATCTCCTTTTTATTTGGTGTTTTCTGGATGTTTGGCTCTTCCTGGGGATGAAATGCAGAATGGAACACCCAGGCTGAGCCCAACAAACCAGGGATGCTTCTGTTATTTCCCACCACGAGGTACCTTGGCCACAGCCACACAGCTCTGCTCCCAGCAGCAGGACTGGTGCAGCCAACCACTTCCCAGTTCATCACAAAATTCCTGTAGGGGGAATTAGCATTGAGAGAGGCATTGCTAAAGCTGATGATACACCCCTAACAAAATAATTCATGTCAGTGCTGACTTTTAGATCAGGGGACAGGTAGAAGAGGTGGGGAATGGCCAAACCACCGTGCCAGGCTGTTTTTCTGCAGCATCCAGCTCTGTGTGTGCAGTGTGGGACCAGGGTGCTACTGCAGGAGCACCCACGGGAGACACAAACCCTCTCACACACTCTCTGGGAAGGGCTGGGCATGCAGGGATGTGGATGTGCAAGGTTTTGGATGTGCAGGGATTTGGATGTGCAGGGATTTGGGTGTGTAGGGTTTGGATGTGCAGGGATTTGGATGTGCAGGGTTTTGGGTGTGCAGGGATTTGGGTGTGCAGGGATTTGGGTATGCAGGGTTTGGATGTGCAGGGATTTGGGTGTGCAGGGACTCAGGAGTGCAGGGATGTGGGTGAGCAGGGATTTGGGTATGCAGGGTTTGGATGTGCAGGGATTTGGGAGTGCAGGGACATGGGTGAGCAGTACTGTGGGTGAGCAGCACTGTGGGTGCACGTCACTGCAGCAGCAATTTTAAAAACAAATTACAAAAAAAAAACAAACCCAAAGACCTGCAAGCTGAGCAGTGAGGCTGGATGGGAATGGCACAGAGAGGAAGGAGAGGGGCTCCACCAAGGCGTGCAGTGGCCGAGCTGCCCCGTGCCCTCTGCAGCTCCCACGGCTTCGCTCACTCATCTGATAAATTCAGCAGCAACTGCCTGCAGCAATGTGGCTCCCCGTGAGCATCCCGGATTTTCCATCTCCCTACCTATCACTCCATCCCAAAATGTATATCCCTTATTAGTGTGATCACTGTAGCTGTCAGCCAGCACTGCCCGGCTCACGGGCTGCCTGCCTCGCCTTCACCGCAATCCCAGTGTGATATTTTTCTTCCACTGGAACCAAAGGGAAGAAAAAAATAAATCTATTATGTCCCACTCATCTCTAATGACGGCAGAACAATTTCTGCTACCAGCATTTTCAGCACCAGAGAGCAGATCTGGAAATGTAAGTCCTCTCCCCTGTCTCCAAAGGCAGGAGCGTTTCTTTAGCAGTCGCCTCACGGATGGCGCTGGCCAGGGAGGATAATGGTCCATAACATATTCATTATTTTCAGGACTGTGCACTGAGGTTCTCCCACTGGTGATGTGACTGGAGATTTTTTTGTTTTCAGTCAGAATGGGATAAAAGATTCAGCAGCTCCAGGATGCTTTTCCTTCCAAACACGGGCGTTCCGCAGGGCTGGGGACCTCTCTGGAGTGGAGACATTTGTCTCCTGTTGGTCCTCAATGGGGCTTGGAAGTTAAATGCAAAACCTTAAATGCAGCCAGATATTGAGTGGAAGGTGGTACAGGTGTGTGGTGCATAACAAGGAGGAAGGAATGAAAGTCAGCTTGGAAGAGGTGGCAGTGGATGGAAAATGCCAGGAATCCTAGGAGTCTGCTGGTGGTAGCACAAAGGCTGAGATGGGGGTTGTATCCACAGTACCAGGGTCTGTGGGAACCAGGTTATGCCCTTCCAGCCTATAAACCCACTCACTGCAGAAAAGGGCTTTTCTTCCCACCCCAAGGTAGCTGCTCTCTGGCTGATGGAGTTTAAAATCACTCTTGGCTGTTAATCCGTGAAAGTCCCCGTTAGAAATAAAATAAAATATATATAAGGAAAAGTGCCACTAAAAAGGTTTATGAGGCAGCAGTTTAGGTTACTGGCTTCTCCAAACCAGGGCAGCATCTGTTTCTCATTTACAACTCACATGAGCCAGTAGTGAAACAACATCCTGTGGCCCTGGCTCTGGGCTGGAGAGGGAGCGTGGCTTGGCACACGTTGTGGCCATCAGGGAGAGGTGGGGATTTTCCCCCTGGACACACAGTCCTAGTGGAACCCTGCTGAGGGTGGCTCTCCTTGCATTGCCATCAGGATGATTTCCTTTCATCACTAGGCTGGGTAGCAAAGGGCTTGGAATGCCAGTCTGGGATTTGGCAGAGGGAAGGGACACGTCAGGCTGTGTTTTCTAAAACATCTACTTTAGCTTGGGATTAATCATTTAGTGTCAGGTGCTTACAGGTACTTAGGTACCTTGTTCTATTAGATCAAAGCAAATTGGAGCTGAGCAGAATGTAAATACTTCTGATGGTCAGAGCCTTTGTCTGGGTGTGTTGCAGTTCCCAATAGTGAAGCTGAAGAAAAACTGTATTTCCTGGTGTGTTGTGCAGAGATAATGTTTAGGATGTTGAGATCTTATGGAACGGATGTCATACAGTTACCAGGCACTGATAGGTCATTTTTGGTTGTTCATCTCAGAGTTGCATTCAGACATATCATATGCTCGTGGGGAACTGGAGATCTGCCCATCTGTGCAATGGTGTTTCATAGAATCCCAGAATGGGTTGAGTTGGAAGGGACCTTAAAGATCATCTCATTTCAGCCCCT
>JAWWEE010000069.1:5063877-5074435 GCA_035221455.1 Xenops minutus | reverse complement strand
CAGTGCCTGCCCCTCCTCTGCCCCTCCCCAGGGAGTTGTCCCTGCAATGAGGTCTCCCCTCAGTCTCCTCTTCTCCAGCTGAACACCCCAAGTGCCCTCAGTGTCCTCACACACTTCCCCTCCCGGCCCTTCACCACCTTCTTTGCCCTTCTTTGGACACTCTCTAATGGCTCAATATCTTCCTTATGTTGTGGTACCCCAAAACTGCCCCAGCATTGCAGCTGAGGCCACCCCAGTGCAGAGCAGAGTGGGACAATCACCTCCCTCACCTGGCTGGTGATGCTGGGCTTGATGCCCCCCAGGACAGGGTTGACCCTCCTGACTGACTCATATTCAGCTTGCCATCGACCAGGACCTCCAGGTCCCTTTCCCAGCACTGCTTTCCATCACCTCATTCCCCACTCTGTCCATACATCCAGGGCTGCCCCCTCCCAGCTGCAGAAATCCGCCACTTCCCCTTGTTGATCTCCTAACTCCTTCCAGGGTGGATTTGGTCGGCCTCTGTCTTGTCTGGAAACCCACCCTTGGCCACCAGGCGTTGGAGAATGAGAATAAAATGCTCCAGTACTTTTTCAGTGGCATTAATGGCACATGGCCAGGTGTGCAGCCCTGCCCCACCGGGCAGCTGGCACTCGCCGCCGGTGCCACCAGCGCCGGGGTGACCGCTACGGACTGTTGCGAGAATGCTAATTAAACTAGGGAGCTAATTAGTCCATAGTTGATGCTTCTGATATTTCTGTTCAGACCACTGAGGGATGCAAAATGTCTCCCAGGAGCGTTTTTTACCAGTAAAACTGCACTCGGTCTGTTAACGTTGCTATTAGGAGTGACACTCTTATCAGGTGGGAATGAAAGAAGGTTTTGGGTTCTCAGTTAATTAAATCCAAAAAAAAAGCCTTCCTTACCCTGAGCATGTGTCCATGCTGCAGGAGGGTGTAGCAGTGCTGGACTGAAGGGGCCTCTTGCACTGCTCATGGCAGGGCAGGAGCAGGGCTGCTCAGCACCCAAACTTCTGCCAGCTGAATGAGGACCCAAGTGCACGTGGAAGTTTCCTCTTAACTCAAATTACTTTTTACACCAGTTTAGCTAAGCTGGCTCAAACCTCCTGAGAGGAGGAGAGGAAGCCCAGGGGCTGGGGCTGGGTGGAGGAGGATGGTGCTGAGGAAGGTCCATCCATCCTGCCCCTAGGGATGTTACCAGGCTTTTCATATTCCTTTCCTAGACCTTCTGCCCAGCCATGTTGTACCTTTGATGAGCAGAGATTTCTCTTGTGCAGTGTTTCTCATGCTGCAGAGTGGAGCTGGTGAGGCTACAGGGGAGCAGAGGAGCTGGTGGGGCTGGTTGGGCAGAGATTAAAAGTGTTGAGAGCCCATCCTTTCCCTGTTTGGCTCACTTGGTTTGTTTTCCAAGTCATAGCTGTCTTCCCAAGAGATAAAATGAGCCTTAAAGCGTGCCTGGATATTCACCTTGTCCTGCCAGTGGACAGAACCCAAACTTTTCTTATCCAAGTGCTGCTCTGCTGCACAAGGTTATGTTACAAGATGCATAAAGCAAAACAGGCCCTGCCTGAGATTTTCCTCACCATAAACCATTTAGGCAGTTGTAACATTGAAAGAAGCTTGGAATTATTTCTTTCCCCCTCCCTGAGCTAAGCAGAGAAGGGGGAAAACACTCTGCTCCAGCCACCAAGTGACTTGCATCTCAGCGGTGCCAGGCTGGCTCTGGCAGCTGGCTGCAGGCATGGCACTGCCACCAAGTGTTTTATCACTGTCCAACTTGAAAGCAATACTTTTGGGCTCTGTCCAAGGAGAAAAGAGCAGAGCTTTGCTGCTGCACATTTCTTGTCTCCATAACCAGGTCTGTGTCTCAGCCTTCAAAGCGAGAAGCACGGGGTGCCTCGCTGGGGGATGTTTGGAGTCTCAGGAGATTGCCCTGAGTGGATTGGTAGACGAGAGAATCGAGGGGGGAATGTCTGTGCTTTTGTTGGCTTATTCCACTGTGAGATCAGTGACAGAAAATCCAGGTTTTAGGGGCCTGTGTTGTCCCATGGCTCTGCTGACCCTGGCAGTGCTGTGAGCTGCTGTGATTTTATCACAGGTCTTGTGGTGTTTGGTGTTTTCCCTTGGACTCCACCTTTTCCCTTTTGAATTCACAGCTCTTTTTTTTTTTTTAATGAAAGTCAAGTTTGCACTTTTCACTTGTGTAGAAAAGGGGGAAAGCAGAGGGGAACTAGTGACCTCTTCTGTGTGCTTTGAGATCCACTGATGGGAAGGGCACTGATAGGGCTGAACACTTCGGCAGAATTTTGCAAAGTTCTTGAGCATTAGAAACCCCACAGGGTTGATATTCTTAAAACTCTACTCCTTCAACAGCACAGTTTAACTTCTCTCATCCCCTTTCCCCTCCACTAAAGTGTGTGAGATGTGTAGGAGACCATGAGACCTTTACAGCCTTTGTTGCTGTTGGGTTCTTTTCTGGCATGTGAGTTTTTTTAGGGTTTTGGGTCCCAGGATTTTCAGGATTTTGCAATGCCCGGTGCTGCAGAGCTGTAAATCTGGGAGGAGAACACCCTGCCCTGCTGGGACCAGCCTGGCATGTTCAGAGCTGGCACTGGTGGCACATCCTCCATCCTGCAGGCACCAGCATTGCCAGGCTCCACTGGGAAGCAGTGTTTGGTCTCATACTGGGACTCACATCACACTCAGACTAAAAGAGCTTTTAATATGGGCTGTTTTCCACTCCTTTTGCTTCATCTGGCCAGGTTCACTCTTTCTGACTGAGGTCAAGGGGCTGGCTCCCTGGCGCCAGTGCCTTCAGGAGGATGCTTAAGTAAGAAGAGATTGTGTTTTAATAGTTCTAAAAGCAAATGAGCAGTGGGATATTTGCAGTTCTTTTACTAACTCAGAGGCCCAGCCATCACCAACAGTGTCCCTTCAGCAGCTTCAAACTTCCACACGGTCTGTGGTCTTAGCAATAAATAAATAAAAATCAGTTTTCTGGCGAACAAGCGGCACTCTGATCTCCTATTCATTTATTTGCAGGCCTCATTTGTTGCAGTGCAACAAACAGCTGAAGGGGGGGCAGTGTCAGGCTGAATAATGGAGTTGCTCTGCTGAGATAACAATTAGGTTCTGAATGTGCTATCAGCTGAGGCAGAGACAAGGAGGGATCATGCCGGGATGACAATGCTTATGTGCCGGTTCCCTGCTGGGCTCATCAGCTGGGATCCAGCGAGCTTAGAGCAGGATGAAAAAAGACAAAGAGGATGAAGGTGGATGAGGTTTTGGGAGGGGGCAGGGGCTGTGCTGTTGATTGGGGAGCCGGGTGCACTCTCTGCACCCTGACAGATGCCAAGTGGTTGTTGTGCAGAGCAGTTGTTGGCTCGGGGTTTCTCTCCAGCTCTGGGAGGAAAGCCCCGTCCAACTCACAGCCAGCCCTATCTCCAGGTCTCCTTGTCTCCAGGTCTCCCTTTCTCATCACAGGCTTCTTCTGGAGCCTAAATATTGTCAGAAATGCTGAAGGATGCAAAGGCGAAATGTGAGGCTGAGAACATTTATGCCGCATCGTTACAGCAGTGTCTTCTGCAGGTTGGGGAGGGAAGAGTGTTGGGGCACCTGGACCCCTGGGATCCCTTGGATTCCAACCTTGGGGACCCCTGGGATCCCTTGGATTCCAACCTTGGGGACCCCTGGGATCCCTTGGATTCCAACCTTGATGGTCCCTACCTTGGTTTCAAGTAAGCAGCAACAAAAGAAATGCCCTGGGCCATCTGCATCCCTTCTGTGATGCAAGGGCAGGGTGTAGGGGTGACCGAGCTCCTTCCACCACCCACTTCATCTCTGTCCTTGGAACCTTGTTATGAATTATCCAGTGCTGCACACCTGCATAAATCCTTCCCTGAGCAGCAGGGCCGGGCATTATTAGAGGTGCTGGATTGCAGTGGTGTTCCATGCGAGGTGAGGCTGATGCAGAGGGCAGAGCTGACCTGCTCAGAATAATTCTACCTCCCACACCCCACTCACATCTCAGTGACTTTCAAACTGCTTAAGTTTAAAAGACTTCCAGTGGAGGTGCAGATTCCTCAACAGTAAATGTACAATTCCTTGGGTTTCCTCAGCTGCCCATTGCAGGTTTTTCTCATCCTCCACAGACCTCTGAGTGAAAAGCCAGTCTAGTAAAGTGATTTTCTTGAAACTGGGGAATATTTCTTCCTAATCCTGTCTGTTTCGGATCAGAAATCTGGACTGTCACCAGCCAGCCCTGCAGCCTGAGCAGCTCCCAGCACAGCCCAGCCAGGATTAAGGCAGACCAGGGGCTGGCTTTGCTGGAGGTGCCTCATCCATGAATCCTCACCCCCAAAGAAGGGCCCAGGGATGCTGCTTGGAGGGGTCCCCAGCTCTTGGTGAAAGGGGACCTTTAAGACTTATCTTCTTTCTGCAATTTTGACTGAATCTCTCCAGCTGTAATTAATTGAATGCATCTGTTCTAACCCTGGGGCTGCTTTATGGCACAGTTACTTCAAAACTGTTCAATTAGTGGCCACTAAAATCTAGGTCGAGTGGAGCTCCATATTGGGGATTTTCCAGGTCAGGACATTTTTAAAATACAGCATCAGCTCAGCTTTGTTCGGGGAGGCCGTTTGGCTCTGCTGGTTGTGGTCAGGTCAGGAAATGGCAAACAGTGACTTTTTTTGAGCAGTGATGAGCCAACCAGCCCGGTGGTGTAAGTGCTCCAGTAAATGCATTTTAACATAATCTCGAGCTGCAAAGGACAGTTGTAGCTGTCAAGTACATGAAGTGCCAAGTTCAGGTGATTCCCAACTAGTGATGCAAACATTCCCAGGCCTTCAGGACTCGGTGTAATGCAATACAGCTTGATTTTGTAGTGGCTTTATGGGCATGTAGTGGCTCACACAGAGCTAAATGATACAAGACATGCCAGGCAGTGAGAGTTACAGGGAACAGCAGCACAACAGACAGTGTATGGTGAATAAATTAAAACCCTCAGTCGGAGAGGGAGGTGGGAATTAAAGCATATGCAGAGGAAGGAGGGGGTGGTTTGGTGTAAGGGGGGGGCTCTGCTGGGTGTGTGGAGCAGGTTGAACCTCAGCACATGGAGCCAAAAATGGAACAGGCTGCTCAGGGAAGTGATGGAGTCACCATCCCTGGAAGTGTTCAAAAAACAAGTAGATGTGGCACTTGGTAGTGGGGATGGTGGGATAGAGTTGGAGGTTGGACTATGATAATCTTGGAGTTCTTTCCAACATTAATGATTTTGAATCTATGGAATTCCATAGGAACATCTTGAAGGGAAGCAGAGTTAGAGAAGGCTTTAGGGTGACCTAATTGTGCCTTCCCAGTACCTGCAGGGAGCCTACAAGAGAGATGGAGGGGGGCTTTTTACAAGAGCCTCAAGTGACAGGACAAGGAGAAATGGCTTCAAACTGACAGAGAAGAGATTTAGATCAGATATTAGGGAAAAAAATTCTCCCTGTGAGGGTGGGCAGGCCCTGGCACAGGTTGCCCAGAAAATCTGTGGCTGCCCCATCCCTAGAAGTGTCCAAGGCCAGGTTGGACAGGGCTTGGAGCAACCTGGGCTAGTGGAAGGTGTCCCTGCCCATGGCAAGATGTGGGAAGGATGAGCTTTAAAGTCCCTTTCCACCCAAAGCATTCTATGATTCTGTGAAATGACAAAGTATAAACAAGGGAGAAGGAGACTGGTTTCAGCTGGGAGATGATTTGGGCATCTGGGAAGCACAGAACTGATGGGGAACAGGGATATCCTGAGGGCACGGGAAGGGGGAATGTGTCCTGTGGCCCTGGACAGTGTAGGGGGTCCCACAGGGGCTGCTTTTCAGGTTGCTGGGGCTGGTGTTTGGCCACCTAACTCCCTCTTAAGAAGGTGGAAGAAAGCAAACATCAATCTGGAAACAGTAAGGAAAACATTTTGAAGAGCTTAAGTTATTTGCCAAAGACAAGGGTGGAACAAACAAGCGTAAACAAGATTTATCCATTAAATTAATTAAATTGCATTATTATGGATTGTGTTTATTTATTAAAAACAACTATAGTATAGGGAAGATTAGTAGCTCACCCAAGAGCAACAACAGAGTGATGGCAGATTCAGGATAACTGTTTGAGAGTCTTGGGTCCAAATTTTGTGACTATGCATTATTGAAATTTATACTCCTAATTGAAGAGGATATTGTGCTTAATGAAAGTCCACAGAAGCAGAGATGATTATGGCTGAGGCAGGCTATAAACAGGCAGCTTGAAAGCACACACCTCACCCTTTAACATTTGTAAGTCATTTGAGGTGCCAACTTACTAATAAAATGTGACATTAACATTCAGAGAACAGCCAAGGCAGAAGTTAAAGTTCTCCCAAGAAGCAGGCTACTTCTGGAAGGTGACTTATCTTCTGGATTTATTTAGAAGGAGCCAGTCTTACCCTCCTGCAAGGCTTTCTGGGGAATGGCACTGCCTACAGCTCTTGGCTAGCCCAGGGATCTTGGTGTCCTCTCTTGGAGCAAAGCACAGATGGATTTCAGCAGCCTTGGGCTTCTCCAGGACACCCAGAGGAGTCAGGAGGAGCTGGCAGTGGCCTGGGTTTGGCAGCAGGAGCAGGAGGGGGTGGCAGCAGGAGGAGGTGGCAGCACTCAGCCTCCCTGAGCAGCCTGCAGTGTTTCCAAGCCAGATGTGGGGCTGAAGGATGGGCACTGGGGGGACACCAGCTCAATCTCCCTGTGTTTTTGCTTCCCTGTAGATCCTGACGGTGTCGGGGCCCCCTGAAGGAGGGACCAGGGTGACCATCCGTGGTGTGAACCTGGGGCTGGACTTCTCCGAGATCGCGCACGGCGTGCAGGTGGCCGGGGTGCAGTGCACGCCCTTACCCGAGCTCTACATCGTCGCTGAGCAGTGAGTGACCCCACAGACCCCACCTGTCCCCATGCAGGTCCCCACGGGCACAGAGCCTCATCCAGACCCTGGCCACCATCTCCCACCCTCCCAGCCCCGCAGGAAGGGCTCTGGAGTGGGACGGTGCCTGGAGCAGCACACGCTTCCCACTTGGGAAGGCGATGAGGTCCTTGCGCTCCCTCCGAGGGGGCTAAGCAGCACTTTAAGCTTTCATTAAGTGTTGTGTTCCCTTCCACACCGCGGTTCCTGCTTTGCTAAGCAACTTTGCTGATGAGCACCTTGCCGTGGATGCCGAGGCTCCCCGCTCCCCGTGGCACTTGAAATTCCGGCGGCGCTGCCGGCTGCACGCAGCCATTTGTTAGGCGGGCGAGTTGGTGACAGCAGCTTAATCCGAGTGGGCCTCCAACTGAAGTCAATCCATTTATTTCACTGAGCAAAATGTCAACCAAAAATTAGAAAACAGGCATGTAAGAGAGGATGGGAGGATAACCCCCCCTCCCCTCCCCAGGTGACGCATTCTCCTCTGGAGACGAGGTGCTGAGGGGTGTGTTGGGGGTCATTCGTGCAGGGAAGGAGAGGAGAAATTGGTGACGTCTCCCTTTGGGTTGTCTAATCTCCTCATGGGGATCAGGATGGTGCCATGTACAGTAGGAACAGGAGTAAGGGGGAGTCCAAGCCCCAGGAGAGGTCCCAGCAGCACGGATCTGCCCCAGCTCCAGAAGCAGCTCAAAGCAGTTCTCTGGTGGTGAAATGCATTTGGTGGCCCCAGTCAGATCCCCAGTGTGGTGCAAGGACCTGTCACCAGCAGATGTTGGTGTTGACTTGGCTTTTGCTCACTCCTCATCTTTCTTTCCCCATCTGTAAGACAGAAATGACATTGATAACCCATTCTGAGCAGCGAGGGTGTGTCAGGGTGTCGTGGGATCACTGGGTGAAGGGTGCCTTGGTGTGACTGCAGGAATGGCTCCAACCACTGCACCAACAGTCCTGTCACTGCAAGTAGTTTGGGCTGTTCTGCTGAGCAGTACTTTGTTTTATTTTATTTTTCAAATAAAGGATGGAAGATTATGAAATTATCCTCCTTTGATGGTATGAAACCCTGATTTTATAATCATGACTCTAATTACGGCTCTTGAGCTTTCAAAGTTTGTTAACATCATTAAAACATTTACCCTGGGCAGATAACAGCAAGCGTTAGCATGAGAGCTGCCTTTTAAAGATGAATGCAGATAAAAGGACCCTCTTAAGGGTTCTGTGGGCAGACTGAATTCCAAGACTGTAATGACTCGCCATATGCTCCAGCCACACAATCTATCAGCCAGCAATTAGGTTAATGTTGGTGAAAGGGCCACTTAGCCCAGCAATCAGCACCCTACAGCTCTGCCGAATGCATCATTTTGTAACAAGGTACCTGCTGGGAATTTGGCTTTTAGCAGGAATCAGGATCAGGTGTTGCAGGTCACTTGTGCCCCTTCCCGCACCCAGTCCTGCCCAATCTGTGAGGCAGCTGCTGCTTTACTGGCCAATTGTTGAGTATTTGGTGTTTCCTTGCTTGGTTTGTCCTTGCTTCATGTGGGAGAAAACCTCCCCTCTCTTCTGCTGCCCCTGGCTTTGTTTGCCTGCGGGCTGGCAGGAGCAGAGATTGCTGCCCCCAGATGCCAACCCTGCACCCAAAATCACAGCACAGCTGCCTCCTGGCCCTGCTGCCGGTCTGCAGGAGGAGAAGTGATCAGAGAACAGGCAGAGAGGTGCACAGGCACTGTGTGGTTGAAAGGCAGAGCGAGGAGCACGTGGCAGATTAAGGCACACAGCTGAGATGCTTCAATTCCTGCTCTCCAAAGGCAGCGTCTCTCTAGGCAACCCCTTTTGATGTGCAGCAATGAGGACGTGCACGTTAGAGCTCTTTACCAGCATGTATGTATTTCATCAGGCCTCCTGGCATCACCTGTGCAGGCGATCTGCAGGTTCTTTTTTCCTTTAGTCTTTTTATTTTCTTTTATTTGTAGTGAATTTAATGCTGCTGAAGGCGGCTCAAGCACTGCCTTCCCAAATTGGAGCTTTTTATGCATTTGTGTGTGATAGGCAGAAGGGTGAGCGCTCCCCCCTGCTCCTTCAGCCTCCCTGGGCAGGGGATGCTCTGCCTCTTGCTCTGATCTCACTCTCGGGGTCAGACACCCACAAATGTCTCATCATGGGGGTTACTGCACCCCCTGCCCAAAGCAAGTTACTCCTACCCCAGGTTTCCATCCCTGAGGCAGGTTTCTCCTACTCTCCTGTTTCCATCCTTGAGGCAGGTAACTCCCACCCTCAGTGCCTGGAGGGATGCTCTTGAATTTATCTTTCCAGCATTGCCAGGAAGCAAGCAGCATCCATCCCCTTTAGGTCCAGCTGGAGAGCCCTGCCAGCTGGTGCCCCTTTGAAACCCTTCCTCAAACCTGCTGGCACGACTGGCATCCTCTTGACCCCATCCACAGCTGCTGTTACACATCCCCAGTGCCCTGGGATTTTTGGGTTATGCATCCCCGGGGCGATCAGCTGTGGTTAACCCCAGCAGCTCTCCCTGTCCTTACAGCTTTCCCAGCCTCAGGATGTGCCCATAGGGCTGAGCTGGACCACACAAGGAGCATGAGGACCACGTCCTTTGGTGCCACTGCCTCCTGTGACCAGCAGCAGTGTGTTCTGTGGTAGCCAGCCCTGTCTCCCTGCAAAGGCTGCTCTCCATGGCTGTCTCTATCATTCCCAAGCAGGCTTCTCCAGTTTTGATTAACTGGGAGACTGCAGTGTGAGCTGTTCCCTTAATGAACTCATCTGTTACTCTAAGGACTTCGCACTCACTTTGCTACTGGCTAATATATTGCCATTAGTGCTCTGCTTTGCTCTGGAGTTTACAGCTTGTAATAATTATGTCTAATTTTGATTTTTTTTCTTTAAATTACTACATGGGGTAAAAATAGACTCAGTAATTAACTTCTTCCAAAGAGGCAGATATCAAAGTTAAAGGGGGGGGGGGGGAAGAGAGAAGAACCAGAGGAAGCCAGCCCAGGATGGAGCTGTGCAGGGCACTGCTGGCAGCTCCTGCCAAAGCTTCCCTGCGGCATTTCTACTTCCAGGATCGTCTGTGAAATGGGCCAGGCACTTCCAGGGATCAGCTCCGGCCCAGTGCTCCTGTGCATCGGAGAGTGCAAGCCGGAGTTCACGGCCAAGTCGGCGCAGCAGTACATGTTCGTGGTGAGTGTCCTCGAGGGGGACAGCACGGGGGTCCCAGCCCTGCCCTGCCAGTGCCCGTGTCAGATGGATGGGGTTCAACTACAGAAGGCAATCCCGAAATTGCCGTATTTTCCTACTGCTGGTGTTGCATGATTTTTGGTAGCCTGGTCAACAAGCCCAGTTTTCAGGATCTAGAGCTCGCACAAGCCTAAGAGTAAACCTCAGCTCAGGGTTTTGACAGCATTTGAGTTCAGGTTTGCACCTCCAAAATAGTGATTATAGAATCATAGAATGGTTTGAGTTGGAAGGGACCTCAAAGGTGATCCAGTTCCACTCCCTGTCATGGGCAGAGACACCTTCTACTAGCCCAGGTTGCTCCAAGCCCCATCCAACCTGGCCTTGGACACTTCCAGGGATGGGGCAGCCACAGCTTC
>JAWWEE010000069.1:5025566-5058403 GCA_035221455.1 Xenops minutus | reverse complement strand
CATGGCTCATTTTGAGCTCACACTCCATCCCTGCACTTGGTGCTGGCTGGAGGGGACGCAAATTGCCCCAAACTATGGTTGTAAAGCATCACAGAACCACTAAGGCTGGAAAAACCCTCAAAAACCATCAAGCATCAAGGCTGGATTAACAACTTCCAGCTAAACTTGAATCCTCTCGACGTTCCAGGGGGAATTTAGGGGAATCAGGGCACCATGGTGCAGGTCAGGGTAGGTTTTTCCCTGCTGTCTTTCACAGCATGCCCTTCCCCACAGGTGTGCAAGGTGGTGAATGCCACGGTGCTGCTCTGCCTCGCTCCCCCCCTGAGCCCCGAGTACCGACCTGGCCTGGACGCCGTGGAACGGCCCGATGAGTTTGGGTTTATCTTCAACAACGTGCAGTCCCTGCGGGTCTACAACGACACCAAGTTCATATACTACCCCAACCCCACGTTTGAGATGCTGAGCCCCGGCGGAGTGCTGGAGCAGAAGCCGGGGTCACCCATCATCCTGAAGGTAAGGACACCCCCTACCTGGCCCATGGGAAGGAAAAAACCCCAAAGAGGGGAGCTCTGTCCCTCCTTTGGAGAATGGGGTACACCAGACAGGGTCCCACTGTCTGCACAAGCTAGGGGTGAGATGGAACTGGAGAAATGTGCTGCATCTTTGTCAGTGTTCTCTCTGCTTGTCCCTAGGGCAGAAACCTGTGCCCACCTGCTCCAGGAGGAGCCAAGCTCAACTACACCGTGCTGATTGGAGAAACACCCTGTGCTGTCACTGTCTCCGAGACCCAACTGCTGTGTGAGCCCCCAAACCTCACTGGCCAGCACAAAGTGATGGTGAGGGACCAAACACTCCATCAGCATCCCTTTCCTCCCTCCTTTCCATCCATTCTCCTCCTTCTCCAGCTCCCTGACTCACCTGGACACTGAGTGCAGCCTCTTGTCCAAGGGCTCATAGGGTTTTAGATCTTCATGGCTGTCTGATTGGAAGCCTAAAATATTGATGTGGTTTGGCACAGAGAAACTTTGTCCTCCCCTGGGACTCACGCCCCACTATCAGAGCCTTCTAGAAGGAACAAATCTTTCCAGCAGTGCCTTTGGCACCGGGTACCCTCCTTCCTCTGGATGAGGATGAGACCATTTCCAGAGTTTTCCCTCCTGTAGGGATTTCATCAGCCCATGTAGCCAGACCTGATCTGCTAAGTGGATGGAAAGGTTTTGCCTTTTCCTGGAGCAGGAGCCAGGAACATCTGAACACTGGAGTGGTTGGATCAACAACCTCATCCAGGGTAACAGTCAGTGCCTTCCTCTGCTTTGGTTTTGGGCATTGCTGCTTTCCCTGCTCTGCTCGCAGACCAAACACGCAGCTGCTCAAGTGCTTGAGTAGAGCCCAAATGGGATTGTAATTGTGATTTATTTCCCTTTAAGTTCAGCATCCAAAGCATATTCAGATTATCACAGTGTGATTCCCAGAAGCACAACCTGGCTGAGAGCTGCTCGCATCTGTGGCCCGGGCACATCCAAGAAAAGCCTGTCCTGGTGTTAACTCCAGCCTGTTTGCTCCACAGCTTTATGTGGGGCTTTCTGTTCCCTTCTCTGCTCTCTCCTTCCAGTCACTCTGGTTTCTTGTCAGTGAAATTATCAGTGGGTTGCTAATGTCCACGGTTTACAAAAGGGAGTTGAAAGCTTGTAAAATGAAAGTCAAATGGAGCCATCAGATAATAAGAACAAAGCCCAGATAGTGAAGGGCTGGCACATTTATCATCACTTGAAGCCTCCCTGTGTTCACATAAGCAGCACCCTCTGTGTTTGAAGGCAATTGGAGTTTTATATTCTGAAGCAGAGATGGTTCAGTGCTTTCTGAGGGATCCATACAAACCATGTGGTGGGAAGGATGGGGCTTTGGGACAGGCGACACCCTAAAACTGCTGGTTACCTGCACTGTGCTTTGTAGGTGCGTGTTGGTGGTGTCATCTTCTCCCCTGGCTCGGTGAGCATCATCTCAGACAGCCTCCTGACCCTGCCAGCCATCGTCAGCATCGCGGCCGGGGGCAGCCTGCTCCTCATCATCGTCATCATCGTCCTCATCGCCTACAAGCGCAAGTCCCGGGAGAACGACCTCACCCTCAAGAGGCTGCAGATGCAGATGGACAATCTGGAATCCCGGGTGGCCCTGGAGTGCAAGGAGGGTCAGTACTGCCTGGGACTGGGTGCTCTCTGGGTGTGGTGGCTCCGTGCTTGGGTTCCCAGTTTCCCCAGTCCCCCAGAGTTTGCGGCGAGGAGCGGACTGTGTGTCCCAATGAGGTTTGCATGGGAGGGTGGGCACAAGTGTGTCAGCAGCAGACACAGCTCTGCTGCCTGATGTGCAGAGAATGGGATTAGAGCTTGATCCTGCTTAAGTGACATGCCTGGATTGCATGGACCGCATGGTGTGAGCCCTGGGGTGCCCTGCACAGCATGTCCCCTTGTCTGATGGCTTTTTAGAGAGGGATGTTTAGAAAGGCACAGAAAGAGAGTGCAGAGGAGGTTCAAACCCCCAAGTAACACCATGTATCCCAAAAGGAAGGCAGGAGGGCTGGAAAGCTGGCCCAGTCCCTCCTCCAGTTTATAAATGCAAGCAGTAAGAGTAGGTCTGAGGGGCAGGAAGGAGCTCCTTATGCATTTGCTTCCCAGAAATTCTGTGTTATTTGGAGTAGTCAGACCTGCTGATTGCAAGTTTCTACATGGACAAGTCCTGTCCCTTGCAAGAAGGGCCCCATCTCCCTACCCCAGTGGAGCACAGGTGAAGGTGGGTTTTTGGGGGGATGCTGCTCTTGTTTCCTTCCACCTGGAAAGGGGCTTAGTGAATCAAAGTAAAATAAAGCTGCAGATTTCACACTGTGACCCCTGTACGTAGAGAGAGTTGCACTGGATTCATGCAGCTGATTTCAAGGATAGCCTTTAAAGCACAGGGCAAAAAATGAGATATATTCAGGAGGAACCAGAGCCCAGCTGGGATAAAGAGGCCTCTCTGAGCCAGCGTGTCACCCTTTGGAAAGGGAACATGAGGAGACACATACAGCTGTATAACACAGTGATGTTATGTTATGAGAGGAAGGATAAATTCCTTCCTGACCCCTGCAGCAGCTTGGATTTGATCTGCATCAGATTTGATTATTTTGGCAACTGTTGATAGAGGAGGAGGAGAAGAAGAAAGGAATGGGAGGCACCAAGTTATGAAAATAGATCCTTATTTCTATTGCAGCCTTTAAAGGTGTTTTAGGTGTGTGTACACAGGTGTGAACCGCATACAAATTAAGGAGCATCTTTGTTCTCAGCATCTGCTCTGTGCAGAGTGTGCTCTCCAGCTCTCAGAGGCTGAGACAGTCTCCAAGGGTGAGGGTCTGTCTGAGCTACAAGGCCAGGTCCCCTCTGAACCAGTTCCTGAGCTGACCCCTTTATGGTGACTGCTGTGTCTACAGGGGGAACAGCCAGCCTGGATTCCTGGGAGAGCAGCTGCCCAGCCCTGCCCAAAACCTTCTCCCCAAGCCTCAGCTCCCAGAGCTCACCTCTCTGTGTCCTGTTCCCTTCTCCCTGAACAGCTTTTGCAGAGCTGCAGACGGACATCAATGAGTTAACCAGTGACCTGGATCGCTCGGGGATCCCCTACCTCGACTATCGCACTTATGCCATGAGGGTCCTTTTCCCTGGCATCGAGGACCACCCTGTCCTGCGGGAGCTGGAGGTAACAGGCTGTGCTCCAGCCCTTCCAAACTTCCCTGAGAAGCCAGTGGGAAACCCTGAAGCACCTTTATGCCTTCACACCAAATCTTATTAGAGGCCCCGAGGTCAGTGGGGTGAGCCCAGAGTTCGTCTTAACTCAGAAGCCAGTACTTTATCTCATCCCACATTGCCTGATTGCTTTTAGTTTCTCCCCTGTGGTGTTGCTTTATTTCTGTTTTATGGGGGTTTATATTAATATAGACCAGCAGCAGAGCACGTCAGAAAAGTTGTGGGTGTGCTTTAAAGTCCTCCTTAGTCACCTCCCAGGGCAGGGGAAGGCTGTGTGTGCCTGGAGCATCCCTGGAGCATCCTGCCTGGAGCATCCTGCTGCTGTTCCTTGGCGTGTCCACAGGAGGGCAAGCGGAATGCCCTGCCCAGGCAGGCTGGACTCTGAGCAAGCACTTCCATCTCCCTGGTTTTTCCACCAGGATGTGTGAATATAAATATAAAATATTTCCACCGAGGATATAGAAGAACTGGTAACATACAGTTATGGACAAGGGTCCATCAGATCACCTCAAAGCCCTGGTCACCTGGGAGAGTACCAGAAAAAAAAAGATGGTACAAGAAACATCTGCCACCTGGGAAGGGGCTGCCATCCTGCCCATGGGATGGGACTGCCATTCTCCCCCTGGGATGCCCAGGCTCAGCTCTGCCTCTCAGAGACTGGGATTGCTCCAGTGAGTCCTGAAGTGCTGTTGCCTCCACACAGACCAGGGGTTGGATGTAGGAGGAAGAAGTCATGGTTGCTTGTGCTCTGCAGGGCTACATTGCTTATCCAGGCAGGCACTACTCAGCCTGAGTGCCTCAGTTTAGATTCCAGTGGGTCACCAGCACCGAGCAGTTGCTGTGGTGTTGATAAAACACAACCAGCTTCTCCCAGCCCATTCCTGTGCCCTGAGTTTTCCAGTTCCACGCATTATGTTTGCTGTTTGAATTGCCAACTAAGCTGATGCTCCAGCAAACAAATATGCATGCTTTTTGTTTTACTCATGAAAAACAGAATTGCAGAAGTGATAAATGTGTTGCCAATTACACAGTTGCTTAATTATGTAACGTTAGTAAAACCAATACATAAGTCTCCAAGATGTTTGGTAAAGAGTTGCTCCATGTAGTTCATCATTTTCACTTGTAATGAATTACTTGAATATGCAACTGGCTGAAAGCCTCAATTAATTTTTTACACTTGTCCCATAATAAAGCAATAGTCTAAATTAGTATTTAATTTACTTACAAGAGTGTCACTTTTTGTGCAGAACAAGCAGAATTGTGTGTCATTTATAGGGCTGTTAGCCTTGAAGCAGGAGCTTTATGGTGTGCAGAGGGTGCAGCTCAGAGCAAGGATTAAGGGGAGCCGTGCTGGGGGAGGACAGGAAGGGTGATGTTTGATCAGGATGGACCAGGGACCATGTTCAGGGACCCTGAGATATGAAGTGCTGGCTTGTGCACCTAGGGTTAAACCATCCTGGGGGCCCCCAACATAAGAAGGACACGGTTCTGTGTGGAGCAAGTCCAGAGGGGGCCACAATGCTGATAAGGGGCCTGGAGCACCTGCCCTATGGAGACAGGATGAGACAGTTGGGGCTGTTCAGCCTGGAGAAGAAAAGGTTGTGTGGAGACCTCACAGCACCTTCCAGTATCTGAAAGAGCCTACAGGGGAGCTGGAGGTGAATTCTGCATCAGGAACTGCAGTGACAGGACAAGTGGGAATGTGTTCACACTGAAAGAGAGGAGGATCAGATTAGAGGTTAGGAAGAAATTCTTCCCTGTGAGGGTGCTGAGGCCCTGGCACACATTGCACAGAGAGATTTTGGATTCCCCATCCTTGGAAGTGTAGAAGACCAGATTGGACAGGGCTTGGAGCAACCTGGTGTGGTGAAAACTGTCCCTTCCCATGGCAGTGTGTTGGAATGAGATGAATTTTAAGGTCCCTTCCCACCCAAACCCTTTTATGATTCCATGATTTACTCCCCCAGAGTCAGCAGGGTGACCCCAGGGGGACGCAGGGCTGCCCTCCAACCCCTTGTCCTCCTGTGCCTTGTCTGATGGACATGCTGTCCTCTGCTGTAGGTCCAAGGGAACGGGCAGCAGAGCGTGGAGAAGGCCTTGAAGCTCTTTGCTCAGCTGATCAACAACAAGGTGTTCCTGCTGACCTTCATCCGAACGCTGGAGCTGCAGCGCAGCTTCTCCATGCGCGACCGCGGCAACGTGGCCT
The DNA here is from genome assembly GCA_035221455.1 of Xenops minutus. NCBI lineage: Eukaryota > Metazoa > Chordata > Aves > Passeriformes > Furnariidae > Xenops > Xenops minutus. Next base: position 5,052,427 of record JAWWEE010000069.1, on the reverse strand, counting down.
CGCTCATCATGACGGGGCTGCAGGGCAAGCTGGAGTACGCCACGGATGTGCTGAAGCAGCTGCTCTCCGACCTCATCGAGAAGAACCTGGAGAACAAGAACCACCCCAAACTGCTCCTGCGCAGGTGAGGTGGGGGACAAGGGAGCGGGTCCCCCAGGCTGGCACAGCCAGGCTGCTGGTGGCATCAGAAGGACAGTCAGAAGGGATTTTGGTGGTTAGAAGGAGTTTCTTCATGGAAAGGGTTGTTAAACTTTGGAAGGGGATGCTCAAGAAGGTGGTGGAGTCACCACCCCTGGAGGTGTTCAAGGAACAACTGGACTTGGCACTCAGTGCTCTGGTCTGGCTGACAAGGTGGGGATTGGGCTCAGGTTAGACTTGATGATCTTGGAGGTCTTTTCCAACCTTAATGATTCTGTGATTCTGTGATCCAAGGGCGCTGAGGGTGCAGGGTGCTGCTGAAAGGAAAATGCTGCTCTCCATGGAGAACTTCCATGTATTTCCTCACCTGTCTCCATGACTCTCTGATTTCACAGATGGTTGAACAGGGTCTCAAACTGGATCCTCCAGGTCTTCCTGGGTGGACAACAGCATTTGTGTTCCATGGCTGGGAAAAGAGCTCAAGAATTAATTAAGCAACTCACCCAATGTGCTAGGAAATGGCAGAAAGAGAAAAGGCAAAAAATGTGTACTAATGTAGGGCAGATCAGCAGCCACAAGTAAGAGGCTCCCCCTGTTCTCCATGTCATGAGCCACCTCTGTCCCATGTCCCTGTGGGCCCTGGCTGTGCTGTAGATCCTGCCCTTGGCCACAGCTGCCCACCAGCTGTGCCTGGAGCTCTGCTGGCATCTCACTGGAGTGAAGGCATGAGGGCAAGGGGAGGATTTCACAGCTCTAGGAACATTTCGGGGATTCCTCCAGCCATAATGAATATACTTGACAGGAAATTGCTTTAAATCTGGCTGTGTTTGCGGAGGCAATAACTCATCTCGGCGAAGGAAGCCGTCTTAATTTCCCCCGTGGGTTGGCGAGTCGCTGGGAAGGCGTCTCCTGCCTCAGCCATCAATAATGACTTTTCGTGCCACTCCAAAAAACACATGGATGATGAGGAGAGCTGTGCCCCCTCCTCCCTGAACTACCCAGCAAAGAATCAGGGCTGTGTGTCCTGCACCAGGATTTACCCATTTCACAGGGAATTTGACACTGGATCTTTCCAGGGACAGGTCTTCTACCACCTCTCTTGGCCATTTGGGCCAGTCTTTCACCACCCTCATCATAAAAATTTCTGCTTTATATCTAGTCTGAATCTACCCCTTTTTAGTTTAAAAGCTTTACCCCTTGTCCTGGTACTGCAGATCCTGTTAAACCCATGGCTGGAGCCCTGTCCTAGCCCTGTGCACAGAGCAGCCCAGCCTGAAATGCCTTGCTCTGACTTAATAAGGAGTGATCAGCCCCAAAGTGAAATGCATCTTTTTTTAAATTTGTTGAGCTCTCTGGTGGCAGCAGTTGATAACTGACACTCAGTTCTTTCCCTCTTTCTTCCTCGTTTTCTCCTCTCTCTTTCTTCCTCGACTGCCCCTCACGGGAGACAGCAAGAAAGTTGACGTTAAATCAAACAGCTGCTCTGGTTGCTGGCACTGAGCAGAGCACACAGCAGTTTGGAGACCTACATAGAGCAGGGAAAATTAATAAAATACATATTTATTTTTTGGGTTCTCTCAGCTCATTTTGTTTAGGTTTGTTTTCTTCCCAGTGCCTCCGAAAGCCAGTGGAGCAGCCAAGGCTGGCGTCAGACTCCTTTGGAAAGCCATCTCTGGATCGTGCTTTGCCCTCGCTATGTGGTCGATGTGAGAAGGGTTTTCTCCAAGTCCAGGGGTTCTGTGCTGCCGTGTTAATCTTCAGGAGCTTTACTTTTTATTTTAAAGCAGATCTCTAATAGCATTCTGAGACCAGCCAGTCAGGGGCAGCACAAAGCCCTGCTGCAGATCTGGGGGCTCAGCAGACCCCTCCATGTGTAGCAGAGAGAAAGACAGATCAGCCCGTGGGGAGGCAGGCATAGTTTGGGGGATGGCCCACCCAGCCATCCCTTTTCCAAGGCAGAAGAGGCCAGGGATGCTCTACACAGCCTCTCCCAGAAGCGACAGAGCTCCTGAGCTGCCTCTTTACTCAGCCAGTGTAGGACAGTGATGATTAACTCAATTGCTGGCTGTGCCCAGGACTGATGCTCTGCAAATATCTCTTGGCGTCAGGCTGTGTTGAGATGAGATTCAGTGCTTGAAGGTAAGGAGAAATGGGATTTGACAGAGATGCTCCGAGGTGTTTCTTTATGCTGTTCCATTCAGCTGATCTGGTATTTCTGATAAAGAAATAAAAGGGAACAGCCAGACATGGAGTATCCAATGCCATTCTCCCACGCAATATGCCCCAACTTCTCTGTCACTCCATATTTCAGTTATTTTTACGGAGCTGGTGTCAGGCCCTGAGCAGCCCACAGGGGCAGGACACAGCACTGCTTCACTGGGAGGACTAATAGTGAGACTTGCTAATTCTTAATTTAATATTCTATTAACAAAGTAGTTTATTAAATTAATATTCACCCCTGAAGTCCTGAATGTACTGTTTTCTGAGTTTTCCACCTATTCTTTAGTTTGTGTCACTGCCTCTCCATTTTTCCATGGCTGTGTGGAAGTGTGTTAGTGTTTCTCCTCATTAATTGGGTGCCTGAAATACTTTAAACAGGAGAAGAGCGTGTGTGTCAATTTGTAGGATGAATTTTTAGGCAGTTAATCAATTCAGGCTTAAATTCTTTGGGGATCTGCAGGCATTTGCTTGAATTCCTGGCAGATGTTTCCATCCTAAGAGATGATGGATAATGTGACCCCAGGTCCATTGGCCGACTGGCGTCAGTTTTTGTTTGCTGAAATCTCTGGCTCTTGTTTATTCTTGATCTTGCTTTGGCTTTGGGATCAGATCCTAGTGCTTCTATAGCGTGTGTTTTTAATTCCAAGCATTTGGAATGCTGGGTGGATTCATAACAAGAGGCAGTCCCTAATTCAAGGCAGCAAAGCAGATGGGGAAGAGTGAGGAAATTTGGAGTGGGATGGTGATTGTCTCCAGGCCAGGGAGGAGGTGACCTGGTTCATGGTGAGGGCAGAGGGGACACAGTCCCCAGAGGAAAAGGTATTGGATTTATCCCTCTTTGCCTGCTGGGATTCAGACCAGATCCTGGTCCCAGATGTGGCTGAGGGGAAGGCTGGTGGTGCTGAGCCAGGCTGGCCAGGGGCATGGCCACAGCTGGCCAGGCTGCAGCTCAGCAGCTCAGCAGCTCTGCCCTGCTTGGGCTGGGGCTCAGATGTGGAGTGGGAGACACCCTGCCACCACCACAGCCATCCCAGCCCAGGAAAAGGCACTGTGGTGCTTTAAGGAAAGTCTCTGGGCCCTGCAGAGCCAGCATTAAAAACTATCATTAGGAGTCATTGTATTTAAATTAGAGATAATCTTGGGCACAATGTGGGGAGAGGACACTGGGTGGGACTGGGGAGAAAGCTGCAATTTCCCTGCCATTGTCACTCTGCTGTCCCTGATTGCCAGGAACTGCTGCAAATCCCAGTGATTTACGGAGCCAGGCTGTAATTTGCACCACGTGCAAGGAGCTGAGTGTCACCAGACTCCCTGTCACCAGCCCCATCAGGGCTGTGACAGGCTGTCAGCTGGGCAAGCTGCTGTCACCTCCCTGCAGGGAGGGGGGACAGTGCTGGCCACATCCTGCTGCTCCAGGGTCCTGAGCACCACGGAGCTGTGCCAGGGTGCAGTTTGTGATGTGGCTTTGTGTGTAATGTGTGTCCTCCTGGCTCCCCTAGGACCGAGTCGGTGGCTGAGAAGATGCTGACTAACTGGTTTGCCTTCCTTCTCCACAAGTTCCTCAAGGTAAGGAGGGATGGAGCACAGACCCCGCTGTCACTTTGGTGTCTCACCCATCTGTCACCCCTGGGGTGGATCTGGGAATGAAACTCTTCCATCAGACTCCAAGTGGTAGCAAGGAAAGGGAGGTGGGAATTTGTTGGAGGTGCCAACACCTGGGGCTGCTGCTCCATGGTCACTGCCCTCCTCAACCCTCAGGTCTCCTGGTGTAATTCCCATGTCCTGGAGTTTCTGTTACACCTCTTTAGTACTTAGGAGAAATTCTCACTTATGTCTCCATGCTTGGGCTTCCATATTTTTTAACTTAATTTGTGGTTTTGGAAACCCCACAGAATTTGCTTCGAGGGAGTGAACAAGGAGATCAAGATATCAAATTCCATTTTTTACAGCCATATAGATTCAGGAGGGATTTCCCCTGCCAAAGACAACATACCCATGTAGCTCGTGGGTTTGGCTGTCCTCTCCAGGAGCTGCTGGGGGCCAAACCTGGGTTGTACATGTGCTAAGGAGTCAGTGGGACTGTGCCTCTGCTGAGAGGAATCATGTGCCAAACCCATGTGTGGGGCAGCAGCCCAGAGGAGAAGCACCTTCACCTCTGTGTCAGTTGTGCTGTCCATCTCTTGTGCAGGAATGTGCTGGAGAGCCACTCTTCATGCTCTACTGTGCCATCAAGCAGCAGATGGAGAAAGGTCCCATTGATGCCATCACAGGAGAAGCTCGCTATTCCCTCAGCGAGGACAAGCTGATCCGGCAGCAGATCGAGTACAAGACCCTGGTGAGTGATGCTGGAGGAGCTGCCAGGGAGTCACTGCTGTCCCTCCCATGTGAGCTGTGCTGACCTTGTGATCAGGACACTCCTGTGAGGTCTCAGAGTTGTCAGTGCAACAAAGACCCATGTCCAAGTCAGGTGCATCCCTAATTTTTGGGTGCAAATAACCTGCGCCAAGGTTTGGAAAGGCAGGTTTGAGGGGAATGTTTTGTCTCCCTTGGGCATTGAATAAGGTATCCAGGACTCCCATCTTAGCAATAATTATGTAAATATACTGGATGCAATACCAATTAGGGCTGCAGTGGGGGTTTTTTGTGAGAAAAGGTTATTGAGACACATGGTTACATTTCTCCTGCATGCTTATCCTTTAGAGCACTGTATATTTCTCCTTCTCTTCCAGATCCTAAACTGTGTGAACCCGGATAATGAGAACAGTCCAGAGATCCCTGTGAAGGTGCTGAACTGTGACACCATCACCCAAGTCAAAGAGAAGATCCTCGACGCAGTCTACAAAAACGTCCCGTATTCCCAAAGACCAAGAGCTGTTGACATGGACTTGGGTAGGAGCAACCCTGCCTGATAGGAGGGGCACGACCAGAGGGGCTGCTTGGTGGGGTTTGCAGAGCTTGCCCCTCTCTGACCATCGTGTGTGCCTGGTTTTTGCCTCTCCCCCAGAGTGGCGGCAGGGCCGGATAGCCCGTGTGGTCCTGCAGGATGAAGACATCACCACCAAGATCGAAGGAGATTGGAAGCGCTTGAACACCTTGATGCACTATCAGGTAAAAAAGCAGCCCAAGCTGACAGGCAGCTCCCAGAGAGCTGCCAGGAGGGAAGAAAGGAAAAGCAGAATGTTAATTCCCAGGTGTCTCGTCTACCAAGACAGACAGGGAGGTCACGATTGTGTGATAAACCAGAAGGGTTCAATGTGCTTCTGCATTAGGTGGGAAAGTAACCTTGACATGGATCTCAAAGGAAGCAGCAGAGTTGAAAATTGGCTAAATTAAACCTGCCAGCCATGGGAGGGAGATGGAGGGAGCAGTGGTGAGGACTGAGCTGCCAGTGCTGGGGATGTGTGGCCAGGGAAGGGGTGGCACGGGGGGCTCAGGTCTTGGTGTGGGGATCTGAGACAACCAGAGGTGCAGCAGGGGAGGAAGAGGAGTCTCTGCCTTCCTTCAGAGCTTTGCAAACACCAATGATCTGATGCAAAGCACAAGCTGTAGTAGCAGCTTATCTCTCATACTCATGATGTTCCTGTGTGTTGACTTTTGGGCATTTTGCAAGGAGTGGAAAATGGAAACAGAGCAAATACTCCAAATGCTGTCACATGGGAGGGTCGAGGGAGTGCTGTGGGGAGGTATAGGATGAGGCCAGGTCAGTAAAAGGGGAATATCAGGAGCTGCTTCCTGACAGAGTGACACCAAACCTCATAAATCCCCAAGCCAGGTAACAGGAGCTTTGACACATGAAGTGAAGCCAGGCAGTGAAGATGCTCAGTCGTGCATCAGACAGGGTGGGTGAGGTGGCCCAAGAAATTGTTGCCATCTTTAACTCCTGGATAGGGCAGTGTCTGCTGGAAAGGGCTCCTTAGAGTGTGAAAGATAGGAAGAGAGGTAAAGAGGGGGCTGAGGAAGGTTTGGTTTCAGGGAATCAAAGGCTTTCTTTACTCAAAGCCTGTCTGCAGCAGAGGATAACTGCATTAATTGGGGCCCGTAACCTACTCCTGTCCATCACTGCTTCCCCAGAAGTGTTTAGTATTTAATCTGGCATCTTTCCCTGTTTATACACCATCTCCAGTCCATCAGCGTGACTCACGCTGTGTGAGTTGAATGGGAGCCAGTATTGACAGGAGCCATGTAATCAGGGAGCAAGGCAGGAGAGTGGCATAAATATGCACAGTGCATGTTAAAAGGAACCTCGAGGGTCAACTTTTCCAAGCAGCCCCCAGGATTTAAACACAGATCGCCGTAAAATGTCATAGGAGTTGTGCAGATTAATTCCATTGTTCCTAAAATCTGTTTTACCTGACAGTTGCAAGGGATTAACCAACATGCAGGGAAGCAGCGAGACTTTATTATGCCTTGATCTTTAAAAGTCATCGTGAGGAAGTCACAAGTGAAAGCTGTGCTTGTCTGATGTGTGGTGGATGCTGGGGGAGGGATTACTTTCATTTTAGTGCCTGTGGGAAAAGCTGAGCCACAAGCTTACCCTTAAAATAAACAAAACCCTTGCAGCACTCAAGATGCTGCAGCTCTTCCTGCCATTTGAATGTCAGTTTTGCTCTGGAAGAAAGGAGAAGTTTGCTGCCAAACATCTAACCAGGTAGTTGCACATGTCTCCTTGCTCTGGCCCAAGCTCTGCACAGCCCAACTGAGCTGTTTCAGTCATTAAAAAGAAGCCAACTTCTCTTCACTGCAGCAGAAATCTTGTCAAAGCAAGGCTTTTGCTTAAAACAAACAGCAATATATATATATGTCTGTGTGTGTGTGTATATATATTTTCTTTTTTTGCTATTCCTACCAGGTTGTATTTTTTTCCTGTTGGAGTAATAAATGTTTTTATTAGGCATCAAAAATACAGATGCTCCAGGACTACACAGTAAAACAAATGCGTGGGCAAAGGCACAGCTTAAAGAGGATATAAAATTATTTGAGTTCCAGGCACTGCTGTCTCACCATTTAACAGGAATGCTACATATGAACCAGGTGTGGTTCAAGCCATTAAAATAAATGTAGATTTCCAGAGGACTAGTGAAGATGATTTCTAAGTTTCTGGGGGAAAAAAATGAAAGCTCACTCTCTAAAGCTCTGCCCATTTTTTATTCAGAGCTGTCTTGTCTTTATTCTGATCTGAAGGCAAAGAGATGTCTGGATTTGCATGTGGTGATTGCAGAGCCCATGTTTTCATTCAGGTGTGTCTCCTGGAGAGATGCACAGCCCATGTGTCCATCCAGGTGTGTCTCCTGGAGAGATGCACAGCCCATGTGTCCATCCAGGTGTGTCTCCTGGAGAGATGCACAGCCCGTGTGTCCATCCAGGTGTGTCTCCTGGAGAGATGCACAGCCCGTGTGTCCATCCAGGTGTGTCTCTTGGAGAGCTGCACAGCCCGTGTGTCCATCCAGGTGTGTCTCTTGGAGAGGTGCTGTTACCTGGGAGGCACCAGATCCCACCTGGTCCTCAGAGCCCTGCCCTGCTCCTGATTCCTGGGATCCATTCTCTCCTCAGCCCCATTCCCTGCCTCTCCAGGGCTACCAAACCACCCTCCTCCTCCCTGGACCCTGAGGGCTCAGCACAGGGCAGTTATTTAATTCCAAGAGTTTCTCAGCTCCACACCTGGCCTCTGGATTTTGACACTATTACATTTGTTTTTTACATTAGAATGACAAAAATATAATAACTGATCAAATGGCTTTTTCATGGGGCGCCTTTGCATACAAAACCAAATTGGATTTCAAGAGAAATATTCATCTTTGTAATATTTTTGAACCACTTTATAAAATTATGCAGAAAATTGTACACCTGCTGCTTATTTCTTCATTTATAAAAATAGATGTGTGGCTTAAATAGGTGTAATCCTTTGTTAAATTCTTTGGAGCTTTCACATGTGGAAAGGAATTGTATTACATTTGTGTCGTATCCTTTGGGTTTCATGGCTATTAAACTCCATGGGAGAGTCTCACCCCGTGTGGTTTTACTCAAGAAAAATGAAACACTGAATTTAATATCAAATGATTTACAGTGGCTCACGCAGGGTTAACTCAGAGGCAGCAGAGCATGAATACCTGTCAGCCACTGTGAGTCTGGAGAGGCCAAGAGGCTAAAAAACTGTTTTAAATGAAAAATTAGAAGGAGAAAGGGAAGATTTGTATGGAAAATGAGACTTAGGAGGGTGGTGTGGATGTGGAGCTGGAATCCTCACTGCACCCTCGCCACCCCACGCAAACGCAGCACCGTCACCTGGGCTCCCATCTCCCCCCTCCAGGTTTTCTTTTGCTTCTCTTTAAGGTGTTTTGTGCAGCTTGTAGAATAATCAGAATATTTATAAAGTTGTAAAGCAGCCAGCCAGCTTGCAGGGCGTCTCTGGGGTTTTATGGGAGTGTGGCAGCGGCGGAGCGAGATGGGAAACGAATGCGTGGTACATCTGATGCTAATTTGCACGCTGGTGGGTTTTAGCTGACAGGAGCCATTCGACCCAAACTTTAGAGAGTGAGAGTGTTCTTAAATGTGTGTGTGTGGAATTTTTAATGCCTCTCTCCCAGTTAACCACAGCCCTGGTGGAAATGGATCCGGCACGGAGCTGCTCCTCCATGGGAGCGCCCTGGGCTCGGGTTTCTCCCTGGTGAAACTGAGCTGAAGTGGCAGCTAATAACAGCCTAAGAAAATAATATCAGCACTGATCATTTCTTCCATTGACTTAATAAATTGGATGAAGTGAGGCAGGAGCAGAGAAGGAAATAAGGGAGGTGTTTGGAGTGTTTTGCTTAGAAATATCTCACTTTTGTGCTGCAGAACACAAGTGACCATTATTTCCACTATCACTAGCAATAGTAATAACTCACATTTCCATGAAACCTTTCATCTGAATGGTCTTGAAAGGCAGCACAGACCACTGTGTGAAGCTCACCTTGTGGCTGCAGGTGTTGTACAAACACCTGGAGATGCTGGGGAAGCAAAAAAGACCCTGGAGCATCCCATGTGTAAGGGTCAGTGCTCAGTCCATTGCAAATAATGAAGAATTAAACGCCAAAAGAAATTCCTCCAGCATAGAGAAGCATTTCTTTTGTGCAGCTCCTCTAAAAAGTGTGTTGGCTGGGCCCTGGCAAGATCTGGTGACTCTTTTCTCTGTGCTGCAGGACAGGTCACAAGTTCAAAATGAAAAGCCACTCAGGCCCATTCCCTGGAAACTTGCAGATTCTTAATTAAGGGGAATAAGTTAGAAAACTTCCAGTGACTACTGGATTTATAGGGAGGATAAAATTAAACATGGCTACTAAAATCTGCTGTAACAAAACCTTGTTAGCACTAATGTTCATTTATAGTTTGACTTCCCAGTGTTTAATTCCTTCTCTGGAGCAATAAAGGGATAACAATTAAATACCCTGAAAGATGGCTTTATGACTTGCTCAGCTGTAAATCAAACTTTTAAAGTTCGTAAAAATTGCTAAAATAAAAAATGGTTTAATAGGAATGTTTTATGGCCCATAACGTTATTACAGCCCTTTTATTCCCTCTGCATTGTTACTTTAATTGGATCACAACAATTCTTGAGATTCTCATTTTTATTGGATAAAGCATAATCTTAAATCAGAACGACCAAAAGCGTCTTCAACACGTCCTTTGATATATCACCCCTTTCCTTCAGTCTCTTGCTGTGGAGCTGCTGCCAACCCAGCACAGGGCTCAGCCAGGCTGGGAATGAGGGCTGGATGGCTCCCTGTGCCCACCCTGGGCACCCCACTTCCCAGAATTTGCTGGATCAGCAGCTGGTGGACAGTGGATCCCACTGATCTTCTCCTGCTTTGCCTCCCCCAGGTCTCAGACCGCTCGGTCGTGGCTCTCGTTCCCAAGCAAACTTCCTCCTACAATATTCCTGCCTCTGCCAGTATATCCCGGACATCCATCAGTAGATATGGTAAGAGGGGATGGGAAATGATGGCTCACAGGTAGAGGCTGGGCATTGGAAGGAATTGGGTGGGGAAAAAGCAGCAGATTCCCCCAAGGAACCACCCCACTTGATCCAAAATGAATATCCATGTGCCAAACAGGAAAATGCCCTTGGCTACTGGTGGGTTTTTGCAAAGGCTTTTCCCTCTATGAGCAGAACAGCAAAAAAACCCAGAAAAGCTGAGAGGAGGGGGAAGGAAATGCCAGGCACAGGAGTAGCCTTTGGGAATGTGGGTCCTGGGAAAGTCCAGGAAAGGTGTTTGTCCAAGGGGACGGGAGATGCAGAGCCCCTCTGGAGCTGCCACTGCAGGAAAGGAGCTTTGTGTCCCTTGCATGACAGAAAAGCCTGATTTCTTCACCTTTTTCTTCTCTAAGAGGAGCATCCTGAGTTCTTAGCTAATGGGTCAAAATGGGTAACAGCAATCTTAACACAGAGTGCTCGGATGTGCACACCTGGGAATTCAGGATTTGCATAATAGCAGGGCTCAGCACATTACAGAGGGTCCCTGAAGATGCTGCAGCCTGAGTAAATGAGTCTGCGAGGTGCCAGGTGTGCGTTTATAACACTAAATCCACAATAATAGTAATAATATACTTCCATAAAAGGCAGCAGTGGCAAAATCTCTAGTGCGCTGATCCTTCATTATCGTTCATTTTACAGAGTGTTTTACAAGCAAAAAGTCTCCTGACAAACCCTTCTCCTTCTCCTGTTTATAGCTCCCAAAATAATGTTGTTTTTTAGCTCAAGCAAGGATTCTGAGGAGCCAAAAACAGGGGAGTCTTTAGGTAAAAGTCAGGAGAAAAGGCATTTCTCCCTGCAAGGTGTAGATCCCCGAGTGTCCAGCACATCCCACACTTCAGGGGATGGAAAAACCACAGCTGGGTCACACAACCTGAGCCCTCCGTGCTCATTGATCTTTGTCAGCTGGAAAAGCTTTTGCAAACTACCAATATGAGCGATCATTGCTCATGTTAAGATTAATATTTCTAATTGTGCTGACAGAATTTAAATTAGATACTTATTTACTTCCCTTGTTATATATCAGTACCGAGCTATGTTTAAAAATAGAATTACTAGATGCTTCCCTCGCTGTCCCCCTGTCTGTCTTCTTAATTATATCAGTTGGAGTACTCATTTATCTAAGCCTTAATCAGGGATGAAAATCCAGCTAGTTTGGTAATGACTTGCATATTTCCCTTGGCTGATTTATGATTGATCCCTGTACTCTTGATGAGGAGGGTGAGCAGTGAATTGAAGGCTAAACTTGAGAAAATCCACAAGTATTCCAGAGAACAAAGAAACTTAGTGAGGAGAAAAATCCCACCATGCACAGCTGGGCTCCTCAGCCTCGTGTCTCAGCTTGGAGACGCCGTGGATGGGATCCAGGGAGGCACATTCTTTGGGAAGTTAAATATATAAATAAATATATGTCACATCCCTCCATGGTTTCTGAGCAATTAAGGGATAGGCTGTTGTCTGCTGCCCATTGAGCTGCTCTTTCCCTGCAGGGGCAGGGACAGGAGGGACAGCAGGAGGCTGGACCTGCTCAGCCCACGGATGGCACGGCTGGGATGCAGGACTGGCCTTAGGCTCTGCAGTTGATGCTCAGCTTGAGCCCCTGTTGCTCTCCTGAAAGCCTCAAGGACAAGACCAGCAGTTTCTTCTGTCCTTTGTGCTGGTTGTGCTGGGAAGGTTTTAATTATTTGCAGAACAGTGGACAAAATGCAGGACTGTGGTTCTGTAGGGGTTGGTGCTTGGGGTTAATGTGTGTGAGCTGTAACTCATGGATGAGTCTTGTGTGGACCTGTATGATGAGTTCACACAAGCAAAGGATGAGGATAGAGCAGGAAAGTGTGAGCACAGAAAAGCTCAAGTCTGAGGGCTGGTTTTGCATTTCATAACCCCATAAAAAAAGGCAGTGCAGGTGGTTTGGCCACTGGCAAACATCACTGAGAAGAGACAGGGGAATGGAAAAGGGGTTTGCTTTGAGTGTGACCAAATTCTCTCCCCATTGTTCAGACTCCACGTTCCGCTACACCGGCAGCCCCGACAGCCTGCGCTCCAGGGCCCCCATGATCACCCCCGACCTGGAGAGTGGGGTCAAGGTCTGGCACTTGGTCAAAAACCACGACCACGGAGACCAGAAGGAAGGAGACCGGGGCAGTAAGATGGTGTCTGAGATCTACCTGACCAGGCTGTTGGCCACAAAGGTGACTGCCATGCGCTGAACTCACGTGGGAAATGCACAGTGAGGTTCATCACAGTGAGGTTCATCACAGTGAGGTTCATCACAGTGAGGTTCATCAATAGACACTTGCCAGGGGTCCTGTGCAGCCCCTGATGATGCTCAGCTTGCAGGAGATGGGTTTTCTTGGGATTTGGGTGGGTGCTGGAGCAGCAACAGAACCACAGCCCAGATTTCCTCACACTCAGGGTGACTGCTGCAATTCTTTACTCTTTTGCACAGTATTAAAACACAAAGAATTGGAGACATGCAGCAGTGCCTTTAAATATTTACCCAGTTTCCTTGACCAGAGAGAGTTTTCCTGCCTTTCCCCATGTGTGGATAACACAGCTGTGCTTTGGAAAGCAAAAAATAATTGTTTCAGGCTAGAAATAGAGTAAATTCAGCTGTGAGTCACTGCAGGCTGGAGCTTTCCCTGGGGATCCTCCGGCAGCGCAGTCAGCGCTCAGAAAGCCCCCGACTTTGCTTATCCCTGTGGGGTCCGTGGTGGCACTTTTGAGGGGCTGGTAACATCTGGCTGCTTGGCCAAGCGTGTGCCCATCCCTCATATCATCCCCTGGCTTGCTGTTCCCACCAGGGCACGCTGCAGAAGTTTGTGGATGACCTGTTTGAGACGCTGTTCAGCACCGTGCACCGCGGCAGCGCGCTGCCCCTCGCCATCAAGTACATGTTCGACTTCCTGGATGAGCAGGCGGACAAACACGGCATCCACGACACGGATGTGAGGCACACGTGGAAGAGCAACTGGTGAGAGGGGCTGGAAGGGCAGGCAGAACTCGGTATTGAGCAATTAGGGTGAAACAGAGGCAGGGAATTGTTTTGGGAAAGCTGGGGATCACCAAGTTGGAAAAGAGGGCAGAGTCTTAAGCTGCACCAGGGGAGGTTTAGGTTGGACATCAGGGAGAAGTTCTTTACCAAGTGATCAGACACTGGAATGGGCTGCCCAGAGAGGTGGTGAATTCACCATCCCTGGAGGTGTTTAAGAGGAGACTGGACGTGGTACTCAGTGCCATGGTCTAGTAGACAAGGTGGTGTTGGGTCAGAGGTTGGACTTGATCTCAGAGGTCTTTTCCAACCTAGTTGATTCTGTGATGCTGTGAAGTCATGTAGCTTCAGAGCATGATATGTACCACAAAGCTGTGCTGGTGCTTTTCAACCAGCACTAACCAGTGTCCTCTGTGGATGTGGCACTGGGGTTTGATCCTGGTTTGGGCTCCAGTGTGGTGTTCATAGAATCATCAAATATCCTGATTTGGAAGGGCAGGGTGTTAAAGCACAGGCCTGGCTATCTCTGAGTCCTCTGACCAGGTGGAAAATGGAAAGTGGGCTCAGATTGCCACCCTTTGGAAAGAGCCAGTCTGTGAGTGGGAAGCAGGGCTCCATGCCCACACCACCCTGCCTGCATGACCCTGCTGTGGCATAAATGCCAGGGCTGCCTGGGAGGGGAAACTTCAGCCAGTGGCTGCACCTTTCCCGTCACTTCAGGCAGCAGCTGGAGCATCTGGGCATCAGGAGGAGGTGGCACTGGGGGAAGGAGCCAGCCCCACATGCCATCAGCATGGGCTGCAGCCAGGTTCAGCCTTCTCCAAACAAGAGCTCTCACATCTCTGCCTTTGCTGTTATTTTAGGATTAAAATCTGCATGGGTTGTAAATTTACCTCTGCAAGGAAGAAGAAAATGCACAACAAATGGTTGCTCCCTAAAGACTTTGTATTTCCCCCCCCGAGTCCCTCGTGGTTTAAAAGACCTCTAATCATCATGGCTGCAAAAGCCAGGTTTCCCACTAAGGCTGTGGGAAGCTCTAAACAATCCACTGAAAGCCTTGGAAGAAGGAGTTATTTGGATAAAAACTGTGGAATTAACAATAAATTGTGAGACTTCTTAAAGCAATAAAGAAATTAAAACAATGACCAGCAGAGTTTGGTCCAGAGGCATCAGACCCCATGAGCTCTGGTCTTTCCTTCTCTCCAGGGCATTGGGGCTCAGCTGAGTTGCAGCATTCCTAGGAAGGGAATTTTGGTGGGGAGATGGGTGCAGGCTTATGCCAGTGGAGCAGGTCAAATCAAATGGAGGCTTGGAAGAGGGAGCTGGGGATGCTGGGGATGTGGCTGAGCTGCTCTCTGCAGTGCAGCAAGAGTTAAGGCTGCAGCCTTCAGCGAGCTGGAGAGACAGAGGGAGCTGAGACTTGAAAGGTAATAGAAAGCAGCAGCTGTTTTTTTGATCCTGCTATACAGCCAAAGAAAAAAAGGAATAATAATTCCCCTTTGATTGCAAAGGCCTCGGGATTTGGGGACAAAGCCTCTGATGCTGCTGCACCTCCCGCAGCTGACGGGCTGTGGCGTGGCCGGGCAGTGGCTGATTAGCACAGGGGGGACAGTGTGGCTGCCCCTGGCTCACTCTGCCCTCAGCTTAATGGGTTTCTCACAGAGATGCTCCCCCAGAACCCCCAAACACTGCCCAGCTCTGCCTTGGCACAGCCAGACTGCCCTCTGTGCTGAATCAGAGCCCAGAGCATCTCCCAGGGCAGCAATGCCCAGCACATGCATGGCAGGATCCAGCACCAGCAAGGAGGGCAGCACTGGGCTAACTGGTGCTTGATGCACCTGGCCCAACTCCTATTCAAATTCTTCTATTCTCATTCTTTCCACCATTTGTGTTCTGCCTGGGAACACAATCCACAGCCCTTTCCTGGCCTTTGTCTTCACACTGAATTTCATTCCTTGCTTTCCCTCCAGCCTCCCTCTCCGATTCTGGGTGAACGTAATCAAGAACCCCCAGTTCGTGTTTGACATCCACAAGGGCAGCATCACAGATGCCTGCCTCTCTGTTGTGGCTCAGACCTTCATGGATTCCTGCTCCACCTCAGAGCACCGCCTGGGAAAGGATTCCCCCTCCAACAAGCTGCTCTACGCCAAGGACATCCCCAGCTACAAGAGCTGGGTGGAGAGGTGGGCTCTGTGTGTGTGTGTGGGGTGCTCTAGGACTGCCTGACCTCCTGTGGCTGATGACCATAGAATAGAATATTGGGAAGGGGATATAGAATAGTTGGAAGGGACTCACAAGGATCACTGATGATGCTCTTGCAGCGAGCTCATGGCACAGCTCAGCCCTGCCAAGCATCCCTGCTCTTTATTTCTAGCTTGTTACAGCCCAGAATCCTGTTTTCTAGACAGGAATATAAAGCCAAATGATGTTCTTTTCCCTGCAGAGCTCAGTTTAAATCCCAAGGGGGAAAGGAGCATTTTGAGCCTTCATGTTTCACATGCCCTGCCTTGGCCTCTCCTTCCCACAGGTATTACGCCGACATCGCCAAGCTCCCTGCCATCAGTGACCAGGACATGAACGCCTACCTCGCCGAGCAGTCGCGCCTGCACGCCGTGGAGTTCAACATGCTGAGTGCTCTCAACGAGATCTACTCCTATGTCAGCAAGTACAGTGAAGAGGTGGGTGTCCCCTGGGTGGTGGTGTCCCCTGGGGCTATGCTGTCCCCTGGACAATGGTGTGCCCTGGGGCCATGGTGTCCCCTGGGGCTATGCTGTCCCCTGGACAATGGTGTGCCCTGGGGCCATGGTGTGCCCTGGGGTGATGCTGTCCCCTGGACAATGGTGTGCCCTGGGGCCATGGTGTGCCCTGGGGTGATGCTGTCCCACAGCAAGTGAGTGGGACAGAAGATGCACTTCAGTGCAGTGGTGAGCTGTGTGGTGATCCCTCTTGCTCCTTCCTCCTCCCTTGCCCTTGATGCAGCACGACTGTCCCACTGCTGCCCCACTGTTCTCTTCATACACAAAGAGGTTTGGGTCCTGTAGCACAATCCCAGAAAGACTGAGAGCTAAGATATTGTGGGAGCACCTGGATTCCTTGGCCTTGGCATGCACCCAGTGCAGCCCACACCTTAATGCAGTGGAAAATCATCATGACCCAGTGAAGCTCCCCAGAAACATCCCAGTCTTTTGGGAACAGCATGGTCCAAATCCCATGTTGCAGTGACGCAGACTCCTGTTTGCAAAGACTCCCTGGCAGCATGAGCTCCTTTAATGAATGCATCACTTGAAACCAAGTTCTCGCCATCTGTTCCACCCCTTCATTTCACTGCAAGAAGAACCTATTTTGCAATTATGTCCATTAAAAGGAAGGGTTTTGTCATTTAATTGCATGTATGCATTTGTGATACAATGCCATGGCTATTTTCCGATTAGGGTTTCAAAATCTCATCAGTTTCGTGCTAAATGAGACAAGAAATGTGAAGTCCAAGGTACAAGAGTGAGAATGGTTTTGTTGTGCAGGTATCAAGCGGTCCAACAAACCAACGAGCGTGCACAGCAGAGCGCTCAGCACATTGCTTTGCCATTTATTTGAGTTTCACACCTCCCCATTTCAAGTTGCTCACATCTCGCTGCCCACCCACCTCTTCCACCCGCTCTCACACACTGATTTCTTTCTCTGTTTCTTTTTTTTTTCACCCTTTTTATTTTCTCTCCACCAGCTCATCGGGGCTTTGGAGCAGGATGAACAGGCTCGTAGGCAGCGGCTGGCTTACAAAGTAGAGCAACTTATTGGGGCCATGTCTATTGAGAGCTGAAGAAAGGTCGTGGTGCTCAAGGATGGCAAAGGGCAGAGGATCACACGGACTCTCGGGAATTCAGAGGGAGAACAAGCAAGGAAGGCACTGGACACATATACCAAGGCTCTTCTGGAGGGAGCAGAAACTGGCCCAAGGACAGACTGTGTTCAAAAATCATGTAGGATCCAGTTTGAAAGGCAGGAAGAGAAGAAGATAAAACATCTCAATCAAAGTCCAATCAAGGTGGATCATTTTTTTCAAGCATACATGGAAAGAAGGAACCTGGAAAGCCTGGATATCTCCATGACTGCTGCTTTGCATGAAAATTGTTCAATGTATATTAGAAAATAAAACTTTATTTAAAGGGGTTTTTTTTTAAAAAAAAAGGAAGAAAAAGACAAAAAACAAATAAATAGAGCAACAACCACAGAGGCCATAGAGATAATCCTGGCAAGAAGGATCAGCTCTGAATCCTGTCCTCGAGAGCCTCCTGAGGACGCAGCTCAGACATTCTGCAAACGGACTCTCACACCAATTGGAACATCTGGAAACCCGAAATTGTCTTCTTTTTGGGATCTTATAAGAAAATATGAGCACAAGTTTGCACCACACCTTTTTACACAAGTGAAATAGCAGTTTAGCCCGAAAACAGTTCAGTGGCTGAGTAACTTAGAGGCACTAGGAGGAACTTTACCTGAATTGCAAAACCATCAGATCATCCAACCTGTCTTGAAATCCAGCTTTATCCATGTATTTATAGAGTGTCAATATATATATTTTTTTTAAAACCCATTTGCTGTTGAATGAGGAAAGATCTGAATTTAAATGCTTTTCCCTTTTCCACCCCCATTCCACCTCACAGTGGCTGCAGTGACCTGGCACTGATGGGCTCCTTGCCTGGCATTGCTGGGGTGGTCCAGCAGGGATCTGGCAGTGTCCAGTGTGGCCATGGTGATCCAGCAGTGATCTGG
Organism: Xenops minutus; assembly: GCA_035221455.1. Classification (NCBI taxonomy): domain Eukaryota; kingdom Metazoa; phylum Chordata; class Aves; order Passeriformes; family Furnariidae; genus Xenops; species Xenops minutus. Next base: position 5,034,302 of record JAWWEE010000069.1, on the reverse strand, counting down.
CAGTGTCCAGCATGGCTGGGATGATCCAGCAGTGATCTGGCAGTGTCCAGCATGGCTGGGATGATCCAGCAGTGATCCACTCCATGTCCCATTGCTGGTTCCTGCAGGTACCACGTGAGCCGAGCCAGCCCATGTGCCCTCACCCCTCCAGGCAGAGCTGGCGTGACCCCTCCAGGGTTGATTTTGGGGGTTTTCTTGCAGCCTCCTCTCATTTCCTGCAGTAAAACCCAACCCAGCCCTGATGTTTACAGTGGGTGATACTTGAAAAGCCTGGGTATTGCAAGAGGAGACATTTATTGCTTTTCTGTTTGATGTGCAGAGTCGATCAGCACAGGCTCCCTTCGGGTTTCTCTGCCACGTTGCCCAGGGTCAGGACTCATATTTCCACTGGGAAGAGGAAAGACATGTCTGCTCTAGGCAAGGGCAAACCTTAACCAGCACCCACGGGCCAGCCAGCACTGCTGTCGTGTCTCTGTCTCGGCGTCTCGTTGTTCTCTTCAGTTCCTTGCTGGCCCCCACGGCACATGTTCTTGTGGCCAGTGACAGGCAAATGTTTGTGAGTGTTATTACTTTCAAAGACACCAAAGCTTATGTGTGTCCCTTTGTAGAGTGCCAGGAGGGGAAGGAACGCTGTAAATATTTCTCTCTGTAGTAAATACTGATATGTGTGCAGGCTGCAGTGGGGAGGGTGATGAGGTCTAAAGGAAATACAAGGTTTGACTGCCTGAGATTGGCAATGGCACCCAAATAGTTCCTGGTGTCTGCACAGCCTGCCCGGGCAGTGCCACACCAGACTGGGACCTTAGTTTGCAGCCAGTGTGTGTTGAAGGAAAATCCATTTTCATATCCATCCCCTCCTCCACTGTTCCTGCCTAGAGGAGCCCAGCAGGGTCACCACAAGCTGCTGTTTTTTGGTCTCTTGCGGTCCAGCAACAGGAGAGGGATAAAAAGCATGTAGAGAAATACTCAGGAAACCTGTTGGTTTAATGACCACTCAGTAAAAGCCATGCCAAGTCTGCTTTCTTTTGGTAATCCACTTCTATGAGTTTCTCTGGGCCCTGTTAATATTCTGGAAGAAAATACTGATGACAGTGATCAACCTTGTGCAATAAGCTCTTGACATTTACAACAGCCTGAGCATTGGATTTACTGAGACGTGGAGAAAGCCTCAGAAACAGAGACTGACAGAGGCAGAGCGGGGTTTGTACTGCCTGTTATTGGAGAGTTCCCTTCCCAAGGATCCTGCTCCTGCACAGTGAATCTGATTTCAAAGGCAGAAAATCTGAAAATGTCTGGGTTGTCCTATTAAAGGCATCGTGGAGCCCAGCACCAGGAACGCTGGAGCAGCCACCAGCCTGGCCTGCTCTTTGCTGTGGGTCTCACAGGACATTGCAGAGGGCCAGGTTTTGAAATCCTGGGGGTTTTTTTGCTGGTTCTGTTCCCGCTGTTCACAGTGATCCATCACGCAGCCTACGTGAGGGATTTCCAGATGTATATTCTAGCTGTGATTGTTGTTTTGGGTGTTTGTACTCAGATCATTCACCACATTCTCATGGTACTCTGAAACCCAAAGAGAGCACTCCAAATAGTTCCCAAACAGTTTCCAAACACTTCTGAATATTAGCCTGAAGAGTTATCTCTGCAGGAGTCACAAACTATGAGTACTGCCCAAAGCAGAGGCCTGGCTTAGCATCACCTGGGTCTGGTGACTGTGTGCCTGCCCAACAGCCAAGCCACCCCTCATGGTCCTCTACATCTTTTTGAGAGGCTTTTGCATGGCCCTTTTAAGCTTGCTTTCCTCCTCCTGCTCTCTACTTTCTGGCCAAGGTTTTGTCATTCCCCACTGCCCTGTATTTTCTCAGCAGAAGTGGAAGTCCCCAACCATCTCCTGGATTCTCTGGGAGAGCACTGAGGAGAGAAGGGGATGACTGAGTTGATCTTCCCTGCTGTGGGAAGATTTGAGCAGAGAAGAAAAGGAAAAGCAGCAGGAGCACTTTGCAAACCAATAAGTTCTTATATATTTGACTGAATTCTGAGGGAAGCAGAAAAGACCTCTGCACTTTCATCATCTGGAATAGCATTAGGAGGACAGCAGAGGGAATGGCACAGTGCTGGTTGGAAGGGTGGCCTAGAAATAACCTGCCAAGTATCTACTCATGGTAGTTGACATTAATTATGGATCTTTACAGACAATTATATGGAACGAAGCAACATATCCCCTTGGGGCAAAGCACTTGTAACCTATTGCCCTGTTTGCATCCGTCTTTTCCATTACTCCTTTGGGAAGAGGAAGCTTCAGATCTCAAAACAGCATTTTCTTTGCACTTGCAGCAAACTGGACTTGAGGTTTGGTCAGGAGGGGGCAGTTGCCTTAGATGAAATGATTTCACATCCCTCTCATTGCCCCCTTCCTCCTGCAAGGCCGGTTGGTGTTCAGAGTCTCCAGTTCACTTCGTTTCAGGTATTTCGACATCAAAGTGGGAGACGTCATTTTGTGGAATCTCTCTGCCTGGTGTCACTGCTTAAATAATTCTGTTTAATCTTCTGCTCATGAGCTATCAAAGCACCCACTCCGAGGGGGAGCGAGGTGCTAATCAAACGCTTCTCCACCTTGAAAGCCTTTATTAAAAACCCATATACAAGAGTCTAACTTATAGGCAAGCTTGTCTCCCTGCTGTGGAGCGCCGCAGCCCACCAAAGTATGGAGGATGTGGACATCAAGTGGTCCACGCTTTGCCATAAAGGATGGATTTATGTTTAAAGGGAGGCAGGAGAGGTCAGCATGGCCAGAGTGCTGGAAACCCTGTGAGATGCAGCATGGACCAGTCTGTAGCTGCGTGAAGACCCACCATGGGGACCAGCACTGAGAAAACCTCTGCCACAGCCTCACTGCTGGTGGGCAGAATCCCAGCAGCATTCCATGTGGCTATATCCCTGAAGGAGGCTGGATGTGGCCGTGCTGGACAGTGATGCCTTCCTGCAGGTCTCGGTGCTGTGACACTCTGAGGATGGTGAGTGCAGCCACTTGACACGGTGGCAACAGAGACCTTCATCACAGCAGTGCCTTCAACACACTGTCTTAAAATCCTGATGGCCCGTCCCCACGTAAGTTCTCTCTCCTACCTTCAACTGGACTTCACCAAAAATGTCATAATGTAGGAAAAAATGTGGCTGGGCATGTGGAGGACAAAAGCAAGAGGGCTTAAAGCTCTGGGGCTGTGTTTCTGAACGATGCTGGCTCTGAGCACCCCAGTGCAAGCTGTTCAAGTCTGTGTGGAAAGGGTTGGAGCGTTCCCCTCCTCCAGTGGGCACAAGGTCTTATTTCCAGAAGTCCCAAGCAGTATGAGGGAGGTCAGCCTGCCTGCTGCCCTCCACCCAGGTTGGCAGAGGGCAGAGCAGCTCCCGGCACGGTCCCTGTGATGCTCCTGTGCCTCCAGCCCATTCCCTGGCAGCAGCCCAGCCACATTCTCGCCTGTCACTGGCTCTTCTCCACCCAGTTTCCTGTGCTGTCAGAGCTCACCTGTCACGGGGGCTCAGCTCAACAAGCTAAATGGAACTGAAACAGCCTGACTTGAAAAAGCTGGGCCATCAGGGAGAGCTCACGTGCGACTGCAGCCCAGAGAAAAGGAAAAACGTTCCGAGAAGGGCAAATAACTGGCATGAAAGATGCATTAAAATGCCACAGAGCTTCAGCCATGGTATTCCAGAGCCACATTTGTACCATAAATCGCAAGCCAGTGGTGCAGGGAGCTGTGACATTGTGTGTAGTTGTGTGGGAGGTGCAGCGTGGGGTGCAGTCCTGTCTGTCCTGAGCGTGTCTTTGGTGCAAAACCCTAAAGCACCTCTGAGAGCAGTGGGGCAGAGGCTGCAGGCAAAGCCCTGGTGACAGCTCTGAGGCCACCCAACACCTGCGTGAGCAGGATGGCCTGGGTTTTGTTAATTAGATAGTCAGTGGGGAAATAATAGGAGTTGAAGAAGCCTGTGTGTGCTGCAAAGGCACCATTCGGGATCTGCTGAGCTGAGCAACCCTGAATGTGCAATTTCAAGAGGCTGGTCAGGTTAGATTTACAGGGGAAGAGGATGGGAGCCTTCAAACCAATTCTGGCTGCCTGGAAGGCTTTGTGCAAAGCCTCTTTTCCTTGTGGAAACCCCCAGCTTCAGGCAGTGCTCCAGTTCTGGGCACGGCAGGGACCAGAGTCCCAGCTGTGGGTGGTACCTGGCGCCTTCCTGGAAGAAAACTGTGGCTCTTTGGTGCATGCCCTGCCCCCCGGGGTGCTTTGCTGGGTGCTGGGACCATGCCAGGATGGGAGATGGGGCAGCAGAGCCCAAGTGCTCCCTTGCAGGAAAAGCCACTCCACCCCACCTGGGCGTGTGTGCCCCGTGGTGGCACCGGGAGCAGCTCCAATGCAGCCCAAGGGGTCGTGGCTGTGCTGTGAGCACGATGGTGTCTGTGTGCTTGTTCTTTCAGATCCCCCCTTGCCCCTGTGTCGCCCATTCCTCCCCTTTCTTTGTAAAAGTGGAATATAATACTGAAAAAAAAATGAAATAGATGTTCCTGTAGCGCCGAAGAACACGCTCAAAAGACCTGCAGGGTCCATCCAATTGCACGGACAATAGCCCAGGCTCTCTGGGCCTCCCGAGGCTGCCAAATCAAACACAAGATCTCCTGTATGGCCTTTCCTTTGAGATTTGTAATACCTCTATTCCGAATAAGCTTGGAAGTTTATGCAACAGCTTCTCCATCCGATGTTTCCATCCCATGGACTGGGCAGCACAAAGGTGCACCTGCAAGAGGAGCCGTCGGAAGGAAACTGAGCTGATTTTGCCACATTATTTCATGGCTTCAGAAGATAAATGCAGTAAAATGTCCTTCTCTTATTGATGAGTGTTTTGGTGTTAATGGCACCTTGGGGCTGCTATGAGAAGCGGTGGGAAGCAGCAAGGGGAAGGGAATGTACAGGTACTAAACTTCTGGAGTCCCCAAAATCATTACAGAATGTAGAGGTATCAGCCATGGAACAGATTCTGATTTCTTCTGCCCCCCCTCCTCTTTAAAACCAACACAGTTTTAGGGGATTTGTGTATTGGCAGGAATGAGGAATTGGTTTGTATCCGTACCCATTCCACCATATCGTTCTCTGGCTCCTCCCCTCCCCATTATACTTGACACACTGGAGTTCTGTATTATATTTTTTTTTAAGATGATTGTCTGTTTTTTGTTGTTTTTACAAGTGTTGTGGAAAAAAAAAATGTAAGAAAGTTTAAGTATTTAAAAATGTTCCAAGGAAAAAAAAGGGGGTTTTGTTATTATTCTAATATATTATTGTGTACCTATTGTAAATATGAAACACTCCTATTTTGCAAGCCAAGGACTCACTTTGTACTGTTGTTATATATAAATAAAGTTTACTGGTTAAAAAATCCCTCCTGAGTGAGTCCTTGTTTTCTAACATGTGGTGTGTGGCATTTATTGTGTAAGGTGAGGAATATTTACTTACTGAATGCCACCAGCAAGAAATGAGTAAGTGGAAATCACAGAATGGTTTGGGTTGGAAGAGATATTAAAGCTCACCTTGTTGCACACCCTGCCATGGGCAGGGACACCTTCCATAGCCCAGGTTGTTCCAAGCCCTGTCCAACCTGGCCTTGGACACTTCCAGGGATGGGGCATCTGGAAATAAACCTTATCTAGTGAAACTGGGGTGCAGCTGGGCTGGATGGGGGTCCCCAGTCCTTGCAGGCAGGAGTGGGAATGCAGGCAGTCTTAGGGACTTCAGGAAACACTGGACACTTCCTCTCTAGTTAGAGCAGGAGCAGACAAACCCTGTTTATAAATGAAAGACCTGGATGAGTTCTTCATGTTTTCCTCTCTTTGAAATTATCAGTCCTTGAGGTGAAATGCATTTGCTTCCATTTCATAAATTCAACTCAACATTTTAGCAAGCGCTGAGAGGCATCTGCTGAGTAGCAGGAATCCACAAGTGACTTCTCCAGCAGCTGTCTGTCAACTTTAATGACCAATATGGTTGCAATTACAGCAATGAACTTTCTCTAACAGCCCAAAATTACTCTGGATGATGATAAGTGACAGAAAAATGGAGACCCTTAAGGAAGGATTAAAGGAGAAACGTGGATATGGAACAAGAAGTCTTACTGCTTTTTCTGAAGGATCTTAAGGGTGTTTTTTTTCCTTTCTAAATTAGGTACTAAAATGGATAAATCTAACCCAGAAGGGGAAGGCCTGGCACACTGTGGATCACAGCAGGGAGTTCAGTGCAGCCCCAAGATGTAGTTTTTATAGACATTTGACACTGAATCCACTTGTTTTAGTGAGGAGCTAATGGGGTGCTGGGAAGCTACTCCTGTTTGAAGCTAATGCAAATATATCATGGCAGTGCAGCAGTCTGCTCCTCAGGAAGGTCATTTCGTCTCATTTCCCTCAAATTGAGAGCAAAGCTTGACATGAACCTTAGAGAGGGCAGTTTGGCCACATCCTGCCTTCTCCCACTTGAAACCAGTGGATTTTAACCTCAGCAGATCCACCCCATGGGCTCTGTTGCTGGAAATTCTGTAATCATTCCAGTGCTGGACCAGCCCGTGACCACCCAATAGTGAGTGGATTTTCACATGATTTGTGAGTTGGGGAATAAAAGAGGAGATGGTTGTCTTTCACCTGTGCCTTGTGTTGGTGTAAATTTATACCAAGAATAAAATTAGAAACTGCTCTGAGGTTTCCAGGGCTTTCCTAAGGGCTGGAGAAAGGGGGAGGGTGTTTTACAGGAGATCCCCAGAGATGCTGATCCCTGTGCTGATTTAGTCATGACCATTGTGTTGTAGGGTAGACACTGGAGGCAGGAAACCTCCTGCCAGGAAACCTCTCCACTGCCTGTGCACCCTTTGAGAGGTTATTGACTCCTTCAGCTCAGCAAAGGCAAAGGAAATTTCAACGTGAATCGACAGCATCGACCGTGGGGTCATTTGTATTCATCTGCACCTTGTTAATAGATGTAATAAGGATACTCAATTAAAAATTACATTTTATCTGGCTTGCACTTCATGGGGCTTTATCAGTACTGACAAGGTCAAGTGATGCTTAATAAAGGTTAGATAAAATGCAGATGGCCCAGATCCCTCTATCATTTCCCATGTCCTGTGGAGAGGAGTGGAGAGCCACAAACACATCGTGGCAGGCGTCAGCAGAGCAGCAGCTTTGGATCTTACATGGGTAAGTTGGTGGGTCCCAGCAAACATTCCCGAGGTTCCAGCACAGAGCTGGGGTGTCTCAGCTCTGTGGACTGCCTGGGGCAGGTTTTCCCTCTGAAAAAGCAGAGAAATAGCCTTGATTTTTCCCTCATCCCCCTGTTTTGCACCCTCTGCATCCCCTTGGCCAGCTTTCATTTCACCTTCTGAACGTGTGGGATTGCCCTGTTGCTTAATCACTGTTGCTCTGTCAATTGTGGAGAAGATTTTGGACATCCTGGTGCTGGCTTTTCCAGCCTGGTTATGAGGGTGAGCTAATGGAGGTGACACTTTCAATTATCAAATACAATCATGGCATTAATTTTGACCTGTCTGAATTTCAGCATCTTTTCCCTTCTGTGAGTGCTTAGCTAGAGGGTGACAAATAATTGTATGAAATCAGACAGGGATCTTAAACTGGCAATAATGGCCACAAAAATCTCTTGCTTTTTATTTATGAAGGGTCTTGTTATATTCAAGTGGCTAACTCGTTTGTAATGGAAATTTAACTTTGTGTTGATGGACACTTCATTGCTTAAAATGGAGCCCACCTCTAATAACCACATTAAATCCCCTCCCCTCAAAGCCAGACTTGTTCCATGGGACACTCTGGACCCCTTACTGTGCCTGCTGGGGCTATAAGAATTAAAATAGAATTAAAACTTTAAAATAACACAAATTACCCCAGGTGCCAGGTCAACCTGGAACCTGCAAAATATTGATGTTGCTACAGTCTGATATCAACTTGATGAAAACTCATTAATTAACTTAGAGATCATCCCAAAGAGAAATCTTGTCTCTGCTCCGGCAAATAGATGGGTTTGTGCAGGCAAGTGTATATAAAAGAATGTGAAAGTATTATAATACAATATAAAACAGATGTACAGCATAATACAACATGAATGTGTCTGTATCTATTTGTGTCAAGAGTACATCCTGAGGTTCATGTTAAACTTAAAATTACAAATATTGATACCAAAACAAAAGATTTGTTTTTACTTCCAAATAATACTTATGAAAATGGGAACCGCTCAGACTTTATTGTCACTTCATAATTAACTCCATTGAAGGAATCTAATTACAAATGTTCAATGCTGCCCCAGGGCAGCGTGTCTAAGAAAAGGGAAAGAGGATGGTCAGGCTTAAACAACTCAGGTAAAAATGAACTCCATGGTAATATTTGATAATTAAGAATGTCTTTATCAGCTTGTCTGGGTATTAATGAATGGGGCTGTTCTTTTCACATTTGATTACTGCAGTTTTATGACTGCCTTCTCGCCTTTATTGCTCCTGGGAATAGGCTTGGCTGTGGGCTGAGCACCAGCAATAATGTTATAGAGACAGAGAATGGTTTGGGTTGGAAGAGACTGTAAGAATGATCTTGTTCCACCCATGTCACGGACAGGGACACCTTCCACTAGCCCAGGCTGCTCCAAGCCCCATCCAACCTGCCCTTGGACACTTCCAGGGATGGGGCAGCCACAGCTTCTCTGCCCA